>JAJKFI010000007.1:9672650-9698010 GCA_029204185.1 Lerista edwardsae | reverse complement strand
TGTGTGTGTGTGTGTGTGTGTGTGTGTGTGTGTGTGTGTGTGTTTCCTCAGTCAAGAACTCCCAGAAGAAACTCAATCTATGCTCATGTTCACATAACAGTTGTCTGGAGACTCCTTTCTTCCCCTGTTTACTATCCAAAATGTTCAGTGTGGAAAATCCCTCAGGCTTCAGACTTTGATCTCATCAGTTCACACAAAATCCAGTCGTCTTTTGTTCCCTGGTAGCAATCAAAATGGTTTTGCTCCTGTTTTGAAATATATATATATAAAGGAAAAAACCAAACACCAGCAGGATTTGTCTCGCTACTTTGTGCAAGATAGGTTGCTAAAGAGATGCAGTAGAAGCATAGCAGAACTGGACTTGTGCAACAATTGTTCGTCATGGCACTTTTCAACTAGTGTTATGAGGACCACCAGTGGTACTTGACAGTACAGCAGGTGGTACTTGGTCCCACTGCCATCTTGACCTTGTGGGACTGCCCTGCCTCGCCTAACCCCACTGGAAGTGGAGATGTCTGGGGCAGTGGTGTACCAGTGAGCAATGCTGCCTGGCCCTTCAGAACCGACACCATTCACAGAAGGAGGGTGCCACGGGATGTTCCAACTGTGGGGCAAGCCACCTGCAACCACTGAATAACTTTTATTTTTGTTATGGATTGGGGTGGGAAAACTCCAGAGTGGAAGATCATTCTTATAGGGCTCTACTTGAGTCTAAGGGTGTTGACCAGCCAGAAGTGACTGCCTCAGATTTAATTTCTGAGAATGCGGGAAATCAAACCAACAAAAAGGAGAAAACCAAACATAGTATAGTACGTCCTTCACTTGTCAGGTTTCCCACTCCCAGAAAGTAATGTAACTTCTAGTCACAGGTATGCTTCTGGGATTGTCCATATTGAGTCCCTGTTCCCTTTTATGTAGTTTTTGGGCCCTAAATCTGTCCCTCATTGTGATTTCCTTCTCCCATTTCCAGCTCTTCCCCCCCTCCCAATTATTTTAGTACAATCTATTGTAGTGTTTCTCAAACTTGGTGGGTCGTGACCTGATGTCAAGTGGGTCACGGAAACCTGGGAGCAGACATCTTGGAAATGGAGGACCTTTTGTGAGTATTGACAGTTTGAATTTTCAAGTGAGGGTTTTTGTTAAATTTTGTTTTAGTTCGGTGCTTTTACATAATATGTTGTCCAAATCCTGCTTTCTGTCATGGACCTTTCATGGTTGTGCAATTGCTGCAGTCCAAGAATGCCAATTTGCATTCCAGGCGTGTCATTTTATTATGTCACAATGGTGGTACTTCCTGCTTGATGATGTCACTTCTTGCCATAACATCACTTCCAGGTTAATGACATCACTTCCGTTGGGTACTGACATGCGTGGCATTCTAAAATGTGAGCCCCAGTCTAAAATGTCTACATTATTCTTCCATCAAGTCATTTGCCTCCTGATACTGCTTCTTCTTATTACCAATACTATTTAGCACAATTAACAGTACACGAAACTAACACTGAATTGATGTAGTTTACAAACTCTGGCGGTAAGGGTAGGCCCTGTCGGTGCCTGCCCAGATAGGACTGAGCCCTGACACATTTCCTGTTGGCCCTGGTAGGCCCAGAAAGTTCCATCCAAATTCAACTCAATAGTTGCCACTATTGAGAAGAGGCAGATGATTAGCCCAAAGTTATATATAGGAGAGTCACTAAAGGCATCACAGCACGGATGGTCCTGCATGCCTTCTACAGCATCGGCTCACTGAGCTGGAAGTGCTGCAACGCTCAAATGCCAGATCTGATTGGAAGATGAACACTTAAAAATAGTCACTTGGTGTGAAATGAATTTGGCTGGAACTTGTCCTTTATGAATTCACATCTGCTGGGAATACCCACTGGGCAAGGGGAGGAGATGGGAGAAGAGAAAGACATTTTTATTGCAGGATGGATACTCATCAGTGTACCCATCAGTGCACTATGCACGCCTTTTGAGTATTTGCATAAATTATTTGGTAATTAGTAGCTTTAATTGCTTTCTGATGCTAAGAATTAGTTTGGCGGCTACTCGGCATTCTCAGTCAGAACAATTACATTCCTGTCAGTGGAGTTTATTTTAAGGCTAAGTTTATCATCTTGTTTCCCTTTCATTAGCGGATTAAGATAATGGAGTGCCACATGGTGATTGCTTATAAGCTCTCGGCATGGTCACTTCATCCATAAGGGTGTGTTCTGTGTTCTGTAGTGACTGACCACAAGATGCAGCCTCACTCCCCATAGAACTGTGCAAGAATTTTGTCTCATTTTGTTATTGAAGGCTAACAGTGCAATCCTTTCCTCCTCCCCACCCACCCCCCTTTGCTGGTGCAGTAACACTGAGCACACGCTAACACACTGACAGTGCAATCCAACGTGGTTGCGTTGGCGCTGCGCACTTAGCACCACTGCAGCTCTGAAGAGCCTGCTGGGAACATGCTCTGCCAGGGATGGGGGTTTGGAATACAGCAGCTGCTCTTCTCTGCCATGACCTGCCCTCATTCACCCCACCCCTGCCTTGATCTGCTCTACAGATCGGCAGAACCCACCAGCAGCTGTTTGTGGGACTCAGCTTTCCAGCTGCTGCGACAATGGCAGCGCTGTGCAGGTTGGTGGAGCACCTGACACAATGGCAGGGTTCTCATAGCACTGTGACAGCTTGCTTGAATAAAAGGTTATAAGTTGCCCACAATTTCTGAGCTTATTTGGTGGGAACCCAAGACAGAGCATTCACTGTTGTGATGCTGCAGCATTAGAATACTTTGTCAGGGAGATCCAGTCTCCAATCCACCTTGGAGACTTGTCTACTCTGGCAGGTCTGCTGGGTGCCACTATGTCTGCTCCTGAGGCCAGGGGCGTAGCTAAAAAAAGTACAGTGGAGTTCAATTGCATCGGGCAACAAGTTTTGGGCGGGGATAACAGGATGAGCTTGACACTAGTGGCCAAAATGGTGAAAAGCTTGGTATGTATGAATAATATCCTCACATCATATATCATTTGAAAAGTAATTTAATGCAGAATGCAATGAGACAAGTGTAATATCTTCATTCTATCAAAAGTTATGGCCAAAACCCCTAAAATCGAAAATGACTGTCATGTAAAAATTGCTGGATGAGGTAACTTTTAAAGTAGCCAAAGAAAGGGAGGAACTATCACCACCCTGAGCTCCTAGGAGGAAGGATAGTATAAAAAGTGAAAATATGAATGAATGAATGAATGAATGAATGATTTTGTCATATGGGGGTATGTTTAAAATGTGTGGGATCCTGAGTGTCAAATGACTTACCTACACCACTGCTAGGGGGTGGATGCATGCTTAGGAGTAGCAGGAGGGGACACGCTGCTGGGGAGAGGATGCTGGTTCCCCCCATTTTTCACCTTTTCTAAAAGTCCGGGCATGCTGTCACTCCCGGAAGTGACAACACTTCCTGTTGTGACAATACTTCCTGTTGCAACATCATTTCCGGGGTATCGTTTTGCCCTGGGCACTGGGCTACACTTTCATTAGCTATGCCATTGCAGGAAGCTTTTGTTTGGCTGTGAATTGTATCCTTACTTCCTCTGCTTAAAAAAAATAGACATTTTTTTTGTGATGGTTGCTTACAATGGTCTTTTTTTGGGATACTGTAGTCTGTTGTGAGTTGCTCAGGGTGTCCCATGTTGGGGCAGAAAGGTGGGACAGAAGACTTCTAAATCAAAGAAATACCATTCATGGAATCAGGAGACCAGCACTGACATAGAAACAAGCCATACTCTTTTGGCTATGCATCATCGCATTTGTCCCCTTCTGGGCCATGTGAGCTGGTAAACGAAATCCATGTTGGGACGCAATAGGTGAGGGTGTTGAGCGGCAATAATTGTTTTTGGTCTTTTTAAAAACAAAAGCGATCAACTATGCAGACCTAAATTGTTCGGATAAGGGGCCAATTTGATGTAACAGCTTGAGTGATATTAACAAACCATTTTTACTTTGCTCTCCTGAGTTTATAATGCCACCAAAGCCCTGAGATGCAATCATAACCTTTTTATTTTAATGCACAATTGGCTGCATAATTCTCCCCATTATTATTCTGATTGTTATTATTATTATTCACGTCCGATTAGCTTTTTCACCTTGAGCTAATATGACATTTCAGTGCTATGGGAAATCAGTGGGGCAAAAATTTATCATGCAACAACCAACAATTACGGTTGATTTAAGTACAAAGACCAAATATCACATAGACAATATGGATAAAGAGATTAGAAGGTGGCGGGAGGGAAACATCCATTATTGGTAATATGCTAAGTCATTTTTTAAAATGAGTTGTTCTGCTACAGAGGAAAAAAAAAAGCTTCCTTATTGAATAACCTGAATGAAAGTCGCTTTCAACATAATTAACTAAGGCCTCACTTCTCATAATGGTTCCAAACTTTAGATTTAATTAGAGTGTAATTGCTATTTTAAATTGTCTACGAGTTTGCTGTCTTTGCATCTTTACCCAGTCCCTTGCTCGAGTGGTTTGTATAAAAACCGCTTCTTTCAATATAGATGTCTCTCCCCCGCCCCCCAAGCATAAAATCATATGATGATTGTTCAGCTATGTCAGTCTGGTAGTGCATTTTTTTGTGCGTGTGTTCAGTCAGTCACAGCCCAGTCCTAACCTTGGCTGGAACAAGCGGGTTGGCTGGCCTGTGTTGTATCCAGCACAGGTTAGGAGACAGCGAATATTTTCCCTTTACACCAGCCACCCCTAAGGGGTAATTTAGATATGTGCCAGCTGGTGCAAATCCGAGTGGCCCAGGTAGGGCCAACCGGGATGGGGACAGAGGTTAGAATTTGACCTAAGTGCCAGATCCTGCCTCCCCCTCCTTTCCCAGGCCAGTCTGTCCATGGACCCTCCCTGCCCTACAGTCCTCCCTCCCTGATCCACTTCCTCCGTGCTCTCCCTGCCCTCCCCAATCCCACACGCAGGTCCACGGCCGGCCTCACCTAGTTGATGTGGGGGCCATGATCCAGGGCAGGCAAGCCAACATGTGTTCTCACGCTGGCCTAGCCTGCTCGAGAGTTATCGCAAATGTGCTTTACGGTGCTGGCATGCACGCCAGCTGGCCAGGACATGCTCCGGCCTAACTTACAGTTAGGATTGCGCCTTCAGTCAGTCAACGAATCAGTTTTTATATTCCCACTAGCTTTTTGTTACCCGGCGTTGCCCGGGTAACAAAATGATCTTCCAGAGTTTATGAATTTTGCACCCCTTCTCGCCCCCCATGCTGACGGGGGCCCAACCCAGACTCCAACCGTGTCAGGAGTGTCGCCACTCGCCTCAGCGACCCCGGAAACTACGGATCCGACGCCGATTTTGTCCATTTTCGACCGTTCTCACACAGGGGCCCCCACGCACTCCCACCCCTGCGGGCGCTGACCCCTGCAATGTTTGTCACCAGGCCGCAAGTCTGGCTCCAATTGCTCCAGGCATCACAGTGGGACATGATGGGCATCTTGTTTTGCACCCCTTCTTGCCCCCTATGCCAAAGGGGGGCCGAACCCGGACTCCAACCGTGTCGGGAGCATCGCCACTCGTCGCCACCCGGAAACTACGGATTTGAGGCTGATTTTGGCCGTTTTCTCATGGGGGCCCCCTGCACACCCCCACTCCTGGGGGCGCGGGTGAGGCCTTACCCCCGGAGTGTTTGTCGCCAGGCTGCAAGGCACGCACGTGCCACGTTTGGTGCGCGTCGCTCCAGGCGTTCCAGCAGGGCATGGCAGACGTTTTGTTTTGCACCCCTTCTTGCCCACCACACCGAGGGGGGGCGAACCCAGACTCCGACAGTGTCGGGAGCATCGTCGCTCGCCCCGGCAACCCCAGAAAGTGTGGAATCTACTCCGATTTCGGCTGTTTTTGACCATTTTCACATGGGGACCCCCGCATACCCCCACCCCAGGGGCGCTAGGGGGGTCTGACCCCCGCAGTGTTTGTCGCCAGGCCGCAAGGTGTATGCGTGTCAAGTTTTGTGTCGATCAGTCCAGGCATTCCAGCACGGCATGGCAGATGTTTTGTTTCACACCCCTTCTGGCCCCCCGTGCCGAGGGGGGCTCGAACCCAGACTCCACCGGCATCGGGAGTGTCGCCAGTCGTCTTAGTGACCCTGGAAACTATGGACTTGATGCCGATTTCGGCCGATTTCGGCCGACTTCACGTGGGGGCCCCTGCGCACCCCTGCCCCCGGGGGTGCTAGGGGCCCCCGCCCCCTGCAGTGTTTGTGGCCAGGCTGCTAGGCTTCCGCATGCCGAGTTTGGTGCCAATCAGTCCAGGCGTTCCAGCAGGGTATGGCGGACGTTTTGTTTCGCACCCCTTCTTGCCCCCCCATGTCAAAGGGGGTGAACCCGGACTCCAACGGCGTCGGGAGCGTCGCCGCTCATCTTGGCGACCCCGGAAACTGTGGATTTGATGCCGATTTCGGCCGTTTTTGACCGTTTTCACATGGGGACCCCCGCGTACCTCCACCCCCAGGGGCACTAGGGGCCCCCGCCCCCGCAGTGTTTGTCGAAAGGCCACAAGGTGTACGCATGCCAAGTTTCGTGCCGATCGCTCCAGGCGTTGCGGAGCCTATGCGAAACATACATACATACACACACACACACACACACACACACACACACACACACATGCTCTTCTTTATATATATAGATTTTCAACAAAAAGCTGGCAAAGTAGTTTACAGATTAACAACAACAAACAGCTTCTTGCCCCCAAAGAACTCGCAATCTTTTTTTAAAAAAAAATGGAGAATACCACCAGCAGCAGCCATTAGAAAAGACACCATGCTGGAATGAAGAGGGACAATTACTCTCCCCCTGCTAAATATAAGAGGAACACCACTTGAAAAAGTGCCTCTTGCCCCGTTAGCAGGATTGGTGCCAGAGTCTGAAGCAACAAATGAGGAATAGGGTCTACTTCTGGGCCATTATTGTGCTCATGCTTTGCCTCACAGCTCCCACCACACACTGTACCCATCCTCCACCTTGGGTTTGCCCCTCTCACATCCTTCTGGACTAGCTTCTCTTCTGGCTCACTCATTTCCTCCCCTTGGCTCACTTCTACCCCTTGGTTACCTCTATGAGTTGCACATAGATTTAAAATAATCTAGTATCACTGTTTGTTGACTTTAGATTTTTAACAGTGGACTTTTAGGCTGCTACAGGTCCTGCCACAAGACCTGCAGTCGTTATGGATCAGTGAGTCTCTGGAAAAAGCATGAACCTCGCCACAATACAACACGTGTTTGGACTTGTGGCATCCTAAAAGTCAACATTTCAGATCGAGAATTGCACAGAAATGGAAAGATGACGAAACCCCGAATATGGAACAAATAATAGGGAAAATTTATGAAGTGGCAGAGATGGACATTTTAACAGAAAGATTAAGAGAGGGCAAGATTAATAAGATTAAACAATACTGGAAAATGTTTTATGATTGGATAGATATGCAATGTTGAATGGTAAAGTAATAAAAGATTAGTACTGATTACATAGTTCAACGTTGAATATTAAGATATTTCATAATTTATAAGTAAAGAAGATTTTGGATATACTGAGTATGAAATAGATAACCTTAGAAATGATATTTTTAATTGGATTGATAATATTTTAAAGATATTATGATGCATTGCAAGGTACTTACCTAATGTGTTTACCTTTGTTTAACCCATTCCTTTGTTTTCTGTAACCCTATCCCATCTCTTTTCTTAAAAATTAATAAAAACAATTATAAAAAAAACATTTCAGATCGAGAATCAAGCAAGGGTTCTAAATTTCTAGAGTCTATGTGCAACTCACATAGGTAAGCAAGGAGAAGAAGCAAGCAAGGAGAGAATAAGGGGCAGGGCAATCCTATTGTGCCCATTGCATCAACGCTACGTCATAGCATCAACGCAAGGGGCGGAGTGCCTTCACGGGGGTGCTGATCAGCATCCCTGCATCGGTGCTTGAGCAATGGGACCGGTGCTGCTGGCAGTGCCGGTCCCATTGCACCCGCACTGAACCTCTCTTGCGTTGGCTGAAGCCAGCCAGCACGAGGGAAGCTCAACATGGACGTGGCAGTGGGATTGGCGGCCAGAGGGAGATTATGGGTGGGGGGAGGGTGGGACATGGGCGGGCTTGGGAGGCAGCCTGATTCGGCAGATCCGAATAGCGCATAGGGAGGCTGGAGCCTCCCCTACGGTAAGGGAGCCTCTCCCAAGCAGTGTCGGATATGGCGCTGGTCCATTGGCCTCACCAGTCCGGCGCTGCTGCGCCCTGAGGCAGATGGGGAGAACAAGGAGGGGAGAAGTGAACCAAGATGGACACAGGAGAGGCACGTTCGGGTCAGTTTGGCCCACAAAGTAATCACTGTATTGGATACATCTTGAAACCTGAGATTTTTCAGGTGTGGCCTGGTGAGGTCACAGGACTTTCAACACTTGGAAAACGACAAACAAATCTGATACTACTGGTGGGCCCAGTGGTAAAGGGATCGGGCCTAATAATAAGCTGCAATGAGCCTTTTTTCACCCCTCCGACAAACAACATAAGCAATAAACTGGAAAGAAACAAGACTGTTTTTGGCAAACTAACAATCTGAGGCCTATCCGTCACCAGATTTAAAAAAAAAAAATTCAGGAGTTGGCATGGCAACCCTATTCCTAGTAGCAGTTGTGTGGGCGCTAGCTATGGTTATTCTTTGGTGAGAGAAAAAGCATTCCTTTATTATAGACGGAAAATGAGTTGGAAGAGGGGAAATGGTTTTAGCGCTGTGCCTAAACATCAGACAATCACGGAGGCTGAGGCCGAGGCCCAGGGAGCTCTGACTCAAATCAGTCCCCAGGGAAGGAGGCCCACTCGTTCTTTCCTGAGGTAATATTTCCAAATTGCTTTAAAACCTGCCAGAGGCCTCCCAAGAGTAGGCCAGCTTTGTTTGTTGTTTGCTGCTTGCATTGGTACATGCTAGCTCTGAAGGGAAAGTGTTTTGCCTTTTATAGCCCCCTGAGAACTGGATTCTGTCACCTTTTGATTTATAGAGTGCCTTTTGACTAAGTAATCAAAAAGGGCGAGAGATGTGTATCATGGGATAACAAGATTTATGAAACATAAAATCCGCCCGCCCCCCCTTTGCTGTTGATGGTGTCAGGCTAAGAACTCAGGTGAGGAGGGAAACCTGAAGGTAGGGAATAAAAGCCAGGACATGATTTACAACGTCTTGGGGCTGGATACAGATGTATGCACGCACAACTCTTTTTGCTCTTAATATTTGAGACCTCTATGGAAGCCTGCTGGGACCATCGGTAATTACCAGCTGGGGTTCTGACATTCAACAGATTTGCAATTACAGGCACGGGGGACCAATCGGAGGTTCAGAACAATTAAATATTAAAGGAGAATGAAGGACAGCAAAGGGGAAGGAGGCCTCAGGCAATTTTCTTTCACCCTGCAGCTGTAATAAGGTAGATATTTAAAATGGGGGTAGCCCCCAAGGGTACAAAGGGCAGTTTTCTGTCCCTCGTCTCTATAAAAGGGTTGGAAAAGGCATCCATCTTCAGAAATGTAGCTGACGGGCTTGTTTCTAGCCACTCACAAAGGGAATTTCCATTCTTGGACTCCTAACTTTGAAAACCAGTGACCAAGGGCGCAATCCTAACCTGGGGTTCGGCCAGCACAGTTAGGCCAGCAAAGTTTGGCCAGCACAAGGGCCACCATAAAGCGCATTTGGACCACTCTGAGTCCGGGAGGATGGTGCATGCCTGTGTGCTGGCCTCTCTGACTCCGAGAGTGGTCCAAACATACTTTACCGTGTCCCTTGTGCTGGCCAACCTTTGCTGGCCTAACTGTGCCGGCCTAACTCCAGGTTAGGATTGCGCCCTAAGAAATGTTCTCGTGTATCATGTGTGTGCAATTCTCATTTTCAAAGGCTCACCAAGCGACAACACAAGGCTACAGCTTGCCTTGATCTGAGGCTAATAATGATCTAGTTAATGGTAATTATTAACGCTTATTGATTATTTGATTTAGAAATAAACAGACTTATTTTGAAACAAAATAAGGAATAATAAATTATTTCCCAGGAACGTTCAGAAATGCGGAAAGTCCACTTGGCTATATTTTGCAGGTGTCCTTATTTTGGCAGGGTTCTTGGTTCCATAGTCAGTTCTCACACATACAGCTTGGACAAAGAGTTTGTGGAGATATGCTGAATGCTGGTTAGGGTTGCAGAGGGAATGATTCCGCAATCGTTCACTAATGGCTGCACAGTTCTCCCCTCTTTCATCAAACTGGGAGAGATTACAGTACAGGCAATCTCCTCTGGGGTTCTGTTCTGGAGCACTCTGTGGATAAACCATGGACACTGGGGATGCCTTTTTAAGAGTGCAATCCTAAACTGTGCTGGAACAGGCAGGCTGGCAGGCCTGTGCTGTATCCAGCGCAGCTTGGGAGGTTGCTGGAGCCTCCCTGACGCAAGGTCACATTTGTGCCCTTGCACCAGGGGAGGCTCCAGCCTCCTGTATGGGTTCCTCAGATCTGTGCCCGCAAAATTGCGGGTGCAGGTCCGAGGAAGCCATGCAGCCCAATTCTGGGCTGCTCAGCCCAGGGACAAGGCCTTGGATGCAGCCTAATGGCCGCATAGTAACACCACCACCCTCCCTGCACCAGCACACTGGGCAGGAAATGGGGCAGCAGCAGGGCAAGAAGTGGGTTCAGGAAGGCAGTGGGCAAGCATTGTGCAACCTGTACCAGCAATGGGGTCGCATGTGTGAGCCATCCAAGCACTCATCTGATCATTGCATATTTGTGATAAAGCAGTGGGGCAGGTACGTTGCATTGTTGTTAAAACATGTTACGGTAGTCTATATACTGTAGGTATTGCAATGCACCCCATACCTTTGCCGCCATGCCTCCCAATCAGAGGGGGATGCCTAGCAAGTAACATCAGCAGGACCCAAGCATGAGACTTCTCTTCCAGCCCCTCCCCCCTCAAGCAGACTCCGACCCTGCAGTTTTTCAGGAAACATTGTGAGGAAAATGAATTACCACCAAACCCCAAAACGGAGGACCGATCAGCCACTTCCATAGAGATCTCAGCTAAATGGCCCCAGTTTTCCCGGGCCATATCTCAGGACCAAAACAAAAACTGGTGCAAACATAACTTATGAAAACCACTCAATAAGGCGACTGCAGTACAGGGATGAAGATACTAACCAGTTAATTTGTATGATGAATTCCTCATTAATCAGATATTACAAATATGGCATTTTAATTAGATTTTAATTATAGCTGGCCCCTGAGAGCAGGTTTCAGTGGTTATGATGATGTTCTGCATAATACAGTATTGGTGTCGTTTAGATGAAACAACCATTTCTTAATTAAATACCTTCTCCGTTTCATTTGTGTTCGCTGGCTCTAAAGTCTTTTTTACTCTTGGGGAAAATCAGTTAAAGGTGCAATGGTTAATCACCCCAAAATATTTTGGGCCCAGTCCTCTGGGCCTTATAGTTGGTGGCATGTCTGTGCTGCCGGCTGTGGGTGTCGTAAATGTGCTGTAAAGCAGGTTTACGGCACCCGGTGAGTAAGTGCTGCATGCGCTGGGGCTGTGCCAGTCAGCACTGTGCCTCAGTGTGGGCGGTATGGAAGGTTGGTGCTCCAGCACTGCCGACGGGTGGTAAGACCCATTGGGGTAGAGGGAGCCGGAGCGGGGGTGGAATTGGGCAGGGGGAGGCTGAGGAGCAGGCCCTTCCAGGGAGTGGGGCAAAATAGCCCGCAGAGATTCAAATAGGCCCATTGTGGGGGCCAGGACTTTCCCCCAGACATCCTATTGCCATTCCCTTGCCTGATAACTGATTTGAAGTAAATAAAATTGAGAAAAAAAATCTAGAATAAACCCAGGGAATCCTGATCAGGGATCACTCACGTGACATCTAGTTTCAAATCAGTTATCTGACACTGCTGATTTCACCCTAATGTGCTCGTTTCACTGCATACAAGGAGATATTTTATGTGTTTGTGTTCAAAAGCATCACCTCCGGCCTGCAATTGGATGCCATCCAAAATTCTACCACCTTGTTCTGTGCAATGTCTCGATCAGCTCTGTAAGTGTCTCTTGGATGGACTTGGAAGGAAAGCATAAGTGCTCAGCACTTATTCCAGTCGAGACTAATTGTGCCGCAGCATAACTGCTACATAAATATAATTCTGTATTTTGCAGAAGAGCCGGCACTACAAATTGACCCCAGCCATTTGCATTCTTCTTGTGCTTTTGCCTTTCAAGATCTATCCACTTGTCCTGTAACTGATGTCGCAATCATAGGCGCCAACTCTGTGGGAGCTGGTATGCTGTCAGCACCCCCAATAATTTTGCAATGGGTGCTCAGCACCCACAATGTTGGGCACCCCCAAATTGAACGGCACCCCCATGTTTGGCACTGGGCTGGGAACGTGCCCGGCCCAGCGACGAACAGGCCGAGCCGAAGGCAGCGCGTTCCAGCCAATGAGCTCCTTCCTGAGGTGGGAAAAAGCTTATTGGCTCACCTGCCCTAGGCGGATGCTGCGAGCAGCCACTTCCGAGGCGGGTGATGAAGCCGGGGGGGCTGCATTGCAAACCAGCCCCTCGGAGAGTCAGGCTGCGGCCTGATCCGTTCGCACCGTGGCCCGGGTCTTTGAGGGGCTGCATTGTAAGCCAGCCCCTAAGAGAGCCGGGCCGTGGCGCAAACGGGTCATGCCATGGCCCGGGTCTCCGAGGGGCTGCATTGCAAAGCCCCTTCCGAGACCCGCAGCGATGACAGGGGCATGGTCAGGTGGGAGCCTCTGTCATCGAGAGCCGGTCAGGGGGTGTGGTCACATCAGAGGGTGTGGCCATGCTGATGTCAGAGGCATGGCCACACCGACATCGGGGGTGTGGCTATGGGCACCCCCAATGTTCCCGGCAAGTCGGTGCCCCTGGTCGCAATAGTCACCAACCCTTCTCCCTGGCATTGGAAGATGTGCTCCCAGCGCACATTTTCTCTTTAGATGTTCTCAGGTTCTTTACAGAAGCTGGAAATCATGATGCTCGCCAGCTTGATGCCTGCTGGCAAACTGTCAGTAAGAAGGTGTCTCTCTTAAATGGTGGCAGGTACATTAAGCAGGCAAAGACTAAACAAGAGTTTCTCTTCATTACTTTTTACACACAACATGTCATTGTGTCTGAGAATGCAGCAATAAGTTGGGTGATTTCTCAGGCATTTTCCACTAGGAACCAGAAAGAAAAAAGCCTATTTACAACCTTGACACAAGCAAAACAACCACACAGCCCTCCCCCTTTTCAGTGTTCCATCTTCCCATATTTTCAATATGGCTGCTCTAGGTGCTTTGCGACCCACCTGAAATTAGCTCGGGACCCACTGATGGGTTTGGGAACTGTTTGGGAACAACTGGTCTAGACAATCAAGTGAAAAATATATGCTCACCCCACCCACCCCTACTGTTACACTGCTGCCAACATTTCCTTTCTTTTCCTGTTTGGAGGAAGCCTGTTTTGCTGTAATGAGAGTTCTCATAATATTTAGACATTACAAGGATCTTCATGATCTGTGGCTTTTTCAACACCTTCCTGAGTTTCTGAGTCATATGGTGAAGGATTCCATATAGATCAGTAGCTACCCCTTTAGGGCTGGCTGCTGTGCTTGGAGATTGATTAAGGTCGTGGATTTAAGTAAATAGACAAGATATTTGACAGCATGGCTAATTCTAGATAACAGTGAAGGATGGAAAACTCACTCTGGAGTTCTGCTGGAAATCCCTGAGTTTAAAAGTCATTCTTCCCATGTAACCTGGGGGATGCTGTTCAAGAAAAGAAAATATAAAGCCCACTTGGTCTCATAGAACTAGCTCTGCAATCTGGCCATTTTCTCAAGTTATACATATTGAGGTAGGAAAAAAAATATTCTTTACTTTTTTAGCACTGAGTTTGTCAAGAAGCTGGAAAATAGAGAGGGCATGTAATATGTCTTCTTCCTTGCCCCACCACCCTAAAGCATCTCCCATTTCATCCCATTAACTGGTTCCAGTTTAGCCCAGCACAAAGCCTTCAAATTGAGAAATATGTGTACTGAAAACATTGGTGGCAGAAATGCAAGTGGTGATAGGTAGACAAATGGGCAAATACAGTCAATCCTCTTTATATGTGAACTCGCTTATCTGCGAGGGGCAGAAATGTTACTTGCCTCGTTATCAGTGCCTCTGCCCTTGTTATCCACTGTGTTAACCTTCCAAAGGCTTCAGGGATCTGTAGAATGGCACCTGCGACCAGACCTGGCCCCTTTAAAATGGCTGGCAGAAGCACCACTCTGAGCTGCAAATGACTCTGAAGGCGAGGGGGAGAGACCGTGTTACACAGGAGCTCAGGCTCCTGCAAAATGTAGTGTTTTGCACCACTGAGAAAATTGTTCTATTTTTTTCACAGATTTGGTGTTTTCCAAACCTGGAAACACAGAAAACAGTGTTATATGTTTTTGCTACATAACATTATAGTTATATATTATAATTATCTTAAAAGTGCACTAGGTAGGTGATATCAGTGGTTTAATGTCAGCAGATGCAGCCACAGTCATTACCCATGCACCCCCCCCCATTAAATAATAAATATAAATCAAATAAAATGGCTTTATTTTTGAGATGGTTTGTTTTTTAACCAAAAATGACAAGCGCAGAAAGTGGTGTTATGGGTTTTTATTCTGTTATCACGGTGTTTTCCCAACTCTACTGATATGGTATAAAGCAGTTCCTGAAATCATTGTCAAGTTTATGTTAAAGTCTATATTTCTTGGTTGTATTTACCTGCTGTTGAGGACAACTGTCATGGGGTGGCTATGGGGGGCTATTCTTGGAAGCATCTGGCTGGTCATGTTGGAAGTATGACACTGGACTAGAAATATCATGGATCCAATCTAGCAGAGCTCTTCTTTAGCTGAGATGAGAAAGACTTCAGAAGAAGAGTGTTGTTGTCATTGGAATCAATGAACCTCCAACAAACTGTATTTACGTAGAGCCAGTATGTCAGAGGCAAAGACCGAAGGTGTACAGTCAGCAGTGTTATGCTGCCGGAACGCTGGGTGGGACATCCGGGAGATCGACAGCCTGCCCATCGCATTCCGCAGTGTTACGCCATTTGCGTAACGTACGCAAGCGGCGTAATTGGTTACGCAAACGGCGTAACACTGCGGAACGCGACAGGCGGGCTGTCGATCACCCGGATGTCCCGCCCAGTGTTCCGGCAGCAGAACATCGCTGTGTACAGTAGGATCTTATGTAGCTGCCACCTACGAAATGTGCCAGAAAGCTGGTCTGTGAAGAGTTTCAAGGGTGGCAGGGCGAATCTCATCCCTGCCCTTAAATCAAACTGAGAGGCACACTGGTTATCTTTATTTGACAAAAAATGAAATTGCCTTTGAAAAGGTAGCGGCAGCATACACTTTGGGCTCATTTTTTAATATCCTACATGTCCCAGAACTTCAGACTTACTTAATGCTCAGCTTCGCCTGGGGACATCAGCACAAAAAGTCCTGACAAAACTGCCTGATATAAATGTTGCTGAGCCGTCCTGATGCTCACATGCCTGCAGGCTGCATTTGACAATAATCGGCTGGATGCAGCACATTGATGTCGGCACTCCATGACCTGCCGTGGAAAGTGTTGAAAGTCTTTGGGATCTGTGTTTATATCATAGAGGGCTGTAATGACCGTGTCAGAGAAGCTGGATCCTCGGGTGTCATGACAAATAACTCCGGCTGCAGCTCGGCTGGTTTAAGCACAGAGGAGAGACACAGCTGGCTAGGAGAGTTGAGACATGTGAATGAGGCACATTATCCTACCTAGGATGCCTGGGGATGCTCTTTGTAGGAATCAACCAGTCCCACAGGTATATGAGAAAGGCTTAGATAAATCCCCTTCTCAAGACCATTATGTTATAAGATTATCCACTCATTTCAGGCCATGCTTCCTTTGGTAGCACTGTGTGCCAAAAGCCATGTTCAGTCAATTACAACTCAGAACAGGGCACAGAAGAAGGAGGATTGGTGGCAAAGCAGGAAAAGCCCTAATCTCGTTGTTTGGATTGCTGGGTGCAGCTGCCTCTCTCCCTCCAATCTGAGTTCAAGAATGTGCAGAGGAAGAGACTGTTAAGAACATAAGAACATAAGAAGAGCCCTGCTGGATCAGGCCAAAGGCCCATCTAGTCCAGCTTCCTGTATCTCACAGCGGCCCACCAGGTGCCCCAGGAAGGCATGAGACTACAAGATGCTTGCATCCTGTTGCCACTCCCTTGCACCTGGTACCAGTAGCCCATCACCTATGTAAGGAGGTTGCACAATCCATCATTGCCTATAGCCCACGATGGACCTTTCCTCCAGATATCTGTCCAATCCCCTCTTGAAGGCATCAAGACCAGATGCCATCACCACCTCCTGTGGCAAGGAGTTCCACAGATTAACTACCCGCTGGGTAAAAAAGTACTTCCTTTTATCTGTTTTAACTCTCCCAACCCTCAGTTTTAGCGGATGCCCCCTGGTTCTGGTGTTTTGAGAGAGGGAAAAGAACATCCCTCTATCGACTCTATCCCTTCCATGCATAATTTTGTATGTCTCAATCGTGTCCCCCCTCAGGCGCCTTTTTTCTAGACTGAAGAGCCCCAAACGCTGCAGTCTTTCTTCATAAGGGAGGTGCCCCAGCCCCGTAATCATTTTTGTCGCTCTCTTCTGCACCTTTTCCAACTCCACTATGTCCTTTTTAAGATGCGGCGACCAGAACTGGACACAATATTCCAGGTGTGGCCTTACCATCGATTTGTACAATGGCATGATAATATTGGCTGTTTTATTCTCAACCCCTTTTTTAATTACCCCAAGCATGGAATTGGCCTTCTTAATTGCTGACGCACACTGGGTCGATACCTTCATTGAATTGTCCACCAGCACCCCAAGATCTCTCTCCTGAGCTGTCACAGACAGCTCAGAACCCATTAGCCTATAGGTAAAGTTTTGGTTTTTTGCCCCAACGTGCATCACTTTACATTTGTCTATGTTGAAACGCATCTGCCATTTGGCTGCCCATTCCCCCAACTTGGAGAGATCCTTCTGGAGCTCTTCACAATCCTTTCTGGTTTTTACCACCCGGAAAAGTTTTGTGTCATCCGCAAACTTGGCCACCTCACTGCTTATCCCTGTCTCCAGGTCATTTATGAATAAGTTGAAAAGCACGGGCCCCAAGACAGATCCCTGGGGCACTCCGCTTTTCACCTCTCTCCATTGTGAAAATTGCCCATTGACCCCCACTCTCTGTTTCCTGGCCCTCAACCAATTCTGGATCCATAAGAGGACCTGCCCTCTTATTCCCTGACTGTGAAGTTTCTTTAGCAGTCTTTGGTGGGGGACCTTGTCAAATGCCTTCTGAAAATCTAGGTATATGATATCCACAGGTTCACCCACATCCACGTGCCTGTTGACCTTTTCAAAGAATTCCAAAAGGTTTGTGAGGCAAGACCTACCTTTACAGAAGCCATGCTGACTTTCCTTTAGCAGTACTTGTTCCTCTACGTGTTTTAGGATTTTATCTTTGATGAGGCTTTCCACCATCTTACCCGGAACAGACGTTAGGCTGACCGGCCTGTAGTTTCCAGGGTCCCCCCTTCTCCCTTTTTTAAAGATTGGTGTGACATTGGCTATCCTCCAATCCTCTGGCACCGTGGCCGTTTGAAGGGACAAGTTGCATACTCTAGTTAAGAGGTCAGCAACTTCATTCTTTAGTTCCTTAATTACTCTTGGGTGTATACCATCTGGGCCTGGTGACTTATTTAAATGTAGTTTATCAATTTGATCTAAAACATCTTCTTTATTAACCAGTATCTGATTTAATTCCTTCATTAGGAAGGGCTGTTCGGGCTGTGGTATCTGCCCAAGTTCTTCTGCTGTGAAGACAGATGCAAAGAATTCATTCAATTTCTCTGCAATCTCCAAGTCCCCTTTTATCTCATCTTTCCCTCCCTCACCATCCAGCGGGCCAACCGCCTCTCTGGTAGGTTTTCTGCTTCTAACATATTTGAAGAAGCTTTTATTATTCCCTTTTATGTTGCTAGCCATGCGTTCTTCAAACGCTTTCTTGGCCTCCCGTATCACCTTCTTACTTGTCTTTTGCCAGAGTTTATGTTCCTTTTTATTCTCCTCACTGGGGCAAGACTTCCATTTACGGAAAGAAGCTTCTTTGCTCTTTACAGCTTCTCTAACTTTGTTTGTCAGCCATGCAGGCACCCTCCTGGACCTTGTCGAACCCTTCTTTCTTTGCGGTATACACTTCCGCTGGGCCTCTACTACTGTTTTTTTAAACAGCCTCCATGCAGCCTGGAGGGATTGGACTCTTTTTACCTTCCCTTTCAATTTCTGTCTAACTAGTCTCCTCATCTGAGGGAAATCTGCCCTTCGAAAGTCAAGGGTTCTTGTGTCAGATTTGCTCTGCACTCTATCCTGGACATGCATGGCAAAACCAATCGCAGCATGGTCACTGTTCCCCAATGGCTCAGTAACACTTACATCCCTAACTAGGTCCCGAGTACCACACAATATTAAATCCAGAGTCGCCTGTCCTCTGGTCGGCTCCATGACTAGTTGCTCTAAGGCACAGTCATTCAGCTCGTCAAGGAATCCGGTCTCTCTTTCTTGACCAGAGCAGCAGTTGACCCAGTCAATATGAGGATAATTGAAGTCCCCCATGATTACAATCCTGCCTCTCTTGGTCACTGCCCTGATTTGTTTCCTCATTTCAAGGTCACCTTCAAGTTTTTGATCGGGAGGACGATAGCACACCCCCACTATTACATTGCTCTTACGGCCCGGCAGTTTAACCCACAGTGACTCCATGGTGGAGTCTGGCCCACCTTCAGTTTCTACTCTGCTGGATTCAATCCCTTCTTTGATATAGATGGCCACCCCTCCGCCAACACGCCCTTCCCTGTCCCTCCTATAGCCCAAGTTATTGCAGTTATTGCAGACTGTTCTTGCAGGACCTGCCAGAGGCTTCTAGGAACCTTTGAAAACTAAGAACGAAAAAAATGGTTCATTCTGAGTACAAGGAATTCTAAGAGTGTAACCAAGTGTGTTCCCTAGGAAGAAATATCTGAGCGGGTAGCAGGAGGTAGCAGGTGGTGAATGATACCTTGCCAAAAAGAAAAAAAATGCTGGAAGTTTATATGGAGTACTGGCATACCTGGGAAGGGTCATTAGGTGCAAATGCCATGGGTGCCACACTTGGGGGCAGTGGCGTGCCACTACCGACTTCCCCCTTGGCACCCACAATGGCATGCACTCAGCCGTCACTTGTTTAGCAAGGCAAAAGAAACTGATGGTTCTGCTGGCTTCTTTTGCTTCGAAAAACAAGTGTATTTGTGTCACTCTGACGGCCAATTCCAGACCATGCTGCTCTGAGGGCTTCTTTCTTCTTCCCCCACTTTTGAAAAAGGTGTCCCCAGTATCCAAGGTTTCAGGTATTCATGTAATGGGGGTGGTGGTGTTCCACAAAGGAATCCCAGTAGATACCAGTGGTTCTCAAATGCTTCAGCACTGAGTCTGGGACCCACAAGAAGTGATGTCATGGCCGGAAGTGCTGTCATTGTGACACCAGAGCCTGCTGCTTTCCTGAAAATTCAGCAATAACTTGGGCTATTTCTCAGCCATTTTCCAATAGCAAACTGAATCAGAAAGAAAAAAACGCCTCTTTACAACCTTGACACAAGCAAAACAACTACACAGCCCTCCTTCTTTCCAGCATCCCATGTTCCCATATTTTCAATATGGCTGTTCTTGGTACTTCACGAACCACCTGAAATTGGCTCATGACCCACTCGTGGGTACCAACCCACAGTTTGGAAACCACTGATCTATACCCCAACTTTCCAGAGCTCAAGGCAATTAACAAAATTCATTTTAAATAAAGAACAATCATTAAAGTACACAACAAAATACAACAGGCGGTCAATAAAATCCCAAAGCCTCCGTGCATTTATGCTAAATATGCACTAAATACTCTGCGTTTCATGGCGTTCAGTCCAGCCATTGTATATTAAAAGAAACTTATTAGGAAAGACATTTACCATAGCTGGAAGCTCTGCAGCTCCTTCTGTAAAGGTTAATGGTAAAACTATAATATTGCTCCTGGCAGTTGGGGGCTGAAGTTATTCTGATGATTATCACAAGCATATAAATGTTTCAGTCTGCCTGCTTGAGGCATTATTATCCTGGTACCCAAGACTTATTTCTAGGAAGTGCTTGACAGCAAATCCCTCTCATTCCCTTCTTTCCCTCTGGCTGTAAACTTTCAATACTTTGACAGTCACTGAATATCTTTATCACATCTTCTTCTTGTGTTTTTCTCAGTTTGAGCAATTTTTCAGACTTTACCCCCCCCCCCGCCGAAAAAAAAAAAATCTGCCAGCACTAACACACATTGCATAGTTGGCGGAAAGAAGGGTTGGGTGTAAAAGTTGCCTTTTTGAGCACATACAGTCTTGGAAAACCCTTGGCACCCAGCATGAGAGACATGGGTGTAGAAAGAAAAATCAGCCTGAAGCATCTTACAACAAAGCGACCATCACTGGAGTTAGCGATCTGAACTCTAAGATTATAAACTTACCCGGCCACCCACACAAGAAAGATGCCAGACTGTGCTTGGGTTTTAAACTGGGCCACTTTATTTAACTTTCTACAATTGCAGCAGGTAATACCATATAACTATGTGCGTGGGGACTAGCCGGAGAAGCGGTCCTGGCCGCCTGTCTCCCCCATCTCATAGGGCGACCATCCGACTCCAAGCCAGCCGCAGTCCTAGACTGCCTCGGCCCTTCTTTGCCGCCCCCATAGGGGCAAGGCAGCCGGGCAGCCCAGCCTGCAGATTGAAATCATATAGCCCCGGGACCCACAGTTGAAGGGATCAGCAGACTGCCTCCTTGAGCCAGTTAAGCATCATCAGAGCGGCCCACCTTCCACGCTGGCCACACTGATAAACACTGATCTTATCCTACCCAACCCTGCGCACTCCCCGCCACAGGGGAAGGTCAGCCTGCGCTTGGCCTCCCCCCCCCTCCCACTCACAACCAAGCTCTTAATGCCCTGCTGCAAATTGTAAAGGAACATGTCATTGCCCAACTGGGACAAATGAACCCCATCACTGTGGAATAGGGCCGGCTGGTTAAATCGAATGCCGGGGTGTCAAATAACAACCCCTCCCAGCGACACCACAACCCTCCCCAGGTAAGCATCAATCCTTTTTCGTGCAATGTCTATCCTACGGATACTGCGCACCCCCCGCCACACACAGCACAGGAGGAAGCTGGACCAGACGATCCTCACTGGACCAGCCTCTCAAAATCCTTACGTGCATGAAGCTTGAAGGAGATTGTGGTCCTTTTTCCCAAGTCATCCTCTCCAAGATGCACCACTATTACCTGAGGTGGCGGGTGACTCCTGACAAATTCCAGGGTTGTAGGCAGGAGCTGACCCCAGAGCATGCCATGTCTTTCTACCCAATCAATGCAGGCCCATTCTCCCAGCCCCAACCGGGAGCTGAAGTTGCTAGCCAGTGCTCTCTTTCAGGCCCAGAACACTAGGGAATGGCCGCAGATCAAGACCCTCACAGGGAACGCCCGAAGCCCACCTGCTGAAACAAAGAAACCAGCAACAGAAAACTGGGTGCCCCCGAAGGAGCCCCGTCAAGGCCGGGAAGACCTGGTCAACCCTAACCCTCCCCACCCCATTTGCTGCCTTCCATGTTCAGCTGGATGTACACAGCTGTGGTGTTGGTCCAGGGGTGTTGCCACCTCATGTGGCAGCTCATTTAAAAAGCGCTCTATCAACTGCTGTTTTGTGATACCAGAAGTGCCTTCTACTGTCACAAAGGGCTGCATATGCCAGCCCAGTCCTCAATAAATTTGGGCCGTTTCTTTAATACAGTGGTATTCAAACTTTTTAGATCAGGACCCACTTTTTAGAATGGCACCTGTGTTGGGACCCACCGGAAGTGATGTCATTAACCTGGAAGTGATGTTGTGGCAGGAAGTGACATCGTCCAGCAGGAAGTACTGTCATTCTAGCGTAATAAAATGACACTCCTGAAATGAAAATTGGCATTCTTGGACTGCAGCAATTGTACAACTAAACCATGAAACATCCCTGACAGAAAGCAAGATGAGGACAAAATATGACGTAAAAGCACTAAACTAAAAACAAAATTTAAAAACCTTCACTTGAAAATTCAACCTGTTAACACTCTCAAAAGGAATATAGCAAGAGTAAGGTCTGTAGTTTCCAAGATGGCTGCTTCCGGCTTTCTGCGACCCACCTGACATCAGGTTGCAACCCACCAAGTGGGTCTTGACCTACAGTTTGAATAACACTGCTTTAATAGAATCCTGAAGAAATATGTCTCTTTTTTGGTAGAAATGAACAGAAATGAAAGCAGGGGAGAAATCGGCACAGTCACGAAGCTGTCTCTTCAATATGCTTGTCAAAGGGCTTTTGAGAGAAGCAGAGCCATTTTCCTGCCTGCTGTATGGATAGTCTATCTCTGTACAACTCAGAATAAACTTTCTAAGGTCATTACATTTCCTCGATCGCTGTAGCTAAAATTTTGGTAGCCGGTAATAAATGCAGCAGTTCTGAAGGTTGCACACAGGGTGAGAGACCAGGCACTGCTGTGTATGTGCACTTAAAAGGTGCGCAGCAGGAACTCCCACCGACTTGCTGTTCTGTCCTTGGTCCTCAGCCTTTCTCTGATGCTTATGAAAAACAAGCACTTAACAAGGCCCTTTGGAGGCTCTCAGGCTCTGACACCACAGGAAGAGAGTCATAAGAGTTGCTGCAGGAAGCTTTCGACCCTTCTTCACCCTGCGTTTTCCTGGGTCTGGTGTGCATGGAAGGAAACAAAAACTTATTTTCTCTTTATCCCAGTTCTAAAATAACTGAACTTTTCCAGAACATTGCAACTGAGTGTGATCTGATTGCCTACTAAATTTTGAAGCCCAAGTTTGAATGCATATATAACTTTGATTTCATTTATGGACTGGCTTCAGTTCTGATATGTACAACACACACAAACTGATTTTAAAAGGACTGTCACGTGGCATAGTGTTATACACATTTGTGTGTAACAGCTTCGTGCTGTTGATTTTTAGATATTTCCTGTTTACACATCACAGGGCATCCATACCTTGAGGCCTTCTCAAGGACTCTGGAGAATCTCTAGATCATGTAGTCTCTAGAGCAGTGCTTCCCAAAGTGGTGGGTTGTGACCCACCACTCTGGGAAGCATTGGCAAATACCTCTTTAAAGGGCAGGGAGAGGGGGAAGGCAGCAACGCGATCCTAAGCATCGTGCTGCTGCCATGGCCGAAGGAGCTTATTTTCCACTTACCTCTCACAGTGCTGGCCTGGGTGTGTGTGTGTGTGTGTGTGTGTGTGTGTGTGTGTGTGTGTGTGTGTCTGTGCAGGGAGCCCGGTGAGCCCTCCTACAAGCCTCACAATGTGTTAAAAATGCGATTGCGACCCACTTCCAGGTTGCGATCGCGAAACCAGAAGTGAGATGCTATCCCATTTTTAACACATTGCAAGGCTCGGGGAGCCCTGCAGGAGTGTCCCCAGGGCTCCCCCACACACCCCAGAGCCCAGCATTGTGAGGGGTCAGTGTAAAATAAGCCCCTTCACCCAGGGCAACAGCTCAATCCTGTGGGGCCAAGTTGCTGTATTTGCTCTTCCCTCTCCACTATTAACAAGGTTCCCAACTCCCTTGTAGGAGTTTGGGAAGCCCTGCTCTGGAGTGTTGGCCCTCTCTCCCCTGTACCAAGGTAAAGGAGATTGTTGCACTTGAGTGGAGAGTGGGTGTCAACCTTCTGCCCTTGGCTAAGGTCGTGAGACATTGGCTTTGTGCTGCCCTATTAATAGCACACAGACATTGCTCAAGCAGGCCTTTTTCATCACGATATTATCCCGTCCAAGATAGATAGTGCTTAATGAAAATGTATTGCAGATCATAATGCAGCCTGTCTGTGTCGAGAGTCGCACATTTTAATCATTTAAGGATGTCAGTTAAATATTATCCATTCTCTATGAATATTTGATGTTCATGAAATATTCCTCAGAAAAGTAAAAATAACACTTGCATTTATTAAAGGATTTGACACATGGAATATCATCCCCTCCAAATTATTTCAACTCCAGGGCTCTTCCTCGGAGTTGCAGAGCATGGCAAGCCATAGAAGTTGCTCCAAAGTAGAAACACCATTACATGGGCACAAGCCTTTCCCATTTGGGGTCACAATGGTTGAACGCTAAGATTTATCTATTGGGCATAAAGAATCCCTGTTTCTTCCATCCACTTGCCTTATTAAAAAGAAAAAAAGAGAATCTGGGAAACTGAAGACCGGACAGCTTGACATCCTTACCTGGAATGATCCTGGAATGGATTATTAAGCAGAATGTCTGGGAGCACATTGAAAATAATGAGATGAGTTCTAAGAACCATATGGGTGCATCAAGAAGAAGTTATGTCAAATTACCCCCCCGCTCTCCCCCCTCCCACCTCCAGTGGACGTAGTGTACCTAGATTTCAGAAAAGCATCTGACAATGTCTTGATATCTTTGTTGGTAAAATGGTTACATGTGGACTAGATGGTACTACTGTTAGTTCAAATCTGGCTGAACATCTGTTCTTGACTACCATTAATAAATGGCTCCATGTAGAGTGGTACATGACTTGGGTCCTGTGCTATTATTCAAGTTTATAAATATCCTAGATCAGTGGTTCTCAAACGTTTTAGCACCGGGACCCACTTTTGAGAATGACGTGTCCAGGACCCACCAGAAGTGATGTCACAGCCGGAGGTGCCATCATTGTGACACTAGAGCATGCTACTTTCTTGAAAATGCAGCAGTTAGTTGGGTTATTTCTCAGCCATTTTCCAATTGCAAAGTGAATCAGAAAGGGAAAAGGCCTATTCTCTGGGATGAGGAAAGGGGGGGGCATTCTGAACCAATGGTATGCCGCTCACTCCGGAAGGCAGGGTCGGATTCTCAGATCTTGCTCCTCATTGGTGGGAGGGCATCCCACTTCCAGTCCGGCCCTGCCTTTTGGAGGACAAGGTCGTAGTTTCTGGAGCTCTGTGGAGCTCAGCTCTCAGATCACAAGATTTTCTACTTCATTCTATTTTCTCCTCTTTACTTTATATTTTTTTTCTTGTTTTTTCCTCACCTGCTCTGGCCTTTCTGTCCCTTTTGGAGGTGAGGAGATCGCTCCAGTTAATAGCAGCAGCTGTGAGGCAACAG
>JAJKFI010000007.1:9634747-9655232 GCA_029204185.1 Lerista edwardsae | reverse complement strand
TATTATTATTATTATTATTATTATTATTATTATTATTATTATTATTAAGCCTCCTGCTCCAAAATGGGTCTCCTTGGCCCTGTGCCAGCAAAATTTAGGAGAGAAAGGGGGTTGGGGAGGCTGCAGAAAAGGGGGATATGATGCCCGCATTCCTCCCCATCCCTTTTTACCCCCTCCATGCCCTTGTCTTAAATCCATATGTGTGCCAGCCCAGTCCTTGAAAGGATGGGGCCCTTAATGTGTGGCCAGAGCATAAAGCCCCATGGGAGGTGGATTCTCACTGTGAAATGACTAGAGAAACAGACATCGGTTTGTTTTGCATTACTACAGGACAAGCATTACTTACATGGACTTTATATCCATAAGAAAACTGGTGTATAGGATGTGTCCCTAGGAAACCTTTCAGGCACAATCCTAAACCAGAGTTAGGCCAGCATAAGCCAAGCCAGCAAAGTTTGGCCAGCACAAGGGCCACCATAAAGCCCTTGTGAACCATTTGGACCACTTTTGGACTCAGGGAGGATGTCTCACATCTGTGTGCTGGCCTCACTGACTCCGAAGAGTGGTCCAAACATACCTTACGGTGTCCCTTGTGCTGGCCAAACTTTGCTGGCTTAGTTTATGCCGGCCCAACTTAGTTTAGGATTGCACCCTCAGTCCTTTGTCTTCTGCTTTTTCACCACCACCCCTATCCAAACTATGTGGATTAACTTTGTGACAGCAAATGGTTTGCAGTTCCAGCTTTTTAAAACATTCAAGGCAAACTCTTCAGATGGCTTCAATTTCCCTCCAATAAAAAGCACAGAAAGAATATGTTCCTCAGATGTCTGAGTGCACAATTTTATGCCTAATTTGAATGTTCAGTGACTGAAAATAAGTTGATCATCTAATTACAAGTGAAAATGGTCCATTACCCTCATAATTCTCCATTATGGAAGCACATTGGCATGACTTGCATGTGGTATTGGAGAAGCTTTACCTAGGGCTGGGAATGGGTGGCCACTCAGGCAGTTTGGAAAAGGCTGATGCACTAGATTGTCTATATACACCACCAACCAGCAACAACAAAAAGTCTACTAGGCATAAGCCACACCCCTTTGCAACCAATGTCACACTTTAAAATGGCTAATGATTTTCAGTAGAAATAAAGTTCGCCCACTATGTTTGTTTCAGCAGTAAAGTTATAGAGCAAATGCATTGCTTCATCACATCACTACATGCTGTAAGAACATACGAAAAGCCTTGCTGGATCAGGCGGAGGACCCTTCTAGTCCAGCTTCCTGTATCACAAAGTGGCCCACCAAATACCTCAGAGAACACATGAGACAACTAGATAACTTGATCCTGTTGTCACTCCCCTGTATCTGGCAGATAAACTTATGAGGTAACATTCTGAGCCTATCAGATTTGATGTGGCATCATCCTTGCACATTCATCATGACTCAGCATGACACAGCACTTTTTGTCTAATTACAGAAACCTGGTATACTTTGTGTCCTGTTTCGTGTTTATAAAGTCTGCTTCCACATGTATTTCAATATCCTGACAGTAACCGCATTTTTTTAAAAGATGAGGAATGATCAAAACATGTCTCAGGTATATATTCTGAAAGTTTCTAATGAAACTACGGAAGATAAAGTGATAAACAAAGATAAAGTGATGTACTAGAGTAATTGGCTGCTGATAAATGGCACAGGGCACTATCCTATGCATGTCTACTTAGAAGGAAGCCTTATTGGGTTCAGTGGTGCTTGCTCTTATCCTTATAGCAGTGGTTCCCAAACGTTTTTCAACTCTTGGGCCCAGGGCCAGCCGTAAACCAATGTGACCAATATAATCACTTTGGGCCCTGCACTTGGGGGGGGGGCGGGGGAGACGCACCAGCGCATGTCACCTCCTGCTGCATCTGGGATATCTATGAACTGTAAGTCAGTGGGGCAAGCAGAGCAGCTTTACCTTGAGCCCTCCTACCTGCCCCTGACTGTAAACTTGGCCCTGACTTGGGCAGGAGGTTTAGTCGAGAGGGTTAAAGCCTCCATCTGCCTGAAGCTAAGATCCGAAGGCCGCCCGTTCGAGATCACTGGAAGCTTCCATGAGCGGCAGACCTTGAGAATTGCGACTGATAAGAGCTGAGCTGCCTCCAGCTGCCTGTGAGAGAGGAGTTGTGCTGGGCCAGCTGTTTCTTTGGTGGGAGCAGAGAAGCCATCTATCAGCCAGCAGGAAGGCAATAGTGCGGCCAGAAAGGACTAGACCATGAAAGTTCCATCTGGATGTTGTTGTAGTTCTTGAAAGACAGAACTTCTTTTTAATTTGTAAAAACCCCTTGGAGGTTTAAAGAAATAAAGCCTGCCTATGTAAATGTCCTTGAATTAAAGCCAGAGGAACAATCTAATGGCCCAAGAAAGGTGGTATATAAATACTAGTATTATTTATTATTATTAAACTGCCCAAAATGGGCTTCCTGGAAGCAGTTGATGGTGACGCCATCATGTTACCACCATCTATTTCCAGGTGCCACATGTGGCACCAAAGTGCTTTTCTTGGTGTGTAGGGGCCCCACAGAAATGCCCCACATTGGACTCCGCTGCTCCTAGAGCTGGCCCTGCCTGGGCCATTGGCCATGGCTCCCCATTAAAGCTATGTTCCTATACATTGTATAGGGTAGCAGGGTTTTCACAAGGATTCTACGGCTTCCCGTGCACCAGCCAGGGTCAGGTCTGCAGACTGCCCCCCAAAGACTGCCACTGCACCCCCACTCGCCTAGAGCCTTGCATGATGTCCACAGGCCCTCTGACAGTGTTCTGAAGCTTTTAGAATTCCTTTAAACATTACTACCGGGTTTTACTGGAAAACCAGAAGTACTGTTGAAAGGCCTTCTTAAAGCTTTCAGAAAACTTTCAGAACGCCTGCAGACATTGTGCACAGCCTACCCAGCCCTCAAACTGGCCCCGGAGGGTGAGTGGCGGCAGCTTCGGATGACAGGTGGAGGCAGTGAGGGCAGCTCATGGGGCCCATCCACCATGGCGTCCAGGACAATGTGGACCCCTGGACCCCCTATCAGGTATGCCTCTGTGACTCCCCAGGCTGGTTTTCAGTTTTCTGGGGAGTCGCCACTCACTGTATGGGGATCATTGCCTTATAGCAGTGGTTCTCAAACTTTTTAGCGCCAGGACCCACTTTATAGAATGATAATCTGTTGGGGACCCACCAGAAGTGATGTAATGGCTGGTAGTGTCGCCATTATGACACCAGAGCCTGCTGCTTTCCTGAGAATGCAGCAGTAAGTTGGGTGATTTCTCAGCCATTTTCTAATCACAAAGTGAATCAAAAACAAACAAAAGCCCTTTTACAACCTTGCAACAACAGCAAGTAACCCTAGCAAGCAACAGCACACAGCCCTCCCCCTTTTCCAGCATCCCATATTTCCATATTTCCAATATGGCTGCTCAAGATGCTTTGTGACCCACCTGAAACTGACCTGAAATCTACTGCTGGGTCCCGACCCACAGTTTGCAAACTCCTACCTTATAGGACGCAGATGGTGACTGCAGCCATGAAATTAAAAGACATTTACTTCTTGGGAGGAAAGCTATGGCGAACCTAGACAACTTAATAAAAAAGCCGAGACATCACCCTGCCAACCAAGGTTCGCATAGTCAAAGCGATGGTTTTCCCAGTAGCAGTGTATGGCTGTGAGAGCTGGACCATAAGAAAGGCAGAGCGCCGAAGAATAGATGCTTTCGAATTACGGTGTTGGAGAAGACTCTTGAGAGTCCCCTGGACTGCAAGGAGATCCAATCGGTCAGTCCTCCAGGAAGTCAAGCCTGATTGCTCCCTGGAAGGACAAATGCTGAAGCTGAAGCTCAACTACTTTGGCCACCTCATGAGAAGAGAGGACTCTTTAGAAAAGACCCTCATGCTGGGAAAGATTGAAGTCAAAAGGAGAAGGGGGCGGCAGAGGATGAGATGGTTAGATAGTGTCACGGAAGCAATGAACATGAAATTGGGCGAACTCCGGAAGCTAGTGGAGGACAGGGAGGCCTGGTGTGCTGTGGTCCATGGGGTTGCGAAGAGTCGGACACGACTTGGCGACTGAACAACAACAAGCTTATAGGATTGCACCCGATGTTATATTTACAGTTATGGAATAGGGAGCCGCATGGATCAAATAACTGATACCCCCAATTTCCTTGTATTAAAACAAATGTGTCCAGAAGGAAAACCTCCTGCCTTTTTGAGGATGCTGTTCACTAGTCTGCCATCAATATTTGGCCCAAAGCAACATTTGAAGAAAATTTGGGGGGTTCTGCTCAGCATCAGCATATGTTAACAAATTTTAATTTGTTAAATTTAAAGTGAAAAAAAAATATTTCCCCAAAAAGAAACATTTGGACACAGGTTTGGAAGCTCCGGAAACAAAACATCCAAAATGAGTTTTCAATACATGCCATGTTATTTTCAGAATCACCATCTGAGACCTTGAAAAACTCTTTGTGGTGACGCTGAATGGAAAGGTAAAGGATGAGCAGCTTTTTTGTTCTGGTTTGATTCGAGACAGGTTGTACTCCACACCCAACCTGTTCTGTAATAATCATGGCATATTTATTAGGCTGTTATCCATTCCACAGACCAAATAACACTTGTATGAAATCTTAATTCCATGTAATCGTTGTCAGTATTTATTAAGCATCACTGCAAAAGGAGAAGAGCAGGGGGAAATCAGCCTTACCAGTGACAGATTGCATGAAATAACGAGCATGTAGCTGGTTTTACAGTGTATTTAAGCTTCCCATTATATCACTGGTAGTCCTGGTTATTACAGCTGAAATACAGTTCATATTTTTGAATAATCAGTGAATATTCATTATTATGTATATGTCTAGCTAAATTATGCAAAGTTCACTTAATAGTATGTCAGTCTTTTCCTAGGGATCTCTTCCACCATCAGATTTAGCAGATAGCCAAACCCTTCTACCTACCCTAGCTCGGCTGGCCTCGGGGTGTCTCTGCTTTCAGGGTCCACAGCATCCTCCCTCCGTGACTTCTTGGGTGCCAGGAAGGGATGTTCCCTAGTGATCATGAGCCCCTTAGTCTCTGCAGCCACGGTGTATGGTGGGAACTAGCAAGGGCACAGGAGGGCAATATACTGATAGCCATGCTAGCAGGTGCCAGCAATGCAACAAAGGGCATGGGTGAGTGTGGCTGTGGTTACCTAGTTGATCACCACCACTGCAGTAGATGCTCTATGTTACATTCATTCATTCACTGGATTTATATACTGCTTTTCTAAAATTCAAACCCATTAAAATAACATGAAAATTAAAATTAACGAAACAAATTAAAAGCCATTAAAATGAGATGGACAAGAAGAACAACTGTTAAAGAGCAGAACAGCACCAATATAAAAACAGCATAAACGTTAAAAGGTTAGCAAGTTTTAAAAGGGGTCCCCTAGTACCTCCCTCCTCAAAAGCCAGTCAAAACAGTTAGGTCTTTAAACCCCACCAGAAACCATATATAGAGGAAGCTGCCCTCAGATCTTCTGGGAGCTGGAGAAGATGAGACGTCTAGAGACTTGCTGCCACCACCAAGAAGGCCCTATTCCTTGCCGCCATCCTCCTGGCTTCAGATGGTGGTAGAATCCTAAGAAGGATTGCCAGCCTAGCGGTTGGCCTATGCAGTGCTCCCTCCAAGAGCTATGGCCTCCAAGTCAGGTGTACCTGCTTGCAGTCTCTTTTTGTCTATCTCTTGCTGTGGCTGGGAGGTTAGCAAGCAGCTTTGTCGGGTGCAGAGGCGGATCTAAGGGGGGCAAATCTGTAAGTTTTGCAAGAAGCCTTACCTTGCAGTGGAAACCACTCCTCTCCTGCACTGTTCTAGCCAATCCTCACAGGGAACACCAACATCTTGGCATTGCTTACTGGCTACAGCAGCAAGGGAGAGGAGGGATTTACATGACAGGGTAAGGCTTCTTGCAAAACTTACAGATTTGCCCCCCCTTAGATCCGCCTCTGGTCGGGTGGGTTCTAGAGCCTCTTCACTCTCTTTTTTTGTTCTTGCCATGGGTATTTGTGGCTAGTCATACAAACAGTGAGTGCCTTCCTAGTTAGGTGTGACGAACAGCCAAACACCCCCAGGCCAGGAAAAACAGTGGTGAGGCCAAAAGACCCAAGTCTGCTTTACCATCCCCCTCTTTTACAATATTAGCGAGCTCTGGCTCGTAGTTTACATTCTTTTTGAGTTGTGTCTCAGGCGCGGGGAGATAACTCGGGGAGCTTGTACGCTTTGAAGCCTGTTTTCCTTCTTGCGAAAGGAGAAGGCGGGGGGGGTGTACTTTTTCCTGTCTTGAGGCTTGACTTCTGCAGTCAGTCGTCCTTTGCCTCGCTGAGTGTTAGGAAGCCACGTAAGTGCTAGGAGATAGCCGCTTTGTTATTTTAGCAGTAAGCTTTATAGTTATGCCATGTTTGGCTTGCTTCAAAGGCCTCTTAAAGCCTCTATATTGCTCTCCGTAGTTTAATAAATCATTATATTTTTTACCCATGGTGTGCCTCGTGTCTGTACCCAGGAGTTAGCTAAATCCAGTCTTGACGCTGGAACGCTACTGAGGGCTTAAGGCAATGGCTCCTGGCCAGTGATGTCATGTAGCCAGGATGCTCCGGAACGCCGTTCCTGTTGTTCCATGTAGGGCTGGCTCCGCCCACTGCAGTCGTCGATGCCGTGCGCCCCTGCAATACACGAATGGGGCTGGCCACGCCTGTCCCCTGCACGCCCGCAGCCGGAGGTTTCAGCCAGGCAGGCAGGCAGGCAGCGGACCGCGGGGGAAGTGAGGACGCGCGGAAGAACTGCCAATCAATCGTGCATCCCGGTAGCTACTTCCTGTGTTCCGGTTGTTAGCACAGGTAGATTCCACCACTGCTCCTGGCCCTGCTAACGGCCAGTTGGCAGGCAGAGGGCCAGGTGGGAACCACATCCCGCATTGCCAGGGGGAGACTGGGGGAGAAAACCCCCTGGGAACGCGATATTAGGGCAAGCCCATTAGCTGAGCCCAAGCCCATCTCAACCAACTGCTAGCATGTGTCTTTTCTGACTGCCAGTATTGGCACTGATTGGATGTAGCAATTGGCTCCTTGGGCTGATGTCACTCGGATGATGAACCAACTTCACGGGGATAACACGTTGATATCAGGGCAGTGATGAGCTGCCATCAGGATACTGCTCCTTGGGTAACAAGCTGTGATGGTGCTTCCGTGGATGTTTCCGTGGATGATTGGAAAGGGCGGCACCAGCATTGCTCTGCCAAGGCAGCATTGACATTTGGCCCTTGTTGTGCCTTGACTTCTGAATAGATTTGGCCATAAATCAGACAGCCTTCGATTCTCCTACTCCGAAGATACATGGAAGTGTTAGGAGACCTTCATCCTGTTTATTTTTTAATAGCACACAAACACTTTACTTGGATTTTTAAAATCCTGGGAAAAGTTTGCTGAACTGATACTTCAATGTCGATTTGATTCCTGCATACATCGTAGAGATGAAGTCATGCGGATGATTTCTGTAAGGCTACAGAGTACAGTTTTATCTAACAAGGATATACCTTGATGTGAACAGCAAGCACCCAGTGAGAATCCTTGTTTCCCACAGACGGAAGCAAGCATTAAAGGGGTAGAAGTTATGTGTCTCTGTGTGTGCATGTGTATATGCGCATGTGTGTGTGTTGATCCTGAAGCATGTGGAGATATCTCAGTGTGTTCATGTCAATTCCGCTTCAAGCAGAATCACTGATCAAAACTATCCATCTTGGGTCTTAATTAAATAGCCCTGGAGAAGGAGGTACCACAGGGGGCAATGTCATGGTGAAAACTGTAATTATTTCTCAGAGCTATTGATTTTACGCTAATGATTTTAAATGGTGCATAGTTCTGCATCTAATCATCTCGCCTGGGATGGCAGGTGGTGATTTGAGCATCATATAAAGTGAGACAGGCCTGTTTGGGCAGGTTCCCCTGTAAATATACTTATTACTTATTGGGTGTAAGGTGTCATCTTGATTCAAGACAAAAATGTTTAGATATGCTTGTAGAATGCCTGGAAGAACCAAACATGCTATAGCAGCGGTTCTCAAACTTTTTAACACCGGGACCCAATTTTAGAATAAAACAGGACCTGCTGGAAGTGATGTCATAGCCAGAAGTGCTGTCATTGTGACACCAGAGCCTGCTATGCTGCTTTCCTGAGAATGCAGCAATCAGTTGGGTTATTTCTCAGCCATTTTCCAAAAGCAAAGTGAATCAGAAAGAAAAAAAAAAAAGCTATTTACAACCTTGACACAAGCAAAACAACCACACAGCCCTCCCCTTTTCCAGCATCCCATATTTTCAATATGGCTGCTCTAGATGCTTTGGGACCCACCTGAAATTGGCTCGTGGCCCACTGGTAGGTCCCAACCCACAGTTCAGGAACCATTGTGCTGTAAAATGCAAACAACCTGATACATCGGAGGATACCTGCTTCAGCATCAGGCTCCCTTTCTGTTTGCTGCCAGCCAATGGTGTTGCTTTGGGGCAGTGGCATGTAAGTATTGCAGGTGCTGCAATGTGTCATGTAAGCAGCCCGTCCCACTCACTATCAGAGCCATTCTGGGCAGCGATGGCAACTACATTGCCTGCTGGTGCTACACAGATCTCCTCTATTTAGCAGGTGCAGGTCCAAGTAGCCCCACTGGGCAGGTTACTTGGCATAAGGGAAAAATATCCCCTTACCCCCTGGACACCGCTAGCCCGCTCCAAAGCTGATCTGTATATCGTGGAGGCCATGTGCCCTCACTAAGTGCAGCACAGGACTGGGTAAAACCTGATTAGTATCATTAATGCAGTTGAAGTTCCATTGTTTGCCTTGAGAGTCTGATGGGGCCCAGCAGCAGTCTACAGTTAAACTCTGCAAGTGTTGGAGCAAAACATGCACCATCTCATTTCAGTTTCCCTTTTTATAGGTTTGGGAGAATAATGTCCTTTTTATAAGTTTTTATAACATAAGTTATAACATAAGTTATAATGTTTGGGAAAGTCATAATTCTCCTTTTCTTACTGGCTACTCCCTGTAGCCATTTTCCTTCTTCTCCAAACAAGCAGAGGGGTGAAGGTGCTTATGGGAATTGTAGTCGTTATGATGGCTGCTACTATAAAGATGCTGTACTATATTCCTCACAAAGCCTGCAACTCCCCATAAGCACCTTCATCTCTCTTCCTTCTTGTTTGGAGAATAGCTCCATTTCTGTAGGGCCTCAGAAGAAAGTGAAATGGCTCCTTCTTTTTTTTTTTTTTAATTGGCTTTCTGTTGCTGCCTCAGAACAATTACTTCAAAGAATGTCATACCCCTCCTCTAAGTTTTACCTTGACTTATCCACAGGTCATAGAAAATCCTATCCATGAGGTAAGTTTTATCCACAAGTATATACAGTATATCACACATGTAAATGCATGTGAAACATAAAGAGAAATAAAAATAAACAAAGAATGTTGATGGACATGGAAAATTGAGATGAACATGATGAATTTGACATGGAAAGTTGGGATGAAATTGGCCGAAAGAGGAAAGCATATCCAATTTAGACTAACTGGCAGGGCTCATAAAGGACACGATTTTCATGTTTTCCATGGTTTCTACCAGACTAGTTTTAATTCTGGAATCATCTTATGTAATGCTCCTGTTCCTTTTGTGAGGATCAAACTATACATTTGTCAACAGACATCTAAAAAGAAGGGGAAAGGAAATATGTCACTTTCCAAAGTTATAATTTCATATATAATTTCACGATATAATTTCATAGTAGCGTATTTAAAGACATATGAAATCATAGCAACCTTGGCAGCTATCTTTTCAAATCCAAGATTTCCTCTGAGACTAACAGTATTCCATCACCTCTGCCAGGGATTTCATCATTTCAGGAGACTCACAAGAGACTGCACATGTGAACGGTAGCATTAAAGACCCAGAAGGGTAATTGCGCGCAACACAGAAACGATAATTTCTTCTTTTCCTACTGTTAATGTTTTGAGCTTGAGCATGCATGGCAATTGCCTTTGAAAAGCTAAAATCTCAGTAGACGTCTATGAGACACTTCAATATTTCATGGACCATTAACCTTCTCAGTCATTGCAGGCATAACGTTGCTAAATACGAATTAGGATTGTTGTGGTTTTAACCCATGAATTATTAATTCCGACAACTCTAGGATGTTTTAAACGCCCAGAATGGAAGGTAGTCGACGTCCATTCACACAACTGTCTGTGTACTTCATATGAGGAGTTCAGGGTGCAGGATGTTGATGGCTGATACAGTTTCTTTAAAAAAAAAATGATGTTCCCATGGAAAACAATGTAGCCCCCCCCCCTCTCTCTCTCACTCTCACTCTCTCTCTCTCGCACACACACATTCTTGGGGCGTTCAGGTTCTCAGATGCCATTGCAAACTCAAGTTTGCAGGGCTACCATTTTGGCAGGCCTGAAGGAATTAATCTGGGGTGCGGGAGGGGGCTTTTTGGAGGATCCTGAGATCCTTGTGGACAGGTGGAAGCAGGGTTGGCCTGTCGTCACATGGGGGGCCCCCAACACCAGCGCAGTGAGCATATCGCCTGCTACAGCAGCAGGGATCTCTATGAACTGTAAGTTCATACAGTAAGTCAGTAGGACCAGCAGAGCAGCTTTACCTTGGGCACTCCCATCTGCCCCTGCCTCCGAACAGCCCCAAATTGGCTTCCTGGAAGCAGTTGGCAGTGACATCATGAGTCATCACCAACTATTTCCAAGTGCCATACATTGCACATTGCACTACAAGTGCTCCTCTTGGTGAGTTGGCGGCCCTGTGGGGAGGGTGGGGGCCCAATTGGAATGCCCTGCATTGGGCCCCATCGCTCCTGGAGCTGGCTGCGGGTGGATGTTCCTGCATGAAAATTCCTTCCACTCATGGAACTCAGGACACAGCCCTGTGGAGGTTACAGCCCCCCCCCCCCCAGGCTTCCCGGGGTTCTTAAAGAAATGCTGGGCAATAAACAGCTCCCTTATGAAGAAAGACTGCAGTGTCTGGGGCTCTAGAAAAAAGGCACCTGAGGGGGGACATAATTGAGACGTACAAAATTATGCATGGGATGGATAGCGTGGACAGAGGGATGTTCTTTCCCCTCGCTCACAATACCAGAACCAGGGGACAGCTACTAAAATTGAGTGTAGGGAGAGTGAGAATGGCTAGAAGGAAATACATTACAGTGGGTAATTAATCAGTGGAACTCCTTGCCACAGGAGGTGTGATGGCATCCAGCCTAGGTGCCTTTAAAAGGGGATTGGACAGATTTCTGGAGGAAAAGTCCATCATGGGCTATAGGCCATGATGGGTTCTGCAACCTCCTTATGTTAGTAGTAGGCAGCTACTTCAGAATGCCAAGTGCAAGGGAGTTACAACAGGATGCAGGCATCATCTCATGTGCTCCCTGAGGCCTCTGGTGGGCCACTGTGAGATACAGGAAGCTGGACTAGATGGGCCTTTGGCCTGATCCAGCAGGGCTCTTCTTATGTTCTTAAACACAAGAAACAAATTGACCCCTTTAGAAATGGAAACAACGTGGGCAACTCAAAACACGTGTGCAAGAAGGATGCTCCAGCCAGCTGCTTTGAATTGTCTTTCTGCATTTCTGCTCCAGTGGTTTAGTTCAGGAGGGTGATAGCTGACAGGAGTTCAATACCTCAGCGTAATAGACAGACTTTCCTCTATTGAACGGATCAATGGCTTGATTAAATGCTGTAGATGCTAGCCAGTTGGGGTGATCAAACCTGTTTGCCGCGATTGATGTTCTCCTGCAACCCGCTGAACCATTTGGTCAACAAAACAGAGTGGCATATTATAGCACGACAATTACAGGCAGCACATCTGGTAATAGATTCCCCCTCTCCGCGTACATCCAGAAAAGCCGGTGTTGCTGTTTTCAAACAGCACAATTGGAATGCTCCACTTCAGTGGCTTCACAGAATCACTTAGGGAGTTCGGGACAATTTGGCTTAACACCGAACAGAAGAGACCCATTTTCAAGTGCATCCACTTGACTAGCCTTGACATAGCGAGAGAGAGAGAGAGAGAGAGAGAGAGAGAGAGAGAGAGAGAGAGAGGTGGCAGCTTGGATTTTGAATGTCTGCATTTTTTTTGTACAGATGGGAATGCAAGTGGTGGCGAGGCAAGCTTTCATGCAGCAGAAACACATTGTGTGCATAGAGACGATTAATTTATCCAGTCCAGGAGGCACCCTCCCCTTCTTAAACTAATGTTGAAGAAGACAAACCAATCCATCCAACCAACCATGAAGCTTAACAAATTTCAGTGATGGAATAAAAATCAAAGCTGACAATGCTGTTGGCCTTCCCATAGATTTTCCACCCTTGTTCAAACGGATCAATTTTTAATTGTCTTTCATTCAATTTCTTGACATTTTAGGTAGGGTTTTTATTTTTCTGACTTTCCAAAGATGCCACGGTATGTTTGCTAAATCTGACCGGCTCAACTGATACTATAGCCTGAGCCCCCATCCTATCTCACCAACAGTGCTGAGGCAGCTGTGCCAAAAAAAGGCATGCACAACATCCTATGGTGGAGGGGCAATTGGTTAGCCTGTAGGTGGTAAGAACTTACCTCCTGGTAGGCTGCCCAATTGCCAATGGAACATATGCCACCAGTTTGGTGGTGTATGTCCAAGAGGAGGAAAGGGGAGGGGAGGTTTAGAAGGTGTTGATAAGAACCCACACTCACCGTTGCTGTTGGATCCACCCCTTCCTGCCTCTTCCTTGCCCCTCCTACCATCTGCTCCATTTTTTTGCCTACTCCTTTCCACTGCCTACTCCCGTCACCAATTCACTTGCCCTATTATTTCTCATAATTGTATTCTAGCCCTCCTTCATTAAATCCAGGATGTTCTATGTCAGTGGCCTTGCCACAGGAGATGGTGATGGCATCTGGCCTAGGCACCTTGAAAAGGGGATTGGACAGATTTCTGGAGGAAAGGTTCATCGTGGGCTGTAGGCCATTATGGCTTGTGCAACCTCCTTACATTAGAATGCCAGGTGCAAGGGAGTGGCAGGCATCTTGTTGTCTCGTGTGCTCACTGAGGCACCTGGTGGGCCGCTGTGAGATACAGGAAGCTGGACTAGATGAGCTTTTGGCCTGATGCAGAGGGGCTGTACCTATTATATGTTCCTATGAGAAGAGCATATGATTCTGGTGGCTGTCACAGAGAAATGCTGTGGAGAATCTTGACTAGCCAGCAGTGTGTTTTCCTCAAAATTTGCCTCAGAATGCCTGGTGCAAAGGAGTGGCAACAGAATGCAGGCATCTTGTCTCGTGTGCTCCCTGAGGCACCTGGTGGGCCACTGTGAGATACAGGACGCTGAACTAGATGGGCCTTTAGCCTGATCCAGAGGGCTTTTCTTATGTTCTTATGTCTTCAAGCTGTAACCCCAATCTATCTATCTATATATAAAAACGGATGTGGGTATGTGTGTGTGTGTGTATGTATGTATGTGGGTGTGCATGTATGTATGTTATGCATAGGCTCCTCAACGCCTGGCCCGATCCGCACGAATCTTGGCAGGAATACACCTTGCGGCCTGGCGAAGAACACTGCGAGGGTCAGACCCCCCTACAGCCCCTGGGGGGAGGGACAGCGAGGGGATTGTATTGGAGTGAAATTGTGCTGCCACCCTGTGGTCACAAAGGATTCTGCAGGTCATGAGCTTGGATTGCACTCACTGAGCTGATACACAGGAAGAGTACTCAAAAACAAAAGTGAAACGTCTTCCCACTGCCTCACTTGCCCAGGCTGGAAAGAGCATGATCCAGAGAGTTCCAGCACCCAGTCGGATCGCAGCTGGACCTATTTCCACAGAGCTCACTGGCCACCTCTTCCTGTTTCTCATACTTCAGTGCTATCCTACCACAGGACCTGCAGACATTGTTCAGTGAGTGTGACTGTTTCATTTCACTCTTTTGCTTGATAGTGTCCCTGTATTCATTCCTTCTCCTAATAGAGGCTTGGGATAATTTGTCCCCCCCGGGCAACGCCGGGTCACAAAAGGCTAGTATATAAATAAATAAACTGAAGCATTAGACTTCACCTCCAGTTCCTCCCCCCCGAACCTGATCTGTCCTTTCGCCACTCATCCCTGCCTTCCCCATTTCCCCCTACTTCTTGCACCTTTGCAACAACCCTACAAGAGAGCAGTCTAAGCAGGGCTGACTTTAGGAGCGGCAGGACAAGACAGCAAGAAGAGGCTGTGCAGATCCCTGTGTCTCCACTTTCAAAAATCTGAGTTGGTGTCTGAAAAAGCCACATGTGAGCAGAGACCATCATGCAATGCTTCCAATTTGCCTGTATAACTGGGGGGGGGCAGGCACATGCTAATCTCCCATGCAAATTGGAAGCATTGCATGATGGTCTCTGCTCACATGTGGCTTTTTCAGACACCAACTCAGATTTTTGAAAGTGGAGACACAGGGATTTCAAACTGAAGTCAGCAAATGTTAAGAACCAACTACAAAAAAAAAAAAAAAAAAAAAAACTAAGGCTAAGCTCACCGTGACCTTAAAAGTTATGCCTTGGCACTGGAAGATTCTTTGAATGGGTGGGAGAAGGTCTGCACTATGGATGCCTTCCTGACCTGTGGGGTACTGGTCTACCCGTGGCTGGTCCTAATGGGTAGATCTGGGCTCTGCTGTTGTTTCTAATGCTGTTGTTTCCCTATAGAGAGCCCAGGTCTCCCCGTGGCTGTTTCTAATGGGTAGATCTGGGTTCCGGAGCCCAGGTCTACTCGCGGCTGTTTCTAATGGGTAGATCTGGGCTCTGTGTAGCCCAGGTCTACCCATGGTTGCTTCTGGTGGGTAGACCTGGGCTCCAGTGGGGGCGCACTTCTATTGGGTACCCTGGGTGCCATTTTCACTAGGTCCACCCCTGTGCACAAGGGACACCGTAAAGTATGTTTGGACGACTCTCGGAGTCAGAGAGGCCACCACACAGACATGCGCCATCCTCCCAGACTCAGAGTGGTCCAAATGCGCTTTACGGTGGCCATTGTGCCGGCCAAACTTTGCTGGCCCGACTGTGCCGGCCGAACTCCAGGTTTGGATTACGCTCTAAATGAAGGAGCTCTTTCTACAGGACAGGGTTAGCCCCAATACTATTTGGCACTTGAGTGCCAAGTGCTGGCCTCTCCTCACCTGGTGGGATGCCAGCAGCTGCTCGTGGATTAGAAAAGGAAGAACATGGTTGAATAGAGGAGGAAATGTGGTGGAGAGAAGAGTGGTGGGATAGAGTGTCCCTGCCAATCCACTTCCACCAATCCGTCCCTTCCCAGGATTGATCTGCCTTCCTCTGTGCCCCTGTAACCTCCCTGCTCTGCCTCCCTCCTGCCTCCCTCCAAATCCCCTGCATGGGGCTTACCTGCTCCAGCAAGTCTCCATGGGTCCACTGGCACAGGAGATGCTACTTGGGCCTCCTTGTAAGTGGGCCTGCAATGTGCATCAGCAGAGCCTGCTTTGTACCTGCCTAACACAGTCTTTGCCAGTACAATGCACATTACCCTGAAAAGGGAGGGGGTAGGATTGGGCCATAACATACAGGGTGGGCCTTAAGCCAATGTGACAAATGTCGTTGCATTGGGCCCTGCACTTTGGGGGCCCCTGCACAAGCGCAGTGAGCATATCGCCTGCAGCTGCAGCCAGAATCTCTATGGGCAGTTAGTCAGTGGGGTGAGCCGAGCAGCTTTCCCTTGGGCCCTTCCCACCTGCCCCTGCCTCCAAACTGCCTAAAATGGGCCTCCTGGAAGAAGTTGGTGATGACATCATCATGTCACCACCAATTACTTCCAGGTGCCGTGTGTGGGACCACAAGCACTTTTCTTGGTGACTGGGGGCCCTGCGGGGAGAGGGGTCCACAGGAATGCTTTGCTTTGGGCCCTGCTGCTTCTGGAGCCAGCCCTGATAACACAATTAATTCATTTCATTGCTTTGCGACAGGCAAAGGTTTCTATTTTGTCTTTAAAAATGTTCTGAAAGTGCCAGCAATTTGTTGAAGGGATTGTCCCCTTAAAAAAATCATAATTCACCATCCTCACAGTTTCCTTTTGTGTCCTGATAACTGCAGGGAATGGCTGCTTTTTCGCTTGACAAAAAGCTTAGAGGATCCTTCCGTCTTTTGGGCCAAATGGTTTAATCACTGTGTGTGACCACAGGTCCAAGGGAGCAGAGTCAATACATTTTGTACAGCACTTTTATAACTCCATAGCTCTGGGCAACAAATGGCACTGACGGAGCAGGTCAAGTCCATGAATCTTGTGAAACCGGCTCTTGGGGACTGTGAAGCAAAAATAGAGAAGTCACTTATGTGACAGAGAGAGATTTTTTTACAGATCTCCACAAATTCCTGTAGTGTAAGGCTTGTTAACTTTGTCAAAGATAAAAAAAGACGTGTGACACCCACAAACATGCTGATAGATGTCCAAAATGGCTTTGTGTGCCATAAAAAACGCTACCCTCCATTTAATACGTAGGCTGTTGTCAAGCATTTCCCTGAAGTGGCTGAGAATAGCTCATTAATTAAGAAGGGAAGACACTCCACAGCCTCATTATAGAAATCTATACTTGACAAAACTGTAGATCTGGGGTTTTTCTTTTCCCTGTATGTCCTTCACTGAATAGTGAAGAGCAAGAATTCTGTGGCTTTTCTCACTCTTTTCTAGCATTTGCCATATATCGTTTACTGATTTTCTTAAAGAAGGCTGCGCAAGTTTTCATGATCCATGTTCCCTGTGAACAAAATTCTTTGCCACATATTTCCATGCCTGCACAAAAGTCATTTACTTCTAGGATACGATTACACAAGGGTATTGCGATGGTCATTATATGGTCATTATAGATGACCGTGACCGATTAGGACAATTAGGGCAGTACAGGGACAAGGTCAAGCCAGGGCAGTTCGGAGGTGCGGGAGGATCTCAGCAGCAGCACACACCAAAATCATAGGGTCCTCGACCCTCTCATAGGGTCCTGGACCCATCCCCAGGAGTCTCCTGGAACTTATTCCAGCAAACGACATGACAGATCCAAGGAGACCCATTGGAGGCCTTATAGAGGTTTTTACGTACCTCTCCCAGACCACCTAGTTGTCCCTTCCCAAAGCATGCTGCACCGTCTCCTGTAGTGGTGCTGCATGACCTGCACAGGGGATATGCTTGAGGCGTAAATATATCTATAAATATTGGTCACCACAGGAATTGGAACCTCAAATTTGGAGGCAATCAATCCCTAATTTCTGGATATTGGGAACAAAGACCCATTGCCTGTCTCCATCTTTTCTCCAAATCACCTTGCCAAGCAACTCCAACTTGGCATTGCAACCTCTTTTGGGTTAATCGCTGTAGCTCCTGCTGGTGGAATAGGCCTGGACGTGGTCACAAATGTGCTGTAACATACGTTGTGACCGCACGGAGGTCAGTGCAGCCGGCAGTTCTCTGCTGGAGCATCCCCTGCCAAATGGTGGTAGGTGCCCTGTTGGATGGCAGGGAGGCATGGAGAGGGGTGGGGAGGGGGTTCTTTGAGCAGGGGTTGCCTGGCACCTGGGAGGGAACAGGGAAGGCAGCGAAGGCTGCTGCCACATCCTATCCCACTTCCTGTGCCTGAAAGCCCTATGCTGGCTACTCGACTCTGTGCCAGCCATTGAGCTGGGCAGATCCAAATAGGCTCATAGGGTTGCTTGGGCCCAACATGGGGAAAAAAAAGTTTATGATCCTTTACCTTTAGAAGACTAACACTGCTGTATTGTGCTGTGGGAGGCTCAGATAGAATTGGGTTGACTCTGGTCCACCATGCTATGGGTATGCTTGGACCTGGCCCAACACTTTGGCTTCTGGTTTAATCCTAGTGATCCAAGGAGGCATTGCGAGGCTGCATAGGAGGTATAGGATATCAGCAGCACCGTTGCCTCTAAACAAGATCAACCATCTTGATGACTGATGCCAGTTCACTGCCCACCATTGACTGACATGCTACCCGGAGTCCTCAATCCCCACCCAGTTCTGTTCATCTCCTGCCTGGTGGAGTCTAAACCGGGCAGTGTGCGTAACCATTCCTGGGTAATCATAATGGCATGGCATGTGCCAGGAGGAATGTGTGAATCTGTAACTACCCTCTCTATGTGTAACCAAGTATGTGCCCATTCCTGTAAAGTGTAAAGGCTTGTAAGAGGCCAGGAGGAATGTGTGGATAATGCATATGCCACAATTGATCTGGCTTGTTCCCAGAGAGAAAAGAGTGGAGGGGTGTCAGGCCTGGTACAAGAGTCCAGACTTGGGATACTCTTTTGGCTTTGGGAACAACAGCCTTGGCATGAGGCCAGCCAGTAGTTGCGCCTGTGCACTGGCCTCTGAGCAGTGATGAGAGCAACTGTGGTGAGGTGAGGATGTGCAAGACAGCACGTTCTCTATGGTGACCCCAGTCAGGGCTCTGATTGGTGGTAAGGAACGCAAGAGATATAAGGAAGGGTGTTGCCCCCTATCAGTGTGGGTTGAATGGAAGGAGGGGGAGATGCTGCCCAACTGTGTTACCATTTGCTGTGTACAAGATCTGTCTGCTGCATCCTGCTATCTGACTGACGTTCTGGTATGTGACCTTGGCTTGGACCTGACTATGAAGAACTTGAAGACACTTTTATCTTACCAATGCTTTGTGTCTGTGACTCCTTCACCTCAGCGCCGGTTTGCCGAGCTGTACACCGCTAGGGCGCCGCTTCCTCTGCAAACACAGCCGGGCTCTCTGTTCCAGAGACCCAGTTAACTGGGTGCCTCCCAGTAATTTCTTCCTCCCCAGGTCCCCTGAGAGGTGAGCTTTTGCCCCCTAGCAGCAATTTTCCAACCATCAGGGTGCCCCCTCCCACCTCTGAGTGAGTTCCAAGTGCATTGTGGATGGGTAATAGCTGTCAATAGAATGGCCTCCTTTTTCATTCATTGCAAAAGAAATGCACACCACTGTTAATTTGTTTGATGACAGGTCAGGAGCTGCGAAGTCAAAATACAAGGAAATAGTTAATTCTGATTGCTTTTCTGCAACTTGGTCAATGTGATAGAACGTTACTCAATCTTTCTGCCTTCCCCAAGAGCCATGAAAGGAGACCCTTAATATTTATTTATGTGACACTAACCTCATGCCAGATGCTTTACTGTCAATAATTAGGTAAAATTCCTGTCACTAAGAGCTCATAAGAGAAATGCAGAGTATTATTAGAAGTGTGTTCTTTGGATTAAATGATATTTATTAAATTGGAAGTTAGACTGGATGCTGGCAGCAAACAAATATCCTTAGAGCATAAAGATGTGAAGAATCTCCATTTTTTGTAGTGTAGCCGGAAACCTCGAAAGGAATGCCATGCTAGTTGGACTGGATAGTACATATATGAGCTTTTAGGGAATCACAACAAAGGAACTTGAAACAGGGACGAATGGAGCCCTGAGTGCGCCCATGGCAGGGCAACAAAACCGCGCCCCCAACATGTCGCCCCACCTCCATGCGTCGCCCAGCCACGGCTCCCTGCGCCCGGAATAGCTCCATTTTGGAGCAGAATGGATGCGAGGGAGGGAGCGTGGGCCAGACAGTACGCGGGTTAGTCTGCGGACTCCACGCAATGACACCCTGCTGCCCCGCCGCTGCTGGTGCCCATGGCTCGTGCCCCCCCCCCCAGGCTACACCCTTCCTCCGCCTCTGACTTGAAAGGACTTGCACCATCTGAGTGGAGTGTCAAATGCATTTCGATGCACAGCTCTTGGACTGAGATGAAGGCCAACAGTTCTCTAAATGTGAGGCAATCAGGGGCAAAACATAAATGCTTTTCTATGTGTACCAGTATAGAAGCTGAAGAATCAACCACACGGATCAGTCCTGTACATGCAGGTGTACAGAGAGAGTATTTTTGACTCAATATATCGATGACTCTGAGTAGCACACCTGACAACATGTCACTGAGTGTGAGAGACACATTTCCAACCCCTGTGCTCATATGGTCATGGCTATGGGGAGTGAAACTCACTGCTGTGGGTGTACTGGGTCAGACATTACTTTTTCCACAATGCTCATGATGTTTGACCGCGCATCGCAGCCCTTTGCCCTTCCCCCTCCTGCACGCTTAGCCTAACTTGCTGTTGGTTGGGCCACTTCGGGGAGTGGAGCTAGGGTGGGCTAGTGTGCTGACGTGGGCCCTCAGTTCAGTTCTACTGGGTGACCCCCTCCTGCCCTTCATACAGTCTGAGATCAGCTGGTTGCTTTTCAAGGTAGCAGGGTAGGAATTTTTTCGCTCTCTGCCTAATTGGCCTGGTGTGTGATTCCTCAAGATGGGGTGGGGTGATTCAATTTGTTTCTCCTTCCTTCCTTCCTTCCTTCCTTCCTTCCTTCCTTCCTTCCTTCCTTCCTT
>JAJKFI010000007.1:9609959-9634737 GCA_029204185.1 Lerista edwardsae | reverse complement strand
CTTCCTTCCTTCCTTCCTTCCTTCCTTCCTTCCTTCCTTCCTTCCTTTGTTCATTGTAGTAGGCATTATGCAGGCCAGGTAGGCAGGGCTGGCTCTAGGAGTGGTGGGGCCCAATGTGGGGTATTCCCATGGGCCCCTCACTCTCTCTGCAGCCCTACCCCAGCCACCAAGAAGAGCACTTGTGGTGCCATTCACAAAACGACATGATGACATCACCACCAACTGCACCCAGGAGGCCCATTTTGGGCCATTTGGAGGTAGATGCAGGTAGGAGGGCTCAAGGCAAAGCTGCCCTGCTCACCCCACTGACTTACAGCCCACAGAGATCCCAGCTGCAGTGGCAAGCAATCTGCTCGCTGCACTTGTGCGGGGCCCCCCCCGAAGTATGGGGCCCAATGTGATGACATTGGTCACATTGGCTTCAGGCCGGCTCTGCAGGTAGGCAGGAGTTGACAGCTTGACGTCCAACTAGAGGTCAGCCAAATCAGTGGGCCACTCACATATTGCTTGCCTGGTTGGGTAAAGCTGGCTGGCGAACCCTCTGGCTGAATGCATGAGGAAGAGGTGCCGTCGAGCTGCCCTGACCCTTCAGGTTGACTGGGATTAGCTCTCTCTATCTCAGATAGGGGATAGCTTTGAGTCAAGCTTTGAGCTGATGCCTGTGGATTACTTGGGGCAACCAGACCACGACTTAGTGGCCCACAAACTTGTTGGGAATCTCTACTGCAGGTTTGTTTTCAATACAGTGGCCCCTTTAATGCAATCCTCTGCCTCATGTACTTAATGGGGTGTGTGTACAAAGGTGCAATGACTTTTCCATGGAGATGCTTCATTTTAACCCTTGCAGGGAGACTTTGAAGGATCGAGAGGCTGCTATCATGTCCATACCATGACTAGAGAACGAACAAGCCCTTTGGGGGTATCCCCTTCTGCTGGAGAGATGTTTGCTCTGTGATGGCGAAGGACAAGGAAACAGTTGGTGTGGTAATAAGGACCAGCCTGAACTTCACAATGCTTCAATCCTGATAATACAAAGGGGGGCATATCTGTTCCACTGCAAAAAAGTGTCCCATTCACTAATCAACTGCAGAATGTTTCTGTCACAAGAGCCATTCTGTCAGGTGAGTTTCTAGGACACAGCTGTAATAAAACATAGCATCCCAGGTTCTCATCTTGAGTAGAGAATGATAAAGAATCTTTGATGGAGCTATAAATCTTGAGCTTCTCGTCTCCATTTAATCTTCAGCAAGGACCTTTGTCTGACAGTGCAAAGAAAATTGAGTTGCCTAAGCACATATTGGTCAATAGTTTCTCACTACGACAGCTTACACTTCCCATTAGCAGATTCATTAAGCTGTAGTGTCATCAAAATGTTGGACAATAATTTGCACAGGGACAGGACAAGGAAATGAATGTTAGATCAATGGTGTCCTGCAGTGATGTCAGATCGGAAGAGGCGAGCTTCTTCCCCGCCATATCCTCTCATCTTTAAACGTAATGAAAGGTAACCAGGAAAATTTAACCTCCTTAATTCTGCTGTGCAATAATGCCGGCAGGATTCACAAAACCTGCATTTGCAGCTGTTGACCATTGGGTGACGATACACCCAAATCTATTGTGTTCTCAAGCAGGGGCATACCTACAGCGGGTGGCAAGGGACGTACTGCAAGTGCCACAATGCACTATGAAAGTGGCCCCTCCCACTCGCCATTGCAGCCATTTTGCTGGTGGTGAATCAAACAGCCTTGTGTTGGGCTGCCTGAGCTACTGCCAGGGATAAGATCCTTTTGGGGTGCAGAGGGCAATTGCGCTGGACAACAAGCTTGGGGCAGGGAAGAAGCTGACCTTGACACTAGTGGCCAAAATTATGAAAACCTTGGTAAGTACTAATAATACCATCATGCTATATTTCATTGGAAAGGTAATTTAATGCAATGAAACATTCCACATTGAAATACCTGTATTCTATAAAAAGTTATGGCCAGTTAACCATGAAACATTTTATTTAATAGAGAGCACAATCCTAACCTGGAGCTAGGCCAGCACAATTAGGCCAGAAAAGTTTGGTTGGCACTAAGGCCACCCTAAAGTGTGTTTGGACCACTCTCAGAGTCAGGGCAGATGGTGCATGTCTGTGTGCTGGCCTCTCTGACTCCAAGAGTGGTCCAAACATACTTTAAAATGTTGGCCGAATTTTGTATTGGCCAAATTTTGCTGGCCTAACTGTGCCTGCCTAACTACAGGTTAGGATTGGGGGTGGGGGTACAACATCTTCTTTGACCCCAGGTAGCAGATGCCTTTGCTACACCACTGCGTAGTTGTTCTGCCTGAACCATCGCTCTGATTGACCATCTGTTTCTATTTATAGGATGATCAAAGTCTTAAAAGAGAGTGTTATGAGTGTGCATCAGTCTGCATGTTTTAAACTCGAAGACATTCGCCTCCGTTCTAAGCCCCATTTCCTTGGGAGTAAATCCTATTGATTTCAAAGTAAATTGCTTCTAGGGAATTGTGCTTTCAATTTGGAGCTTTGACATCATAGCATATTCACTCTAATCAATGCCTCCGGCAGTGTCAGATGAGGTTTACCCGTCCACCCACTTCCCCACCCACATGTAAACACATTAGCTGGAGGTGTCGGATACAGTGATCAGCAGTGAAGTGTGTAACAATGTTGGTCTTTACAGAATTTCATTAAGCGTCAGTTCTTTACACCCCCACTAAAACTGGAGACAAGAAAGACAAGCGGAAAAAGGTTTATTTCGATAAAATATTACATTCCATCCCGGGCAAACGCTATGCAAACCTCAAATAATGCCCAATTCAAACAAATCTATGAAATAAACAGCTCAATCCTAACTAAGGGCACAATCCGGAGTTGCCTTTTGACCGGCACATGTCGCTTGCGCCATCCCAACACTGCCGCAGATGTGATGTAAGGTGCATCTACGCCAGCAAGGTGGGCACAGGGCTGGTGTGGGGAGTTGCACCAACCCAGGGGCGCCGCTGGGGCACCCAGCTAAGTTGCTTCCATGCCAGACAAAGGGTGTGGGGGCTTCAACAGGTGTGGGGGCTTGGGGAGGGCAGAGGGAAGGCAGGAGGGAGGCAGGACTTGGAGGAGGGAGAGTGATGTCATCTGGTAATGACGAACGGGAATGCTGGGCGGGGCTTACGCGTGATTGGCAGCCCATCCGTTCCCCTGGCCTCGGGGGGGCTGCCCCTGGTTGGCGCGCCCCACCATTGCTCGCCCAGGCACCCGGGCGCCCCCCACCTGTCCCCCCCCGGTGAGCAGGCGCCCCACTGAGGCCAGGGCAGCCGCGGAACGGAACGGACAGGCAGCCAATCACGCATAAGTCCCACCCAGCGTTCCATTCTTCATTACCAGATGACATCACTGGAGCAGCCCCATGTGTGGACTGGGAAGGGGGGTGGCGATAAGATCAGGTCAGGCCCAATACGGCCACTCGCATTTGCTCCAGCAATTTTGCTGATGTAGATCCAAGCAGCCCCATAGGAAAATGGAAAAATATCTCCCCTTACCCCAAGGTGAGCTGCAGTGGCCTCCTAGCCAACCTGCCTGCTCCAACGCAGATAAGGCTTGGGCTGCCCATTCCCAAGCGGTGATGTAGTGGCTCCCGCAGGGGAATTTTGGATGCTAGAGGTCTCCTTGGGGGAAGAGGACATTTGTCCCCTTGCCTCTAGGTAATCCCCTGCAGCCTCAATGGGTCAACTTGGACCTGCACCAGCAATTCGTTTTAGGCCCAAATCCTAACCAACTTTCCGGAACCGACATAGCTGTGCCAATGGGACATACACTGCATCCTGCAATGTGGGCTAGGCACAGAGACCTTCTCAAGGGAATGTTTGTTCCCTTATCTCAGAGCTGCATTGCTCTTACCCCAGTGCTAGAAAGTTGGTTAGGATTGCGCCCTTAGCTGCTGAACTTCACAGGGTATCCCAGTTGTTCCAAATACAGGAAATTAGAGAGAGGAATTGAATCCATCAATTCATCACAGTTTCCATTGTGGAAAGAGCCAACCAGCAATACTGGCAACAAATAGAAGTGCACACAGTTCAGAGCAATAAAGGAGCTTGCCAAAGAATATTTGGGGACTGAACACATTCAGGTCATTGGGGTCTAGTGACATCCACTTGTGGAGCTCAAAGGAGGCACCTGGGCAAGTCTAAGGGCGCAGTCCTAACCTGGAGTTAGGCCAGCACAGTTTGGCCAGCACAAGGGCCACCGCAAAGCACGTTTGGACCACTCTCAGAGTCAGGGAGGCTGGCGCATGTCTGTGTGCTGGCCTCTATTAATCCAAGAGTGGTCCAAACATATTTTATGGTGTCGCTTGTGCTGGCCAAAGGATTGCACCCTTAGAAACATTACTTGTAACACAGGCACACTCTTCAAGAATTTCAGGGCTCCCAAAAAGCTAGAAATCAACAAACTGAGTCCTTTTACAAAGAAAGGCTGTACAGGCATGCCCCAATATCCACTGAGATTCTGTTCCTCCCTGCCCTGTGGATACCTGAAACTGTGAATACTGGGGACACCTTTATAAAGATAGGGGAACATCAGTCATTTTGCTGCAACAAGGTAAAAAAAGAGATTTGTTTAATGTTTTCCTATCTTTTTGATAGGTGTCCTAGTATCCATGGTATCCGATGGTATCCACTAGTATCCACTAGTATCCATAGTGGGTACTGAATCAGTGGATACCAGGGCATGCCTGTATTCTTAAGCACACTTGGAAAAACTGACCTATTGCAATCAATGGGACTTCCATCCAAGAAACTGATTTTGTTATTGGGTGGGAAGAAGTAAAGCCTGTAGATTTATAGCTTGGTTAGCATAACTTCAATACTAGAACAAATCTGAAAACAGTTGCTTTGAGTGTAGCTCAAGTTAAAAAAAATAGGGGAAAACAGCATGAATTTATAGCATGATGTGTCATAAGAACACATCATGCTATACTTGTCTAACTTTCTTCTTGAAAGGAGTGTGTGTGTGTGTCTTTTTAACATAAGACTACCAAAATCTTTAGCTCAAAGTCTTTAGTCTGAGCTAAAGAATTTTAGCTTAGTGGTTCCCAAACTGTAGGTTTGAGAGCCAATTTCAGGTGGATCATGAAGCCCCTAGAGCAGCCATATTCAAAATATGGGTAAATGAGATGCTGGAAAGGGGGAGGGCTGTGTGGTTGTCTTGCTTGTGTCAAGGTTGTACATAGGCTTTTTTCTTTGTGTTTCACTTTGCTATTGGAAAATGGCTGAGAAAGAACCCAACTTATTGCTACCGTCTCAGGAAAGCAGCAGGCTCTGGCGTCAAAATGATGGCAGTTCCAGGTATGACATCACTTCTGGTGGGTCCCGGACAGATGGTCATTCTAAAAAGTGGGTCCGGGTACTAAAATGTTTTAGTTTTTGATTATTTTAGATTATTTTTAGATTATTATTGAAAGAAGTATAATACCATAAGTTTGTAAATACTGGTCATTGTGATTAATCCTTTTGTTTTCCTGAATTCTCCAGGTTCTTTCTGTGTATGTTCTGCCTACTTCCCTGTGTTTGGGGGAAATTTGGCTCCAAATCAGCTTCTGTGGATTCAGCTGCTAGGAGCAGCCTGCCTTCAGGTCTCATCCCTTTGTTTTGCAAAATGCCATAAGCTGCAAGGGGGAGAACAGCCTTTCTTTTCCATTTCAATCAGAATTTTCACCAGAGCTTGCTGATTGGCTCATGTTCCTGCCACTTCTCCAACTGGGAGGAGGGAGATCGATACCCAGTTGGATCCCTCCCTGAATCAGGTAGGCAGATGATGTCATTGCAGCCAAATGATAATACTTCCATGCTGGAAAGAAGGAGTTCAGCTGCCTAAAAGCTCACACAGTGAACTCCCAGAGGAAAAGACCCTCTCACAGCCATTTAACTTTATTATTTTGCCTGTAAACCATTTTGTGAACTTTTTGTTGAAAAGCATATATAAGTACTGTTGGATGGATGGATGGATGGATGGATGGATGATCTGGCCTTATGCCTGTGGAACACTTGTTTTGGAGGCATAAGGCACTTAATGGCCATTCAGAGTGGCCTGGCCACTGCTGTAAGTGGCGAGTGGCCACATCCAGTGGTGACATCTAAATGATTTAAGAACAGGTACTCACTTTTGATTGGCACGTGTCGGGACCCGCCCACCAGAAGTGACGTCATAAGCCGGAAGTGAGGTTGTGGCAGGAAGTGACATGAAAAAAGCCCTTTTTGAGGCCTCAGACGATTTTAAACTGACCCAACAGTTGCAACAGTATTCCACAGCACCCCCTGAACATGTTAAGGAGGCCTGGCATCATGTTAAAACCCCAGAGCAACTCATTTTTCAGTGGCAAGGAAAGGAAAGGCTCCGCTCGCTGCCTGCCTGCCTGCCTGCCTCTGAAAACGTGCAGGCAACTCAAACATGCAGGAAATTCAAACGTTGCAGGGGTGGAGTCAACGAGTGGGCGGGCGAATGGGCGGGGCCAGCCATAATCCTAGAACCCGGTACTCGCGTACCCCTGTATACCCCCTGCATGACATCACTGGCCACATCCACATGCCGGCAGACATGCTGTGGGGTATGTCTGCACCAGTCCGGAAGGCAGAAGGGGTGGTGTGGGCAGTCACACTGGACTGTGGAAGCCCAATCCTGCTTCCAAGCCACTCCGGGTAAGTGGCATTTTGGAGCATAGGGAGGGCAGAAAGAGGGTGGGCCCATTGGCAGGCCAGCCTGGGGTGTGGGGAGGAGACAGGATCCGGAACTTATGATGGATCTTGATCCCTGTCCCCAGCCCTGTCGGCCTTGCATGGGCCGCTTGGAGTGGCTGGCGTAGCTCCGAATAGCCCTATTGGGGCTGCTGGGGCCTTTGCCAGGGTAAGGGTAAAATATCCCTTTACCCCAAGGCACCCTACAGCTGCCTCCTGTACTGCGCGGGATGCAGCGCGGGCCTCCCAACCTGTTTGTTCCAGCGCAGTATAGGATTGGGCTGTAAATTTGCTTCCTTCGCATCTGCGTAGGAAGAATTGCACAGGAATCTTTTCCCTAATTAAATACTCCTTTTTTTAAACAACAGTAACCAATGATTCCTCCTCATTGCCCATAAGTATAGATGGGGCGTGAGGCTTACTCTTGACAAGCATTTTGTAACCAGGCTGCTGGATTGTGAAGTATCCAGGTTTCACTCTAGCAAATGAGATGGGATGGATAGAGTAGATGGAGAGATTTTTTTTTCCCCCTCTCTCACCACATCAGAACCAGGGGACACCCGCTTAAATTGAGTATCGAAAGAGTTAGAACAGATAAAAGAAAATACTTTTTACTCCATGGGTAATTAACCTGTGGAACTCCTTGCCACAGGAGGTGGTGATGGCGTCTGGCCTAGCTGCCTTTAAAGGGGGATTAGACAGATTCATGGAGAAAAAGTCAATCGCACACTACAGGCAGTGATGGGTATGTGCAACCTCTTGACTTCAGATGTAGGATACCTCAGACCAGGTGCTAGGGAGAGGCAGCAGGATGTAGACATCTTGTTATGTGCTCCCTGAGGCATCTGGTGGGCCACTGTGAGATACAGGAAGCTGGACTAGATGGGTGTTGGCCTGATCCAGCTGGGCTTTTCTATGTTCTTACGTTCTTAAAAGGAATTTGCAGTTAAGATTAACAAGGTGTTCAGACTGCCGAGCCCCAGCACATAAAGGGAGACTCGCTATTGGCTTGCTCCCCTGCCACGCGAGCCAGATGTGGCCCTATTGGGCTTTGCGGCCGCGGGGGGGTGGCACAGGAGCTCACCTGGGAAAGGTGAGATCTCCTTGGGGGCCATTCTACTTCCTGATCCAGGTGGAGAAGGATCGCTCCCTGCAACTCGGGCTTGAACCTCCTCCAAGCCCAGCAAAGGATTATCCAGCAAGATCAAATGGGACTAGTGACATCAAATAATTCCGGAAAGAAGTAGGAGGAGAGCAACAGCTTGCTCTCTCCAGCATTTTCCCCCCAGAGAATGCTTTAAAAAGCCTTGACTGAAGTTATTTATTGGCTGTGCTAAAATTCAAAGAGCTTTTGGCTCCGATCTTAAAACACCCTTTGTTCCACTAAATAGCCTTGTAACGTAGGGTTAGGTTGCAGGGTTAGTTAGATTGAATCCTGTCCTCTGTTGCAGAGAGTGGGGCCACGGAGAGAGTCTTCAGGCACTGTTCATCAGCTTTAATGGGGATGTTATTTTCTTGCTTCCACCTCAATAGCAGGATTAATGTTACACCATTGCAGAAGGTGGGCGTGAGCCCCCAGTGAACTTGAGATTTGAAACTCTCTTCCTCCCACACTGCACATGGGTCCACTCTGTCCAATTTTCCCCTCTGTACCAGCCAAGCCCTGTATCATTTACACCAGATGCCATCACCACCTCCTGGAACTCTTTGCCACAGGAGGTGGTGATGGCATCTGGTCTTGATGCCTTTAAGAGGGGATTGGACAGATTTCTGGAAGAAAAGTCCATTGTGGGCTATAGGCAATGATGGGTTGTAGCCTCCTTACATTAGTAGTAGGCTACTTCAGAGTACTGGGTGCAAGGGAGTGGCAACAGGATGCAAGCATCTTGTTGTCTCATGCCTCCCTGGGGCACCTGGTGGGCTGCTGTGAGATACAGGAAGCTGGACTAGAAGGGCCTTTGGCCTGATCCAGCAGGGCTCTTCTTATGTTCTTATGTTCTTAAGATGTAAAACAAGAGGAAAGAGAGGCAAAGTTACACAAGGGATGAAGGTGAGCAAATGAAATTAGGCATATTTGCACAAAGGGCCAGCTCTAGGAGTGTGCCCCCCCCCACACTCCCCACAGGGCCCCCCATTCACCAAGAAGAGCACTTGTGGTGCCACACACAAACTGTGGCACTTGGAAATAGTTGGTGGTGACAGGATGATGTCGCTGCCAATTGCTTTCAGGAGGCCCATTTTGGGCACTTCAGATGCCGGGGCAGCTGAGAGGTCCCAAGGTAAAGCTGCTCTTCTGGCCTCACTGACCTACAACCCTAAAAGAACTGATTGCAGCAGCAAGCAATATGCTCACTGCACTCGTGTGGGGGCCCCCAAAGCACGGGGCCTGATGTGATGGCATTGGTCACATTGGCTTAAGGCCGGCCCTGTTTAGACATCATTTCAGTTGAGAACAGAGACTAAGGGCCCAATCCTATCCAACTTTCCGGTGTTGGTTTAGCCACAATGCATCCTCAAAGCAAGAGGTTGAATGCTCCCCTACTTTGAGAAGGTCTCCTGACTGCACCCCCACTGCAGGTGCACACCCCCATGGCACAGTTAGGCCAGCAACGTTTGGCAGGGACAAGGGACACCGGAAAGTATGTTTGGACCACTCTCGGAGTCAGAGAGGCCAGCACACAGACATGCACAATCCTCCCTGACTCCAAGAGTGGTCCAAAATCGCTTTATCGTGTCCCTTGTGCCGGCCAAACTTTGCTGGCCTAACGGTGCCAGCCTAACTCCAGGTTCGGATTGTGCCCTAAGAACAGGATTGCAGTCTAAAGGACTGGATTGCAGCCTTTATGGGAAAAGCAAGCTTGAGGATTAAGTTGAAGCAGAGGTGGAGGAAGGGTGTAACCCGGGTGGCGCGAGCCATAGGCACCAGCAGTGGCGGGGCACCATTGCGTGGAGTCCGCAGAGTCCGTGGACTAACCCGCACGCTGTGTGGCCTGCCCGCCCTCCCTGGCATCCGTACCGCTCCAAATGGAGCTATTCCGGGTGCAGGGAGGCATGGCTGGGCGATGCACGGGGGCGGGGTGACGTGCTGGGGGCATGGTTTCATCGCCCTGCCATGGGCACACTCGGGGCTCCATTCATCCCTGAGTTGAAGGAGAGGTAAGACTGTGTTCCATGCAGGTGTGAGATTTTTTTTAAATCTACCAAGGTTAAGAAGGATGTAGGGTGGCATTGACAGCTTCTCTAAATTTCTCCAGTTATTCTGAACTGAATGAAAATGCTTGAACATGAAAGAACATGGTTGTCTGTCATTGTTCATAGCTTATAAATACAGCTCTGCATTAGAAGAGCTTCTTCATGAAATATGCTGAGATATCAAAGCCATTATTTGGAAGGCTACCAAATAAAGGCTGGGGAGGGGGGAATCAATGAATATATAACTTGGTGTCAAGTCTTGGTTCGTAATGGCTGGGAGCAGCCCTGGCACGGTAAATAAGAATTACAGCATGGTAGAACCTTGTCAGAATTTGTTTTACAAATAACAGGATCGTGAATTACATTTTAACAGCTCGTGCGCTGTGTGTAATCTTGTTGATGTCAATGCAGGCTCTATGAAATGAAATTAATATTTGAGCGGGATGCTCTCCTAATGGGTGCCACTATGGCAAATTCTGTTTATGTTCCCTGGCAAGTCTTCTTCAGTTCCAATTATGCAGTACATGCTTTCCTGGGGTTCTTATGATCTCTCTTGTTAAAACAGCATCTCTCTGGGGAGAGAAGTATATAGATCTGTCTCTTGGTAATTCTTGCTGGCAAGTTATTTGAGCACGACAGGGAAGGCTGAGGGGAAAATGGTTTTATGCAATGTACATAAAACTCCCCACTGCAAGCAGGACAGCGCTACATGCTGCTTACATCTTACTCACTTATCCACAATTCTGTTGACTTGTTAGTCCAATACTCTACAACTCTCAGCCTGAGCGACTTAAAACAAGGCATTGAATAAGATCGTGTGCATCAGGGTCGCTGGCTATTACAACAATTATTGGCCTGAGATCTCTTTCGAGATAGTATTGTGATAACATCTATTATTGCGTTCACTGCTTTCTTAGCCACTTTACACATGCTTCTTAGAGCAACGTTTTAGCACTGGGACCCACTTTTTAGAATGACAATCTATCCAGGACCCAACAGAAGTGATGTCATGGCTGGAAGTGCCATCATTGTGACACCGGAGCCTGCTGTTTTCCTGAGAATGCAGCAATCACTTGGGTTATTTCTCAGGCATTTTCCAATGGCAAAGTGATTCAGAAAGAAAGAAAAAAGCCTATTTACAGCCTTGACATAAGCAAAACAACCACAAGCCCTCCCCCTTTCCAGCATCCCATCTTCCCATATTTTCAATATGGCTGCACTAGGTGCTTCGCAACCCACCCTGAAATTGGCTCAACACCCACTGGTGGGTCCCAACCCACAGCTTGGGAACCACTGTCTTAGAGGGACTACTAAGATAAACCATTGGCCATGATCACTGGATCACTTGATTCAAAATCAAACAGTGGGATCCATTAGTCATGCACTCAGGACAGTGTGGCACCTAATCCTCTGAACTGACCCCATGGGCCTGCAGTCAATGGGAATACTGAATTAATGAGATTATGATCAATTGCAGAAGTATTGCACATCTGGTCAATGACTGGTCAAACTGGCTGTGTATAGGAAGGGGGGCAGGAGGTCTGCCTGGGAAGCCAGTCTCAGTTTAATGTGACTCTGCCTGATGAAGAGGTAAACACAGATATACCATTCTATCTCATGATTTTTGCCATGGAATAGGGATGAATTCCTTGGAATGAACTACTGCTTATTGTACACCTCTTATACTGGGTAACATCTACTATATTATGCAGTCTTAATACAACAGTAGCAGAGCAACACAGAAGCTACTTCTGCAGGGTCCTAAGACCAGTAGGTTGAAACCATCAAATCAGAGTGATTGACATGGTGCCTTCCCATGGGTACAATGGCCAGCTCCTATGGCAGTGATGGCAAACCTATGACAGGCGTGTCAAAGGTGAAACGTCATGACATTTTGGGTGAAAACGCCAGCATTTGCTAACATCCAACAAAAAACTGAGTTAGTTTTTGTAATGATTTGATTTTTTTTTGTAATGATTTGATGTCTCTTTATATAATGCAAAGCCCTACACATGATTGGACTCTTTTTAAATAAATAAATAAATAAATAAATAAATATGTAAATAATTGTTTCTCTTTTGTTGGGGGTTTGGAGTGACATGCCAGCAGAGTCAAGTTAGACCTTTTTGATACAGCAAACGGAAAAGGTTCGGCATCACTGTCCTAGGGTATGGGATGAGGCCTCCAGAAAGCTGCTATTACACTGCTGCAGGGACGCAGCTCCATCCATATGCTGGATGGCAAGGGCTGGTGGTACTGGTGGCTGCCTGAAGTTAGCAAGCTAAGCAGGAGTGGCCCTGGTCAAATCTTGGACGGGAGACTGGAATGCCGGCAAAAGCCTGTTGTGAGCGGACAGAGCCTGCTGGTGTCACTGTGACCTCACGGTGAGAGAGTGATGGCTTCACAATGATGAATGGGGAGTGAGCCAGCTGCCAACGAAGGAAGTTTAACAGCTTCAGTTTGACAGCTCTAACTTGCTCTTTGCTGGAAGGCATACCCAGCAAGAATGGATGACCTCAGCATGATGACCTGGAATGAAAGGTTACGAGTGCTCATAGAACAACTATGTAATAAGTATAGCCTCCCTGTGTAAACCGCCTTGAGCCAGTAAGACTCTTACATAGTGTGAGAGTCAGGGAGAAAAGGTGGTATATAAATGCAGTAAATAAATAAATATGCATGTATGGGCGGGGCTAACTTGCACAACTTCCCACCCCAGCATAGGTGGTAATTTACGTGGCTGTGATTGGCTGGGTTAAGGCAGGCAAATGCACACTTAAGGGGTCTGAAAGTAGGCGGGTGCTATTGCTGCAAAAGATTGGGATGTTAGTTTATTTTCCAGTGGAGATTCAGCTCTTTCTGATCCCAAAGTGTCATTTTGGCTGTCCAACCCTGAGAGGTTTTACAAGGCCTTTCATTATTACAGGCTACAAGCAGAAAACTGACCTCCTTTTTCATCTTCTTACCTCCCTTTCATTCTGCACCTGCAAAGAATGTTAGAACAAGCTTTGCCAAGGCTGATGTGTTGGCAGCTGCCACCTCGCATGTTAATAATGCCTGTTATGATTACAGGGTAATGCAAATCTCTCCCCGGAGATAAAAGTAGTGTTGAGCAAACCGGCGTTAACATCAGATTTATGCGAGCATTTATGTCAACAAGCCTGCTGAAATCAGTTACATCTTCAACCACAAGTTTAGATTCTTGGCTAGGGCATGCCTGCACACTGCTTATGAACGAGGCACACAACGTCCCTTGGTCATAAGCTCTGGGTGCAGGGGGTGTGATAAAAATTTTACTTCTGTAAAAAGAATGATATACAGCAATGCAATCTTGGGGTCAGCTACACTCTGTTACAATGTTTCTCAAACTGTGGGTCAGGACCCACTTGGTGGGTCATGACCTGATGTCAGCTGGGTCACGGAAAGCTTGGAGCCTCCATCTTGGAAGCTGCAGACCTTACTTTGCTATATTCCTTTTGGGAGTGCTAACGGCGTGAATTTTCAAGTGGTTTTTATTTTCATTTTGTTTGTAGTTCAGTGTTTTTACATAATGTGTTGTCCTCCTCTTGCTTTCTGTCAGGGATGTTTCATGGTTGTACAATTGCTGCACTCCAAGAATGTTAGTTCGCATTCCAGTAGTGTCTTTTGATTACATCACGATGATGGCACTTCCTGCTTGATGATGTCACTTCTGGCTATGGCATCACTTCTAGGTTAATGACATCATTTCTGGTGGGTTCCAACATGAGTGCCTTTTAAAAAAGTGGGTTCCCGGTGCTAAAACATTTGGGAACCACTGCTCTAATACATTTTTTTTTCAAGGCCCAAATATCTGCAATTTACAATATCAGTTCAGTGTAAAAAAAAAAAGGAATTTTATTTTTAAAAAATGTGTACTGACAAAAGCAACATCCTCAGGGCAGGAGCCTGTCCTCTCACCAATTGCATGGGTGCAGGAACCCAGGGCCAGGTGACACAATGTGCTGTCACATCACCCCTGCATCTACGCAGAGACCTTCACCCACTGTGCATGTGCGGCCCTGGCCCAGGAAACAAGTCAACTTGGAGTAGTATGGAATGCAGAGTGGGTGAGAGGGCCCAATTTGTGGTGTTTCCACGCACCGCAAGGTTGGAGATGGTGAGAAACCACCACTCTGCCACAGTGGGGCTAATGTCCCTCCAGCCCCTGGTTAGCTATGCTACTGCCTTTCACTCTATTCAAAGCACCATCTATACCTATGGTTCCATAAAGGGAGGGAAAAAAGGTGGCGTGGTGGAAGGAGGGCTTATATATTGAACATAGGTTCACTCTTTTAGGTTGTAGGTGTTTCCAAAATGCTCTTCATCTGCACTGCTACCTGGATGTGGCATTCTCAGCCACCTAATATTGTTTCCCAAGTGGAAACTCATGTATTAGGAATTGCCCGTTGTTTCAAGTGTTTTAATAAGCTGGTGCAGCATCGATGGTAAGTCTGAATTCGGCATCAGTTCAACACTCATCTCTGCCATGAACTCACTAGGTAGTCTTGTGAAGCCACTCATGGGAATAATAATACTTATACATGGTTGTTGTGCAATCACATCAAGATAATCAAGATAAGGTTTTCGGATGGGAGATGGAATGTCAGGCTTTGACAAGCTGTAGAACCTGTTGTGGCAGAATGGAGTCGCTTTGGAGCTGATTTGCCAGGGAGGGAATGTGTGAGAAGGCCAGCCAGCAAAAGAACAGAATATGACCTTGAGGAGTCAGGGAGGATGAAGCACGTCTGTGTGTTGGCCTCCAACTCCGAGAGTTGTGCAAATGCCCTTTACAGGGTTTTTGAGACACTCCTGGATTGGCACAAGTGCTGGCCTAACTCCAGGTTAGGATTGTGCCCTTAGTGGCTCTGGGGCATCTTTGAGAGCCAATGTCTCAGCTTCCACCACTCACTAGTTCTGCCAGTGGTTTGGTTGCACATTCTAGAATGTCACTATTTGTGATGTCGGAAAGTACTGCCAGTCCACAAGTGCTGATGGCAAAGAGGCAGGGCCTGCCTTAAGCCAATGTGACCAATGTCGTCACATTGGGCCCCACACTTTGGGGGTCCCCTGCAGCAGTGCAGCAAGCATATTGCCTGCTGCAGCAGCCAGGACCTCTATGACCTATAGGTCTAAGGGGCAAGCAAAGCAGCTTTACCTTGGGCCCTCCCAACTGCCCCTGCCTCCAAACTACCCATAATGGAAGCAATTGGCAGTGATATAATCATATTACCACCAGCTATTTCCAGATGTCACATGCAGCACCAGAAGCACCTTTCTTGGTGAGTGGGGGGCCCCATGGGAGGGTGGGGAATGCCCCGCAATGGGCCCTGCCACTCCTGGAGCCAGCCTTGCACAGAGGCCTGTTAGGATTGGGCCCTAACTGATGTCACTTTAAAATATTCCTTACATTTTCACATTTGAACCACCTAACCCAATATTTTAATCTTGTTTGGCAGTGCATGATCTTCCTGTTTATAATAGGCAATGGCAGTCCTGCCATTCTCTTGGGGGGACAAATTCCCCAGGTGCCCTTTAAGGGCAGCAGTGCCCCCTCAGCCCCCATAATTCTGCCTCTGGGGAACTAGAACAAGAAAGTAAATATTGTCCAAAGGCTTTACAACACTTACGGACAGCAGTGGAGCGTCACGTGAGGCTCTGTGAGGCTCAGGTAAGTAGGGGTGGCAGCCCAAGGGGCGGCTGTCCACGGATCTGACCCCAGGGTGACTATGGGGCCAGGGATGCAACTGATTAGTTACCCTGCAGCAGACATTTCTGAGTAGTGGAGCAATGCAAAGGTGCCAACTTTCAGAGTACAGCATGTCTTTCCAACGGATGTAAGCCTAATAGAGTAAATAAGATACACACTCAGTGGTGAAGTGCTTAGAACACTTGTCATAATTGATCTTTCGAACAAAATTAATGTTTGCAGAACACTGCTGATTATCAAACATTTGCTGAAACAGGAACAAAACTAACCTCAGGAAGAGATAAGAAAATGCAATGTAAGGCTATACTGCTGAAAATCAGTAACAGTTCAAAACATGGGGAAAATATGATCTATGCCCTACATAAATGTAAATTATATTAGAAAGATTAGTGTGTGGCTCTCTAAATGCAAATCAAAATATACAGCAACAAATTAGATCGCTTGCCATAAAAACACAGTGCTACAAATCTAAGCGAAGATGCAGTACATAATGAAACGGAAGCTGTACAGTTGTTTCCAAGAAGCAGATAAATGCACCATGGTGATGCTATTCAAACAAGGTACCAAAGGTTGATGAGGATAAAATAGAAAATGGCTTTGAATACCGAGAAGTCCTTTCATTTCTTCATTTCTTTGGATTTTATTCCACCTGATCCAGAAGGTCCAAGGTGAGTGACAATAGATTTTAAAAAGCAATAAACATTATTATTAGAACTCATCAAGATCAGCTCCACAGAGTCGAAGCACAATTAAAATCCCAAGACTTCCATCTATTCCTGTGTTTCTCAACTGGGGGTTGGGACCCACTTGGTGGATTGTGACCATGTGGGTTGTGGAAAACTGGGAGCAGACATCTTGGAAGCTGCAGACTTTATTCTTGCCGTATTCCTTTTGTGAGAATTTTCAAGTGAGGGTTTTTCTTTTCTTGTTTTAAAAAAATTGTTATTAGTTCAGTGCTTTTACATAATATTTTGTCCTCCTCTTGCTTTCTGTCAGGGATGTTTCACGGTAGTGCAATTGCTGTAGACCAAGCATGTCAGTTTGCATTCCAGGAGTGGAATTTTATTATCTCACAATGATGGCACGTCCTACTTAATGATGCCACTTCTGGCTATGACATCACTTCCAGGTTAATGACATCACTTCCATTGAGAGCTATTCTAAAATATGGCTCCCGGTCTAAAACGTTTGAGAACCACTGATCTATTTCATGCTAGTGTTACCCCAGTTACTAACAGCCCAATCCCAACCTGTGTTGGAGCAGGCACATGTCTGTGTGTTGGCCTCTCTGACTTCGAGAGTGGTCCAAACATACTTTACCTTGTGTTGGCCAAACTTTGATGGCCTAACTGTGCTGGCCTAATTCCAGGTTAGGATTGCATCCACACAGATGTACAATCCTTTTTAGAATTGGGCCTGCTCCTTTGGCCCAACATAAGCCCTTAAATGGACTAAACAAGGAAACTCTAAATACCTGCCAGCCAACGAATGGCTTGATCACGAACACAACATTTCGGAGTTCACTTTGAGGACAGCGTCCACATTGCTTATATTAGACAGTCTGATTCCTTTCCCTGACAGGCAGCATGTTCTGCACTTCTCAGCAACAAACAAGTGTCACAAAGTATGCTTGATTGCATTATAAATGTATCTGCAGAATTCCATTTGCAGCATTTTTTTTTAGGTCATGGCTGATGGGAATAGCAAGTTGGATCTTTTTTTATTTGCAAGGTGAGATTAATTCCTAAATAAATAAAGCTGAAAATGTCTGTTGCAGCCCCCTTGAGCTCCCCTGCTCCTAAGTCTGGAGATGGAAGAAGCGGAAACGTTTGGGGAAAAAAAAAAAAACCCTTCCACTGTGAAATATGTTGCAATATCTTTTGTTTATTTTCTCTCATAAAAATATTAGTATAAGCTTGAGCAGAATAATCATAAGCTGAGCCATATGTAATCATTTCTCTTGGTTGTTCCATTTGCAAACAGGATATTAAAATTTCTCCTGCTAATCACCTTTCAACTAGCCAGAATGGAGGGTAAATGAAGTATGTAAGGAGACAAGGGATGCTGGTATGTCCATTTCAGAACCACAGTAGACAACTTTATCTTTTGGAGAACTGCAAAACGGCAGAAGTGGTTTTCAGTTGTGAAAAATTAGGGTTTCTCTGATGATGCTGAGGGATCTAAATGAATAGAAAATAAGCCTTAAGTAGGGTGACAATCAATAGAAGTTGTTTAGCAGTAAGTGGCATTGTTTTAGCACATGATCTCATCAAAAAGTACTATTTTCAAAAAGTCTACACCGCCGGGAAAAGCATTTTTAAAGGAACTAATGTTGTTAAAATAAAATAAGGATTGCTATGAAAAAATATAAACTATATGTAGATTGTGATGCATGAAAGTTGCACACATGTGAATTTTGTTGCATATGTATTGCGGGAATCCTGGATTGGAATAGACACAGTTCCCCGCACACACATACCCCAGCATCACTTGTACAAGGTATGAGCATGTCGTGATGATGGGATGTCTCATTTGAAGCCTCAAAATAAATGATTTCTCCTAATATAAATGGCAATGAATGGAGTTAGCGCTGGAGCATCTGAAAAGCAATTCCTGTGTTTGAGAAATAAGCTGATGTAAAAGAGGCTGGGAAGATGTGAGGACTGCAAAAAGCACAGTAGACCGGTGGATCCCGAACTGTGGGTCAGGACCAACCAGTGGGTCATGAGCCAATTTCAGGTGGGTGATGAGCTGAAAATATGGGAAGATGGGGAGGGCTGTGTGGTTGTTTTGCTTGTGTCAAGGTTGTAAATGGGCTTTTTTTCTTTCTGATTCAGGGCGCAATCCTAATCTGGATCCCAGGTTGAGCTGGTGCCTGGGGTCATTGCTGTGGAGCTCCCGGCCTCACCGGCCCACGCCCAAGGGCCTCCCACTCCAGAGGCTGTCCTGGGCTGCCTCTGGGCCTGGCGGTGCCGCTCAGGGGCGGGCGCTTTGGCCCTGGAAGGGGAGGAGGTGGCCACCCTCCTAGTGCTGCTTCCCTCCCTTCTCTCCAGCTGAGGAGAGAGCGACCTCCTTCTAGCACTCCCTGGCTCCTTTTGAAGCTCTCAGCCTCCCTCGGCCCCACCCCCTGGTTTCTGAAACCCAGCAAGAAGCCTCGCAAGGCTTCTTCCCGGCCCACTGTGTTCAGTGCCGGCACCTGTGGTCTAGGCTCCTCTGAGGCCCAGCTCCCGCCAGGACTTACTTCCGCAGGCACTGTGCGGGCTGGTCCTGCCAGGAGATGTGCTCGGGCTGCTCTTGCCGGCTCTGTGTTGCAGCCATTATGCTCCTTCGGGGCCTGGACTGTCCGGCCCCTGTATAGGCCCCGTGCCATACTCCTGATCCCTGCCAGACTCTTTCCAGCTGCCCGCCCGGGTGCGTGCCCTCTCGCCCTGGGCCGTCCTGGCGTGACAAGGCCTTTCGCCTTCTTTCTCCATGTGCATGTTGGCTCTCAAGAATGGCCTCAGAGTGCACAAGCTGTGTGCAATTCTTTCTATGCTACTGTTGGACCAGGCCTGGCTCTCAAAGTTGTAAGCATACCACTGTGCCAACTTTGCATTTCAAAAACACGCTAAACACCCAGGTTTACACACTTCACACCCTAGGGTCACATCTAGAGTAATGCTTCCATTAATGGAAGAGCAGTCTGCGAGCGCAAGCTCCCGCCAAGAACGGAAGGAGCACGCAAAGGGACCTTGAAGAGCCTCAAGGAAGATAAATCTGTCAAAACCTATTACTCTTACGGCTTTGATTTCCATAGCAGAACGAAGCATGTGTTTAATTTCTCACATTGAATGCAATGGAACTCAAGTGTTTTCCTTTGGCTGGATTATGCTCCGTGATGGCTAATTATCATCTCCCTGATAGGTAAATATCAACTCTATGCTCAGAGGCAATTTACCAGCGAGTATCAGATGCTACAGTGTAAGACAATCTCCAGCCTGTGAGATTTTGAAGCATCCACCTCACTTCTGGCACATGGACTAGATCCACGATTCTAAACCTTTCTCTCTGAAAAGCAGATGAAAGCTATGGACGCCATTCCGGGAAAATGTACATAAACACATGCACACACACAAAATGTTTTGCACACCTGTCACAGACCCTCGCCTGAAGTTCATCCATGGACTCAAGAGCCTCTGGACTAGATGGAAATTTGATCTGATTCAGCAAGGCTGAACCACAGCATGAGCACAATAAATCATAGGAAGGCTAGACATTTTCATGGTGACAGAAGGGAAGCGACTGAGCAGGGGAAAGAACAATATCTGTGTTAACTACTGTTCAGACTAAATTTATGATGGCATCCAGGACTGATCAAGTTGGCAGTGGCCAAGCGATCATGGTCTGGGGAGGACATCAGAATTCACAGCAAGGTAAGATCAGCTTCATACGAAATGGACCACTTTTATAGTCTTACAATAGTCAGTCCAACCCGTCCTGCAACAGGTTCTAGAACTCCAAAAACTCCTCCCCCTCTAGTGTGAGCACCAACCCATGTGGACACCAACCCTGAGACAAATACTACTGTTACTTCATCCTTCAGCGTTACCACCCTGGCTCCAAACGTGAGGTTGCCACATGATGAGTCTGGGTTTTGCACAGCAATTCCTAGAAAGGGGGTCAAGGCAGCTGAATGGCTCTGCAGCAACCTGGCACCAGCACTGCCAAGGCCACCCCAAGATGAATCTGGCCACAGCTGTGATTTGTTTAGCACTGGCTTGTCGGCAGCTGCAGCCAGCACAAGACAAATCGCCGCTGAAGCCGGATCCATCCCTGCCATTGCCATCATATATCATTATCATTATCATTATCATTATTTATTGGATTTCTATCCTGCCTTTCTGCCCGAAGGCACCCAAGGCGGCATTACAATACAAAAATACAATAAAATACAACATTTAACATTAAAAAGCAATTTAAAAACAATATTAAAACAATACAATAAAACAAAATTAAAACAAAACAACACAATTTAAAAAACAACAAGCCCCGTGGATCAGAAGGAATAATCAAGATGTAAAAGTGTAACAAACCAGCCAGCCAGCCTGTCAATAGTTAAAAGCTTTTTGAAATAAATAGGTCTTCAGCCCCCGCCAAAATGTTAACAAAGAGGGAGCAGTTCTCAATTCGAAGGGGAGGGTATTCCAAAGTTGGGGGGCCACGACCGAGAAGGCCCTCTTCCTGGCTGCCGCCCCTCTCACCTCTCCTGGTGGCGGCACAGTCAAAAGGGCCCCCCCAGATGATCTAAGAGTACGGGTAGGATTATATGGAAGGAGGCGGTCCCTCAGATACCCCGGACCCAAGCCGTAAAGGGCTTTAAAAGTCAAAACTAGCACCTTGAATTGGGCCCGGAACAGAACCGGCAGCCAGTGCAGTCGCCGAAGCAGCGGCTCGACAGAGTCAAACCGATGTGCCCCAGCAACCACCCGAGCCGCCACATTCTGTACTAGTTGTAATTTCCGGACCGTCTTCAAAGGCAGCCCCACGTAGAGCACATTGCAATAATCTAATCTAGATGTCACTAGGGCATGGGTCACTGTGGCCAGGTCCGCACAGCTCAGGTACGGTCGCAGCTGGCGAATCAGCCGAAGCTGAGCAAAGGCTCCCCTGGCCACCGCCGCCACCTGGGACTCCAGGTGTAGCTGTGGATCCAGGAGAACCCCCAAGCTGCGAACCTGTTCCTTCAGAGGAAGTCAACCCCATTCAGAGCAGGACAATAGTCCAATACCCGAGCTGTGGATTTCCGAACCAAAAGCACCTCTGTCTTACCCGGATTTAATTTCAGCTTGTTCGCCCACATCCAGCCCCCAACCGCCTCCAGACAGCGATCCAGGACCTCAACCGCCTCCTCAGAATCAGGGGGAAAGGAGAGATAGTTGGGTGTCATCAGCATATTGATGGCACCCCACTCCAAACCCCTGGATGACCTCTCCCAGCGGCTTCATGTAGATGTTGAATACCATGGGGGATAAGATGGAACCTTGTGGCACCATCATATATATGATGTTATATATGTGTTGCATCCATGGGGTGTGGTGTAGTGGTTGCCATGGGTGCCGGCAAGGTTGCTGGGCAGCTGCAGAGGAAAGCGGCGCAGAGCTGGGCCCTCCCACCCACACTAGCCTTCATTAAACTCCAAGATGAAGCTATTCCGGAAGCAGGGGGCGTGGCGAGGCGGAGGGCGTGGTGACATCTTTCGTCACCGCCCCAACCCAGGCGCAATCAGAGCCGGCTCCAATTCTGGTCTGTGCTTCTGGCCATTATTATTATTCCCATTTTTGCACAGTCATGTTGACGGAATACTTTATTTATAATCCACCTATTGAGTCCTACTCTAGGATAGGCAGCTATTTTCTGATTTTATGTTGCGTTACAAATAATATATATGCTATTCCTAATAAAGCAGCCTTCTGTAATTGACTGATGATACTTGTGCTCATCCCAATGGTATTCAAATGCTTTTTCCATTGTGCCAGTCTGGTGCCAGTCTTTCAATTTCTATTTGCAGATCTTTATACTTAGTTATTTTCTCCAGTTCTATTCTACTATCACCAGGTATTGCAGTACTGTATCTGCTCTCCAGACTTCTTTTTCCTTCTTATCAATGATGGTTATATCTGGTGTATTATGTGGCAGATGCTTATCAGTTTGTATTCTAAAATCCCAGAGCGCTTGGACTTCTTCATTCTCTACTACTGTTTCAATTTTGTGGCTCCACTTGCAGGCAGTTTACAGTTTTAACACACATTCTAATGAATAATTGTTGCAAGTTTATCGTGCCTTTCTTTATAGTCTGTCTGCATGATCTTCTTGCAGCCTCTGACCAGTTGTTCCACAGTTACATCTGCCTCTTTACATAGGCAACATTTACTGTTCATGGAGGTTTTCTCAATTTTGGCTACATATACATTTGTTCTGTATTATATACATCATCATCATAATCTCGTGTCATGACTATTATGGAAAATAATTTTGTTACTCCTGCTAACTGGGCAAGTGGCACTTTTTCAAGTGGGACTTCTCTTATATTTATCAGGGGGAGAGTAATTGTCCCTCTTCACCCCTGTGCAGTGTCTTTTCTAGTGGCTTTTGCTGGTAGTGGTCTGTGTTTTGTGTTTTTTTTAAGATTATGAGCACTTTTGGGACAGGGAACCATTTAACTTCATTAATCTTATTTGCCTGTAAACTGCTTTGTGAACTTTGTGTTGAAAAGCATTATATAAATATTGATTGATTGATTGATTGATTATGGGGAAGCAACAAATATATGGGCCCCAGGTGCCAAATAATCTTGGTTCGCCACTGCCTGCCTGCATGAATTCACATGCCTGCCCATAAAGGCAAGCCTTCCCATAAGATCAGGCTAACCTGTAGACTGTCTTAAGTCCAAACACCACAATTTCACTGAGCTGTAAATTAAGCTGAATGAACTCTGGTTTGCAAAATATCAGATCCATCCCTAGTGAGGTACTGGAGGTGGGTGGAAGAATTAAATAATAGATTCCTCTAATTGAGATGCTTGATGCCTGAATCACTGCAGGTAATTACATGCAAAAAAGCATGTATCTGTTAATAATGGGGACCGTCAAACTTCCTTGCATGGAAGGGAGAGAGCTGGCAAAGTGGCTTTTTCACATCCTTGCTCATCTCTGACAGTAAATGGATGTAAGTGGCTCAATAAAGCATAAAAGAGGTTCCATTACCTACGGAGCCAAGTTAAAATAATTAATCCCCTATTTCCAGCCAGACAATGTAAGCTCGTTTCTGGTAACCTAAACGTAGTTTGGGGAATACTGGCACATCACTTTGGCTGAAGAATCAGGGAAGCACACAAAAACTGAGGGAGCAATTCTACCCTGCAGTTAGGCCGGCACAATTAGACCAGAAAAGTTTGACCAGCACAAAGGCCACCATAAAGCACATTTGGACCACTCTCGGAATCAGGGAGGATGGTGCATGTCTGTGTGCTGGCCTCTTTGACTCAGAGAGTGGTCTAAATATAGTCTACAGTACCCCTTCTGCCGGCCAAACTTTGCTGGCCTAGATCCAGGTTAGGATTGTGCACGGAGTTGGGATTGCAAGCAAGCAGCAAGGAACAGGGGAGGGGGAAGGAAACAAGCCAGATGTGTACCTACATTTTTCTTCTGGGTATTGTTCAAATAGGCTAATCCTCAGACACTCCCCTGCAGCCAGGCACCCAGTGCCACCCCAGTCACTCTCTTTGTATGCCACTGCAGGCAGATCTATGTGAAATAATACCAAGTCTTCCACTCTGAATATGCAATCAGAGTAAACAACACTGGTTTCATATTGAGGGGTTCCAGCAACTCTGAGCATTTCAGTGTGCCTTTGAAACTGATGTTTGCACATCAGTTGGCTCATTTGTCGAAATCGATGCACCTAAATCAGCTTGAACGTGAGCAGCTGCTAGCAATCCCCACCTCAGGAAAGGGAATCAATTGCATTCCAGTATTGAATGGGAATTGGAGAAATTCTCAGGTAAATCAGTGGAAGAAACACATGGGCTGTATGGCTGACTGAAAATGTTCCACATACACGTACTGTACCTTAAAACAAGCATCAGAACCTGCTCCAGGATCCTGCAGAGACTTGCCATGTCCTTCAGAACAGGAGACTAAGGGAACATTCACAATTAGGCTCCTTCTAGGCTGAATGCCTGCACGACACTCTTCAATTTAGCAAGAGTTTCACTTGGTTTAAGGAGAAAAAACAGTGCTTACAACCGGCAGTGTCCCCAGAGACAAACCGAGCAGCGAGTGCACCCATGGCAGGGTGATGAAACCGCGCCCCCTGCATGTTGCCCCGCCCCCGTGCGTCGCCCCACCATGCCTCCCTGCGCCCGGAATAGCTCCATTTTGGAGTGAAACCGACACCAGGGAGAGAGGGCAGGCCAAACAGTGCGGGTTAGCGCCCTGCCGCTGCCGGCGCCCATGGCTCTCGCCACCCACGCTCTGCCTTTGAGTGTCCCTCTTTGTGTGTGTGTGTGTGTGTGTGTGTGTGTGTGTGTGTGTGAGGAGAGAGAGAGAGAGAGAGAGAGAGAGAGAGAGAGAGAGAGAGAGAGAGAGAGAG
>JAJKFI010000007.1:9587365-9609949 GCA_029204185.1 Lerista edwardsae | reverse complement strand
GAGAGAGAGAGAGAGAGAGAGAGAGAGAGAGAGAGAGAGAGAGAGAGGACTAAGTTTTTCAAGGCCAATGAAAACAATGCCCAGGCATTGCTTACTGGCTACCATGGCAAAGGAGAGGAGCAATTACAGCAAGGTAAGGCTCCTTGAAAAACTTAGCACTCTCCCCCCCACCACCACCAGTAGGGCTGCTACTGTTTACAGCACTATTACACAAAAACAAAGGTAATAGAATGGGTGCATGGGGGGGGAGCATGGGTGTGGGGCCTCAATCCACAGGTAACTGAATATGTGGATACAGGATTTGCAGATATGGGGGGGGGGCCACTGGTCTTCCTTGTTCTGTGCAATACCTCTGTTGCTTTCTGGCCAGTCCAAAATGGAGCTAGGACAGCTACATTGTTCAGAAACAAACAGCACACAGACCTGCTGCAGAGGCTCCTCTGGAAGTTCTCGGGAGCTTTGTGCGTGCAAAGTCGTAGCCAGGGTCACAGCTCCAGCTGCTTTGTGAACACACCCTTCCTGATCCATGCCTTTTTCTGGTAAAATGAACAGTTCTTAAAAAGAAGAAGAAAAAGAGCTAGGCAGGGGAAAGCAACAGCAGCTTCAGACGATGGACTCTGCCAGCCTCCTGGTCCAAATAAAGCCTGCAGGGATGTGCTCACTGTGCGTCTAATGATGGAGTCAGAGGAGTGCAGCAGGCATAAGTGGGAGGGTTGTCTGTTCCTATCTCTTCACCTCACTTTCTGGTTCTCTCCCATCACAGGTTACTGAGCATCTCCCCAGGAAGCAGATCCTCCAACTCCATTTCAAATCATGTGCGCGAGACAAAAGTGAACTTTCGTTACCATCCTGCTGGTTTTTATTATCCCATTCATGAGAAAGGTTTGTGGCCTTCGATTCCAGGAGCTGGGAAGTAAAGGCTTTGGGATGGACTGTAAAAGAAATGCGTTTGTTCTTGCTGCTCAGATTATCATCGCTGCGGTGCTCAATTGTTCTCTATATAACAGGTCACTTTCCCCCCACCAGCATTTATAGTATTAAGCGGCTAGATTTTGCTGCCTATGTAGGCACTGGAACGTTCTTTTGCACGTATTCTCTTTTCTTCCTTAATCCATTTTGTTTGAGTGGCACAGAACTGTGATCTCAACTGAAGATCTCTTGCCCTGTTACTAGAGGTGTATCTGCTAACACAATTCCATCTGTATCAGAGGCAGAAGGGGGGTGCTGCGGGGGGTGGCAAGCGCAGTGGGTGCCAGCTGCAGCAAGGCGCAGCAGTGTGAAAAACCCCACACTTTTTGGGCACCCCCCCCCACTCATTAATAGTTCCTTAATGGAGCTATTCCAGGTGCAGGGAGGTTGCTGGGCAATGCACAGGGGCGGGGCGGCCACACTGAGGGTGCAGTGACATCACCCTGCCCCAGGGGCATGCTGCAAGCCGGGAACAGCTCTGACCTACAGTATAGTCCACTTTTAAAGTGAGTGTAATTTATAATTATCTATATATATATAAGTGAATGTATGTGTGTATGTACAGTGTGTGTGTGTGTGTGTGTGTGTGTGTGTGTGTGTTCCAGCATAGCTCTGGAACGCCTGGAGCGATTTACACCAGACTTGGTACACATGTGCCTTGCAATCTGGAAAGAAATACTGTGGGGGTAAGACATCCCTAGTGCCCCTAGGGGTGGGGGTGCGAAGGGGGTGACATGTAAAAATGATCGAAAACGCCCAACATTAGTGTCGAATCCATAGTTTTCGGGGTCGCCGAGATGAACGATGATGCTCCCGTTGCTGTTTAAGTCCACGTTCAGCCCCCATTGGCATGGGGGGTGAGAAGGGGTGCAAGATACAGTGCTTGGAAATAAACTATCCGCAGCACGCTGATGGTGGCGTAGAGGATGCCATTTGCTTTCTGATTTCAAAACTCATCCCATTTCTAGAAATACTGTGGGGGCAAGACACCCCTAGCACCCCTAGGGGTGGGGGTGGGAAGGGGGTGACATGTAAAAATAATCGAAAACGGCCAATATTAATGTCCACTCCATAGTTTTCGGGGTTGCTGAGATGAACGGTGACACTCCGATGCCGTGTAAGTCCACGTTCGGCCCCCATCAGCATGGGGGGTGAGAAGGGGTGAACAATATAATGTCCAAAATGACCAACCTTAGTGTCAAATCCATAGTTTCGGGGTCGCTAAGCTGATTAGTGACAGTCCCGATGACATTTAAGCCGAAGTGTAGTCAAATAGAATGAATAGAACTCTGTAGAACCTTCTGGAAATTGAAATACTATCTTAACAAGAAAGGGAGAGGGTGAAACAGTTTTTTTCCCCACGGATAACACTCACTTCGACAGATCTCCCTGTTAACTTCAAGAGATTGCAATTTTCAGTGAGACTGGAAACAAGTCACAGGGGCAGTCTATTAAGTACTGCAGAGTGGATTTGAGATCGCCATGTTTCTCCCATGGACAACTTTATGTTGCTTGCTCAAGGGTGGGTTCACCCACGAATTTATTTATTCTTGGTCCTGGAGGTGAAACTAAAAATGTTGTTTATAATCAAGTTTTGAGTTACATTAATATTATAGTGAATTTGTAAAAGATTGTACTTTATAAGTTTTATACTGTACTGATTCTGATTCTGAGGAGGCGGTTGAGGTTCTGGATCGCTGTCTGGAGGCAGTTGGGGGCTGGATGTGGGCGAACAAGCTGAAATTAAATCCGGATAAGACAGAAGTGCTTTTGGTTCGGAAATCCACAGCTCGGGTATTGGACTATCGTCCTGCTCTGAATGGGGTTGCACTTCCTCTGAAGGAGCAGGTTCGCAGCTTGGGGGTTCTCCTGGATCCACAGCTACACCTGGAGTCCCAGGTGGCGGCGGTGGCCAGGGGAGCCTTTGCTCAGCTTCGGCTGATTCGCCAGCTGCGGCCGTACCTGAGCTGTGCGGACCTGGCCACAGTAACCCATGCCCTAGTGACATCTAGATTAGATTATTGCAATGCGCTCTACGTGGGGCTGCCTTTGAAGACGGTCCGGAAATTACAACTAGTACAGAACGCGGCGGCTCGGGTGGTTGCTGGGGCACGTCGGTTTGACTCTGTCGAGCCGTTGCTCCGGCGGCTACACTGGCTGCCGGTTCTGTTCCGGGCCCAATTCAAGGTGCTAGTTTTGACTTTTAAAGCCCTTTACGGCTCGGGTCCGGGGTATTTGAGGGACCGCCTCCTTCCATATAATCCTACCCGTACTCTGAGATCATCTGGGGGGGCCCTTTTGACTGTGCCGCCACCAGGAGAAGTGAGAGGGGCGGCGGCCAGGAAGAGGGCCTTTTCGGTGGTGGCCCCCCAACTTTGGAATACCCTCCCCTTCGAATTGAGAACAGCCCCCTCTTTGTTAACTTTTCGGCGGGGGTTGAAGACCTTTTTATTTCAAAAAGCTTTTTAACTGTTGACAGGTTGGCTGGTTGGCTGGCTGGTTATACTTTTATATTTTATGATCCACATGGCTTGTTTTAAACTTTGTTGTTTAATTTTTTGTTTTATTGTATTTTAATATTGTTTAAATTGTTTTTAATGTTGTTTTTATATTTTTTATTGTTGTAAATGCCGCCTTGAGTGCCTCGGGCAATAGGCGGGGTATAAATTCAATAAATAATAATAATAATAATAATAATAATAATAATAATACTTATACTTTTAATTACCTGTACATAAAATTACTTCAATTTTACACTATAGATAGAATTAATTCCTTTTCCTAATAGAAGCTTGGGATAAATAAATACCCAGGCAACGCCAGGTAAGGACCAGCTAGTGTGTTATATATAGAAGATTTTAGGCTGTAGAGAAAAGTTTTGTAAATAAGAAAGAGGAATAAAAGTTATTAAGATTTGTATACATAACTTTTAAGATGGTAAATGATGAATTAGATTGTATACAAACAGTAATTAAGTGGAGTTGATTAAGCTGCAATCAATGTGTACCTTTTGTGTTGCCCATTGTATCCCCTTCCTATGTTTTCCCTATTACCTTATCCATATCTATATAGAACATAAAAAATATATTAAAAAAAAGAAGTTGGGAAATGGGAATTCGGACCTTTTTTTCCTTGTTAGCGCTAGTAAGGATTGGGTTGTAAAGGACCAATGCTATTCAATTTTCCATTGCATTCAATTTTCACCCCTGCTAACTGGGCAAGAGGCACTTTTCCAAGTGGTGTTCTCTTACGCTTAGCAGAGGGAGAGTAATTGTCCCTCTTCACCCCTGCACAGTCTTTCTAGTGGCTGTTGCTGGTGGTTTGCCTTTTTTTTTTTTTTAGATTGTGAGCCCTTTGGGACAGGGAGCCATTTAATTTTATTTTTATTACTATTTGCCTGTAAACCGCTTTGTGAACTTCGTGTTGAAAAGCGGTATATAAGTACCTGTTGGTTGATTGATTGATTGATTGCTGATGTAGCCATACCAATGGATTGTACACTGCATCCTGCTGTAGTCTATTATCAAGATACCATATCAGGGTCAGCTTGTGGTGCTTTATTTTTTTTACATCTTATTGCCCTAAAAAAAGCCCTAGGTTAACGTGCCAGCTTTGGATAGCGTTTACATTCTGTGCTTGCCGGATGTCAGCTTTAAGTAAGTCATTGAAAAAAAGTCTATCGAAATGAATGAGTCTATAACTGAATATGAGAAGCCAAATAGGAAATGCTGTTTGATTGTTAGAATGAAATGCTCTGTGTGTTGAAGAATAGATTAGGGCTCCTCACAGTCACTGAGCAGAGATAATAGGAGATTATATGAATGTGGCAATAGCAATTTATGATGGGCTTCATAACACTTGCAGCATGTGTGTGAACAGGAATAGCTGGGAAAAGTGATTTTCTCTTTCCTCCTTTAAATGAAAACTGAACCCCAGATATTTGCTTGAGATCTTCATATGCCTTTCCTTCAACCCAACCTTTCGGACACAACATGAAAGCAACATGGAACTGGTTGGATTATTAGAGCACTGAAGTTGTTGTAAACTGGAATGAATTAGCACTGTGTGAGATAAAAATGGAAAGTAAGACTATGGGAAAGGCTGGAGTAAACAAAGGTTGAAGGTGAGTGCAGGAGCAGCAGTACCAAAATGGCAGCCACTGGGTCCTGTGGGAGCCGGGCAGCCACCGGAGGCTCCTTGGGAGAAGGGGACATTTGTCCCCTTCCCCTGGGGAAAGCCCCATCACCAGCTATGGGGCTCCTTGGCTCACCGCTATGGGGCGCCTCGGCTCCCTGCTCTCTATTTTGCTGGCGGTGAATCAAGAAGCCCATGTTGGGCTGCCTGAGCCACTGCTGTGAAAAAAATCTGGCGGTAGAAGCCACCACTCGGTCCCACCCCCTTGATGCTGGCTTTTCCCCTCACCCTGCCCAGTTCCTCCCACCCCCAAATTGGCTTATTGGCAGTCAGCGCTGCTGGAGCACCAGCCAGCCACCCACTTGCATTGGGGCCTGGTGCTGAATGAGCCCCCACTGTGAGCGTGGAGGTGTTGTGGACATGCTTTTTGGCACGTTTGCAACATTTTCACTGGTAGTACACAAACACTGGCAGCAATAAGGGCCTTCTGTCATGACAGGGTGGTGGAGATCCCCGGCGAGAGCCGGGTGTAAGGGCAGCAACGGGGCTTGGTGGTACTTACGGCGCCTTGAAAGGATACTCTGGACACCGGCTGTCGGGTTGCAGAGACTCTTTAATCTAGTTAGTGCCTTTACACTCATCGAGCCATCAACTGTGGACCATCAACTGTATAAAATCCTATAGTGGCTCTCAAACCTTTTAGCACTGGGATCCACTTTTAGAATGACAGTCTGTTCAGAACCCACCAGAAGTGACGTCATGGCCTGAAGTGCCATCATTGTGACACCAGAGCCTGCTGCTCTCCTGAGAATGCAGCAATAAGTTGCTATTTCTCACCCATTGTCCAACAGCAAAGTGAATCAGAAAGAAAAAAAAGCCGGTTTGCAATCTTAACGCAAGCAAAACAGCTACACGCCCCTCCCCCTTTCAAGCATACTATATTCCCATATTTTCAATATGGTTGCTCTATGTGCTTCGTGACCCACTGGTGGGTTGTGACCAGTAGTGCTATCCAGCCGGTATGCTGGGCGGGACTTACGTTTGATCGGCCGGGGTGTGTGGGAAAGCGGTGGAACGTGGTGTGATGCAACGGGTGGACTGCCGATCAAACGTAAGTCCCGCCCAGCATACCGGCTGGATAGCACTACTGTACTGACGGCAAAGCACAAGTACTGACGGCAAAGCACATCAATACTATAATGATGTAGTATGCCTAGGTTCTTCTAGTGAGATCTTTTCAAATTTGCTTTCATGAACATTTGTTTGCCGGCTTGAACCTGTGAAACACTAAATACATTTTGGTTTTATGTACAGAAAAAAACAACCACCACCAAGCATCCTGAAAGCTGTATCTGGAAAGGTTAACCGTCCATAACGTTCACATAAACCTACCAGGAAGCCTAATTATTCCATACATACCACCAAGATAATTTGCTTGTTACGCATTTCTTAGTATTCTAATTATCCTCTTGCTGTGCGCTAATATGGAGTTACAGTAAGCCCCATCAATAAAGCATCTAGCATCTCAAGCCAACTGAATCTCAACAAACTTACCAATCTGTTTGAAAGAATGTGGGTAAATACCTGCAGGATTTGGAAAGTATGAAATCTTGCTCGCAGATTGTCACCATCTAGCAGTAACTTTTGGAGTGAATGGGAGGGAAGGCAAACAAAAAATAGCTTTCTTAGCTCCCTTTTTTGCACCTCTACCTCCTGTGGACTCTCCACTTCTATCAAGGGGAAATTCTCTAGCTTCCTTGTCTAAAGCAGCCCTATAACTTAAAAACTATACTGTGCATTATCCAAATGCTGTGTATAATAAACTGAGGGCACAATCCTAACCCACTTTCCAGCACTGGGGTAAGGGCAATGCAGCTCCAAGCTAAGGGATAAATGTTCACTTACCTTGAGGAGGCCTCCGTGACTGTCCCCCAACTGCAGGATGCAGCACATGCCCCATTCCAGCTATGTCAGTGCTGGAAACTGGGTTAGGATTGCACCTTAAGTAGAGTTGGCTATTAGGTGTAGGATAGGAAAACAAAAACACTTAGAAGCCAAGGTAGATGAACAACGAAAATAAGTATTTATTAGACATTTTTAAAAATTGTTTCTGTAAATGTGAAGGTACACACACACACATTGGTGTATCTGCCCTGGGGTGTGATATAGCATCTTCCATGGGCACCGTTTTTTTTTGGGGGGGGGCACAAGTGTGTGCTCCCTGTCTATAAGTGCTTGTAAAACATAATATAAAGGTAAAGGTTTCCCCACGACCAAATATTCTAGTCGTGACCGACTGTAGGGGGCAGTGCTCATCTTCGTTTCTAAGCCGAAGAGCCAGCATTTGTCTGTTAGAGGACAGTTTCAGTGGTCATGTGGCCAGCATGACTATACACCAAGGCGCACGGAACGCCATTTACCTTCCCACTGAAGTTGTACCTACAGTATTTATCTACTCGCACTTTTATGTGCTTTCGAACTGCTAGGTTGGCAGGAGCTGGGACAAGCAACAGGAGCGCACTCCATCATGTGATGGTGTCAGCAACCTTCCAGTCAGCAAGCTCAATAGCTCTGTGGTTTAACCCGCAGCGCCACCACATCCCATTTGTAAAACATACCAGTTGCCATAAGATGACAATTTCCCATGCATCCTTCCACTACTGGTCTTTTATAGTTAGTGCTTTCCGTTTGTTCCAACATCTAGAAAAAATTATTTTAGCAAGAGATAAGAGCAATAGGACCATTTCTAGATCTACAATATCTGACAGGCCTAGCAGAAAGATTTTTTGAGGATCTAACTGTATTTGTTTCCTTGTAATAGCTTTGATTTGTACCACTGGAGACTAGAATTCCTAAACCACATTCTCAAGAAATGCGGTAGAAACGTGTGTTACTTGCTGCGCACCATCAGCAAACATCCAGCACGATTGCATACATTTTTGAAAGTATGTAAGCTTATAAGCAATCAGATGCTATTGGGAAATTGATTTTAAAAAGCCCTCCTTCAGATTTATTGACATCAACTCCTGTTGAACTATTTCACATAGAGAAATCTGTTCATCCTTGGATATAACACATTCAGGAATTGAGTCCGCTCTCTTTTAAGCTATTTTTATACTATCTGACATGTCCAACAGTCAATTAAAAATCTTTCTAACAAGAATCTTGGATTGGTGTAGTAATTACAACCTTAAGTATAGACTGATCCTGCGCTTATTCATATTTTGCTCCTAAAAGTTTGAATTACATCACATCTAAAAAAATTAATGTTCTGCCTTTCCCCCCATTTTCTCATCATTTTATTGAAGGGTATTGCTTACTTTGCCAGAAACCAATTCCCTAATCTCTTTAGATCACTCCAACCAACTGGGTTTACCAGATATGTTTCAACCTTATATTTGTCATTCTTATATTTGTCATATTCTTATATTTGTCAACCTTATATTTGCCAAGTTTAATTGTGATAATCCAAGACGAACAGTGAAACCTTAGGCATGCCTACTCATTACTAAGGCTGCAATCCTATGCATATTTTCCAGGGAGTAAACCTCATTGAACACTGGCACTTACATCTGAGTAGATGTGCATAGGCTTAGGCTATGGGTTCTATAGTCCAAGAGAGGTTTTGGATCTCTCTTACCCATAGGCGTTTCTACAGGGATGGCAAAGTTCTAAGTTTTGCAAGGAGCCTTACCCTGCCATGTAAATCCCTCCTCTCCCTTGCTGCTGTAGCCAGTAAGCAACGCCAAGATGTTGCTGTTCCCTGTGAGGATTGGCTAAAACGGTGCAGGAGAGGAGTGATTTCCACTGCAAGGTAAGGCTTCTTGCAAAACTTAGAGCTTTGCCATCCCTATAGAAACGCCTCTGCTCTTACCCAATCTACTTCCTCAGGCCACAAACCAATCCTTATTCTTTATGCCTGTAACTCCAGCACTGTGTCTGCCAGGGGTGACCAGCCTGCCTAAAGCAGCGCACCCTCCCAATCAGCCTGGAGTAGGTGGGAAAACCCCTTCCCACTGCCAATCAGGTGAAGAGCAAAAATTCCTATCCAGCCCCCGAAGGCAGCCAGCTACACCCAAGCTGTATTCCTTGGTGGGACTGCTTGGAAGCCAAAACACACTGAGTGACAACTAGGAGCATCAGTCCAAACAGCAGTGTTGTCACCACTCCACTCCCATGGTTTACAGCAGTGGTTCCCAATAGTAGCATAACTAGAGGGGTGTCACAGTACTGCATCTGGCATAGCGCCTCACTGAACCATGCAAGCGGCCCCTCCCCCTCTCCTTTGGAGCCATTCCAGGTGGCTGGAGTAAAACAGAGGAGACACTGAGAGAGAGAGAGAGAGAGAGAGAGGGAGGGAGGGAGACTGACGGACTGACTGAGAGCACAATCCTAACCAACTTTCCAGCACCAGGGATAAGGGCAATGCAGCTTCAAGGTAAGGGAACAAACATTCCCTTACCTTGAGGAGGCTTGTCTCATTGGCACCACTATGTCAGGGATGGAAAACTTGGTTAGGATTGCACCCTGAATTGGATTGCACCCAGAGTGAATTGGAAACCTAATCTTAAAATTCTGGGAAATACCTAGATGATACACTAACAATGCAATACTATGCATGTTGACTCAATAGTAAGCCCAATTGAGTTCAGTGGGTCTTATTCTTGACTAAAGTGTCCTGGAATTTTTTTTTCCAGGTATAGGTAGATGTTCCCTTATATCCAAAATCCAGACTTTTCTGATATCCAGACATTTTTGTCCAACACTTAAAAAAAAAGACATTCTGTAGTATGAACACTAGAAGGTCTTGTGCTCATTCCCACATACAGATTCTATTATCTGTTGTGTGTGCCATTGTTGAAAAATGCCAAAGAGGCCAGCAGACACCCAAACGGGTAACAGTGAAAAGAGCAAGAGGAAGCAATTCCCATTATATCTATGCAATTATTCCAAAATTCAGACGTATCCAAAATCTAGACATTTTCCTGTCCCTAGCAGTCAAGATAAGGGATGCTCAATCTGTAGCAGCTGGGTGGCAGTGAAACAGAGCAGAGTCATAAGAAAAGGGGTTCAGGAGCTTTATATTCTTCCCCACTGCAGTATCACTCCTGATCATGTTTCTCCCCCTACAAGTGCCCTATTTTAAATAGAAGGAAGGCAAAATCTTTCAGTGCTTTGCTCACAAGGATTTAGGTCAGGACAAACTATAAAACAAGAGGTGATCATAGTAAAATATTACTCTTAAAACCCATTTTCTAACAATGATGCACTGGAGATTGCACTTCTACCAATGTTGCTCTAATGCATCATTGGTAGAAAATGGGTTCATATAATCTCCATAATCCCTGTGGTGCCCCTGCAAATGTTATAGCACCCCAAATCCATGATAATTTAGGGGACAGAGAGAGAAAGAGAGAGACTAAGAATTTGAACCTTAGCTGGAAATAGCAGCAGATCCACACGTCTCTTCTCTGAAAATTATCTTGCTTTTCTCCCTTAAAGGATGATTGATGTAAAAGCGACATGGCTGTTGGCAGGTATTGGTTAAAAAATAATCACCTCTTTCTACTAATAACAAGTGTTGAGAAACGTCTTCCCATAGGATTCCACATTATAGTTACAGTATACAGGACATGTCAGTGGAATTTTCCACATGATTAATGGTGTGTCAGTGACTAACAAAGCCAGCAATAATTGTTTGCCACTCGTTATCAGGTGTTCCGGCTTTCTTTGTTCAAAATAACAATTTGTCAGGGACAATCCTGCACAGCTCTTTATTAAGAAGTTACAGTGCCTCACAAACATTTCACTCCGAGTGAAATCCTGTCATCACTGTACATTCTTTTCCCGGTTTTTTTTTTCCCCCCGCTCTTGAAAGTTTGCCATTGGCAATTTTTTTTGTGTTAGGCAAACAATAAGGCCACACCACCATTTCACAATAATAGGGATGCCAACATATTGGTGAGTGCAGTGATGTCATGCAGGGGGTACGCGGGGGTACGCAAGTACCGGTTTCTAGGATTACAGCTGGCCCCGCCCATTCGCCCGCCCACTCGTCGACTCCGCCCTCTGCAATGTTTGAATTTCCTGCATGTTTGAGTTGCCTGCATGTTCTCTGAGCCAGGCAGGCAGGCAGGCAGCGAGCGGAGCCTTTCCTTTCCTTGCCACTGAAAAATGAGTTGCTCTGGGGTTTTAACCTGATGCCAGGCCTCCTTAACATGTTCTGGGGGTGCTGTGGAATACTGTTGCAACTGTTGGGTCAGTTTAAAATAATCTGAGGCCTCAAAAAGTGCTTTTTTCATGTCACTTCCTGCCACGACATCACTTCTGGCTTATGACGTCACTTCCGGTGGGCGGGTCCCGACACGTGCCCATCAAAAGTGAGTACCTGTTCTTAAATCATTTAGATGACACCACTGGGTGAGTGTCATCTGTGTGTTTAAATGAGGGTTTTCAATTCCAGACAAATATGAATGCTAACAATTGCAGTTAGATTATTATACTGAACCCCCAGCCCCATTGCAAGGGTTCATCTTTGGCTGGTTTCTCCTGACGCAAGAGGTAGCAGCCTTTTCCCCTTGGCCACCTTGACTTGCAGTTGGTACGGGCATGAAGGCTAGACGTTGGGCTTCTGGTGTGTATCTGGAGGTCAGCAAAGGCAGGGCATGATCCATCTCCTACTTCTCCATTGCCCTCTGGCGTGAGGGGTTGGCAGGGTGGTCCCTGGCCTGGACTCTTGGCCCACCTCAAATGCTCACTGGTCAGGGTGGGCCTATGGGGTTCAGCTGCCTCTGCCCTGCAGGGTTTGCCCATGAGAGGTTGCATCCCCTCACAGGATCTTGGGGTGCTGGTGGACAACTCGATGAAGGTGTCGACCCAGTGTGCGGCAGCAATTAAGAAGGCCAATTCCATGCTTGGGGTCATTAAAAAAGGGGTTGAGAATAAAACAGCCAATATTATCATGCCATTGTACAAATCAATGGTAAGGCCTCACCTGGAATATTGTGTGCAGTTCTGGTTGCCGCACCTCAAAAAGGACATAGTGGAGCTGGAAAAGGTGCAGAAGAGAGTGACAAAAATGATTATGGGCTGGGGCACCTCCCTTATGAAGAAAGACTGCAGCGTTTGGGGCTCTTCAGTCTGGAAAAAAAGGTGCCTGAGGGGGGACATGGTTGAGACATATAAAATCATGCATGGGAGGGATAGAGTCAATAGAGGGATGTTCTTTTCCCTCTCTCAAAACACCAGAACCAGGGGACATCCACTGAAATTGAGTGTTGGGAGAGTTAAAACAGATAAAAGGAAATACTTTTTTACCCAGCAGGTAATTAAGCTATGGAACTCCTTGCCACAGGAGGTGGTGATGGCATCTGGCCTAGGTGCCCTTAAAAGGGGACTGGACAGATTTCTGGAGGAAAAGTCCATCACGGGCTATAGACCATGATGGGTGGTGCAACCTCCTTATGTTAGTAGTAGTCTACTTCAGAATGTCAGGTGCAGCAACAGGATGCAGGCATCTTGTTGTCTGCTGAGCTCCCTTAAGCACCTGGTGGGCTACTGGGAGATACAGGAAGCTGAACTAGATAGGCCTTTGGCCTGATACAGCAGGGCTCTTCTTATGTTCTTAGGAGCAGATTGAAGATAACTCCAGAATCTATTATTTACATCTGTATACATTTAACATTGCTCCTTTTATATTTATACAGGATGACAGTTCACAATGCTTTGAAAGTCATTCATTCACCAGATTTGTTTTGGGATTGACGTTTCCCACATTTTTCTCCCATTTCAGCTTACAAATAATTATTCCAAGCCAAACAAGCTAAAGCCAATTGTAGTAACTGACAAATACAACACAAGAACCATTTCCATTTCTCTCTCGTCTATAACACAAAGATTCAAAGAAACTCTCAATAGCTCCAAGCACATCATATTTTAGCAGGGACGATTTGATGCGTGTACACCAATTGCTAATCACCCAGAAGGCTGTTAGAACATCAAAATTGCTCCAAATAAAATATGAGGTGCTTAGAGCGATGGGAGACTGTGTTTCCCCAGTGAAAAACACTGGGACTTCTGGGAGATTTAGAATCTGACGTTTCTGTGAACCATTTCTTTGCACTAATAGGCTTTGTCTTTTTCTTATTTTGCTGTGGCACAGTGAGATTGGCACAGTCTGGCCATTATGCCTTAGGTTGAGCCCTCATGATCTAATCTTTCATGTTCAGAAGATTATGATCCAAACCAGAACCCTCTGTGCTGCAAAACAGTCCATCAGTCAGGTGTCCACTTATGAAAGGAAAACAAGTGTCAATAGCAATACAATAACAATGTAGTGACAGAGACACACACACACCCCACACACACACATCCTGAAGGGTGACAGAGCACCCTTCCCGAACTGGTTCCCAAACTGTGAGCCTTGGTTCCCTAGAGAGCTGCAGAAACCAGACAAGGGAGCTGCAGAGTCCTCATGAAAAATGCACTGTTCTATATGAAGTATAGGATTGTAGCCCTAGTGGGGAGCTGTGGCCCAGTGGCCCAGTAGGTCAAAGACCCACCAGTTGAAAACATTTGGGACTGCAGTCATAGAGTGACAGAGAAAGTCCGCATTATGAAGAATGACAAAGAACCTTGTGTGACTGGTGGCAGTGATAGAATAAAAAAGGTAAAGGTTTCCCCATGACCGAATGGTCTAGTTGTGACCGACTGTAGGGGGTGGTGCTCATCTCCGTTTCTAAGCCTGTAGAGCCGGCATTTGTCCGAGGACAAGCTTCCGTGGTCATGTGGCCGGCATTATATGCCAAGGCCAGTGGTGAAATTCAGCCACTTCTCACCAGTTCTGCAGAACTGGTTCATAATTTATTGATATACAAAAAGTAGTGCTGTAGTAAGAAGCAGTACAAAGAAAGAAGGACATAGAACCAGTTAATTTATTTGAATCCCACCACTGGCCAAGGCACCCGGAATGCTGTTACCTTCCCACCAAAGTGGTCCGTATTTATCTATTTGCATTTAGGTGCTTTCGAACTGCTAGGCTGGCAGGAGCTGGGAGAAACAACGGGAGCTCACTCCGTCACGCAGTCTTGAACTCCCAACCTTCCAGTCGGAAAGCCCAGCAGCAGCAGTTTAACCCACTGCGCCACCATGTCCCTATCTAGTGATAGAATATTGGGCTGCATATTAAGCATGTCAGGAGGGAGGGTTCTGGATGAGGGATCAATCCTAACTTAACTCCCCCAGCACTGATGCATTGTGCTGACAGCAAGTATGCTGCATCCTGTTGTGTGTGGGGGGGGGGGCGGGGGCATCATGGAGGCTTTCTCAAGGTCAACCATTGCTTCCTCAATGGGTCTAGTCCAGTGATTCTCAAACTTTTTAGCACCTGGACCCACTTTTTAGAATGACCCACCAGAAGGGGACCCACCAGAAGTGATGTCATAGCTGGAAGTGCTGTCATTGTGATGCCCGAGCCTGCTGCTTTCCTGTGTTGGGTGATTTCTCAGTCATTTTCCAATAGCAAAGTAAATCAGATAGGAGGGAAAAAAGCCTTGATACAAGCAAAACACTGCCCCCCTTTCAGCATCCACTCTTCCCATACTTTCAATATGGCTGCTCTAGGTGCTTCACAACCCACCTGAAATTGGGTCCTGGCCCACAGTTTGGGAACCACTGGTCTAGTTTGATCTGCAACAGCTATCTTGCTGGTGTCAGTCTGAGGACAGTAAAGATGAAGGGAGAAGGAATGGGGATAGAAACCCAGTGCAAGTCTCTGCCCCCATCTTCTCTATGCTGCCTCCTGCCCTTCTCTTCCCTGTCCCATTCCTCCCACCATCCTTCCCTCATGCTGGCTCTCCTGTGCCCCTTTGGTTGGCTGGTAGTGGCAGCAGGCCACTGACATTGCCACCATTTGTGGCAGTGATTCTAAAATGGTTGTTGGCAGTGCATGTGGCATGCTGACATACAGCCATTTACAACAGCATGATTGTGTTCCTCTGTTTTTTGATCAGGTGGTGAGTCTGTCTCCTAGTATTTAAACATCCTGTCCTCTAACTGGACTAAGATTGGGTGTTGGGATGGTTATAACAGATACAAGGAAATACTTTTTTTTTAACCCAGAGTGTAATTAATCTGTGGAACTCCTTGCCACAGGAGGTGGTGATGGCATCTGGCCTTGGTGCCTTTAAAAGGGGATTGGACAGATTTCTGGAGGAAAAGTCCATTGTGGGCTATAGGCCATGATGAGTGGTGCAACCTCCTTACATTAATAGTAGGCTACTTCAGAGTGCCAGGTGCAAGGGAGTGGCAACAGGATGCAGACACCTTGTTGTCTCATGTGCTCTCTGAGGCATCTGTTGGGCCACTGTGTGATATAGGAAGCTGGAACAAATGGGCCTTTGGCCTGATCTAGCAGGGCTCTTCTTATGTTCTTAAAAAAGTTCCTTTTAAAATGACTCTTTGATCATAGCAGAGGGAGATACATTGTCCTATCCATCCCAGCATAATGTTCCCACTTGTGTTTATTTAACAATAAACATGGCTTGGGTGGTTTATACAGTAGTTCAACATTGTGTCCTGACATGTTAGTTTTTGCTTCAAGCCAAGTGCACCTAGAATGATTACATTTTGGCCTTGACTATATATAGCAAAGAATGCTTGGTTCATATTACAACTGAAACAATGCTGTGGACACAGGTTTGTGCTATACCTTTCTCCAAACCTCTTGTAGCAGCCAAAGAATCACAATATAAATTAGTTTCTCTGAACTGCTTACAATCATCATTAACTTTGCCGAGCTCTAGTCCAGGAATAGTTGCTTCACAGCATTGCAAATCCAACTGCAATGTCATGGGGCCATTCACTTGCCAGGGGATGATGATATCGCAGTCATTAAATAGATTGCGTTGGAGAAGAGCGCCTTCATTTTTCTTTCTTGGACAACGGGTGAAATCCAAAGGATGTCATACACCCAGCTGTACGGAAATTCCCTGGTCAGCAAGATGCAATCATTAGAAACGTCAGGGTAATCATATGAATGCTTGCTGCCCAGACTGCAAGATTATCCTCAAGCTCCGATTCCAAAGCATCCTGCTTCCTAAACTGATAGCTCTGGAGTGTGCCCTCGGCCTAGGCAATACTGAAACCTGACAAGCATCTTGATAAGCTTACAAAGACAGGAGAAGGTTGCTCAAGTAGATGGAGGCACCCAGGAGTCTAGACGAACACCACTGACCTGGAAACCCCTCAACCTGTAACCCAAAGGGCCCAATCCTGTCAGGGCTTTCAAGGCCGGCTTTAAGCCAATGTGACCAATGTTGTCACATTGGGCCCAGCACTTGGGGGGGGGGCACACCAGTACAGTGAGCATATCACCTGCTGCAGCAGCTGGGATCTCGATGGGCTGTCAGTCAGTGGGTCTAGCACAGCAGCTTTATTTTGGGCCCTCTCACCTGCCCTTGCCTTCGATTGGCCCAAAATGGGCTTCCCGCAAGCAGTTGGCAGTGACGTCATCATGCCACCAACCATTTCCAAACATCATGCTTTGTACACGGCACCACAAGTGCTCTTCTTGGTGAGTGGGGGGGCCCCCTAGGGAAGGTGCGGGGCCCCACAGGAATGCCCGGCATTGGGCTCTGCTGCTCCAAAGCCGGCCTTGGGGGCTTTATACTGACAGACCTCATGATCTGGCAGTATGAGTCTAGACCCACTGATGCACACACTTTTCTGACAGTGAGTGTCTCACTACTGATGGTGCAAGAGCTGGGAAGCCTGCGCAGGCAGTGGTGGGCCAGTTAGGTGAGTGGAGGAGGTGGTTCTGGGCAGGCGTGCATGGAGGCCCGAGCGCGCCCCATGGCTGGCGCTGAAACCACGCCCGCCAGATGTCGCCCCGCCCCCGCACATCGCTCAGACACGCCTCCCTTACCCCGGAAATGCTCCATTTCCGAGCATAAGGGAAGCATGGGTGGGCGGGAGGGCCAAAAACCACGCGTTCTTGCCTGGACTGCTCGCAATGGCGCCCCGCCGCTGCCCGGCGCCCCATGGCTCGCACCATCCCGGGCCACAGGTAAGATACGCACCTGGTTCTGAGAGGACGGTGTGGTTTGGGGAGCATCAGGGAGGGGATCAATTCAGACCAGGGTGGGCCAGGATGGACCAGGGGTAGATCTTGGCAGCAGCAGCATCCACAAGCTCCTATGCCCCCTACGTGGACCCAACACCTTCCCTTAGACCTACTGGATTTGTGCCAGCAAAATAATTTGCATGGATCTGAGGAGCCCCATTGGGTCCCTAGGATCCACAGAGTAGCTAAGTAAATTTTTTCCTTTACTTACATCTCTGCCACTGCTTGGGCCTCAGCTACCCTGCAGGATGCAACAGAAGCTGATTTGGTGCTGCTGCATTGAATAGGTTGGCCCTGGATAGGACTGGGCTGCAAGTGGCTCACTGCAAGGAGTAGCAGAAAACAGGGCTGGGCACTTCTGATTCTAGCCCAGGAGTTCCTCACACATCTAATATGTGCACACAGAGGCGTAGCTAAAGAAGTGCAGGGGGGGGTGCAATTGCACTGAGCAACAAGCTTAGGGGGGCAACAAGCTAAGCTTGACATTAATGGCCAAAATTTTGAAAACTTTTGATATGTATGAATAATACCACTGTGTTATATATCATTGGAAAGGTAATTTAATGCAAAAATGCAAAGAAACGAACCAGAGTGTAATATCTTTATCAAGATACATTGCCAACAAAATACAGAGAAAATGAAAATACAACGGTGACATCACTTCCTGTTGTGATGTCACCTCTAGGGCAACATTTTGCCCTCTTCACTGGGCTATACTTTCATTAGCTATGCCCTTGGTGGCACAGAAGATTTGGGATCAATTGAGGATGATGGGCATAGCTTAATTTTGAAACTCACTTGAAAACCACAGAGCTTTTCAGCATATTTTGCGGATTCCTTGTACATTGGCGTAGCATCAAGATAACTTTGCCGAAACCTCTAGCTTTCTTTTCAAATGCACGTAAAGCATGCTGCTATCAAACGTTTCAGGGAATAGAGCCTTTGCCTCTTCAAAAGTATCTCTTTCCGCCATGCCGTATGCATTTGGAAAGTGTGATAAAAGTAGGCACCACATGATTTTGCAGCGGAAGTGTGGAACAAAACGTGTATTCAGTGGTGAAATTCAGCCAGTTCTCATCAGTTCTGCAGAACTGGTTGTAAATTTTAGGTTGGGAGAGGGAAGAAAGGCAGCGGATGGCCCTGAAGGCCGCCCTGAAGGACATAGAACCGGTTGTTCCTGGGCCACTCCCCTTAAGGAGGAAGGGTCCTTTCTTGCTCTCAAAGGTGTGTCACGACCAAGAATTTTAGATAACAGGAGAGGACATGCCTTAAGAAAATATAGAAGCGAATTGAAGCCAGGGGGCGGGCTTAGCAGCCATGTCAGTTGACTCAAAACAATGCTGATTCCAAGCATTTCAGATTGCTTTGCTCGTACTGTTTAGGACTGAATAGTTTACTCCTGAAATAAAAACTTACGAAAATAAAAACGTGTGATCGTGTAGAAACATTACTGGTAACCTTATTATGAGTTAATATGCAATTACAAGGTTAAATTCCTCGTAATTATATTACTGAACATACCGGACGAAACGCTGTCTATTTAAACTCAGATTGCACTGTTTTGACAGACTTATTTTTTTGAAATCTACACAAGCAAAAATAAAACGGTCATGCCCCATAAAAAAAAATTCTGATAATGTTTAGAATTTCATAAATATTACAGTAGAAAATGAAAGGTGGAAAAATAAAGTGTGAACAGGAAGGAAAGAAAAAAAGGGGAGGGTGGGTAAAAACGTGTAAACGGGAAGGGGAAAAAAGGAGGGGGTTAGGTTGTGGGCAGTGATTATTCGGATGCGCATCGGAATAATGTACCTATATTATTTGGAAGCATGATCAAATGTGTAGTCTTCTTGACATGCACATAACATTTGGTGTAAAATTCACAATAACAACAGTTCCGCTATCGGTAATGTAATGTATTCAGATGAGCGGCCAAATGTGTAGTCTTACTGGTGTGCAAACCAAACATTTTGTATCCGAAAAATCACTGCTGAAGGTTGTGTGTGGATTGAGTTCCTTTTACTTCTTCATACCTACTTCAGTTTGTGAAGGATTGCATACTTTATGAGGTAATATTTTTCAGTATCAATTAATCACAATGATTTTAAGTACCTGTGCAAAGTAATCCCATTTTTCTGACAGCGATTCGTGCACCCGTATGCAGAACACGCAGGCATTTTTAACGAGGTAGATATTAACTTCTACACACGTGCAGGGAGAGTTTTATCAGTGAATCCGCGGCAATCCTCCTTGGCGGGAAGGATCTGAGTCAGCCATATTAGTTGACTCAAGGTGGCTTCAAGAAAATGACGTCATGCCATCTCCTGTTATCTAACCCTCTTGGTCACGACCCACCGTTTGAAGAGCACTGATCTAAAACAAAAGGAATTAAGAAAAAAATGCAACATAACTAGGGTCTTCCTTTAAAAACAAACCAAAACTGTCTTTCACTCTGTAAAAATTGCCCAGCATTTGGTCACCATCTTTTGCTCTCCCCTTCCATTAGATCTTCAGAGCAGAACCCTGGACGAGCTGCCCATCAGATGGCCTGCACAGCCCAGCAGAAAATAAACAAGTGCCGTGGTTAATACAATGAAATGCTGCTTGGCTAATATCAATTGTGTCCACCGGCAAAAGAAAGCAAATAACTTCTGTTTATCAGTGCCTGGAATGCACCCAAATGTTGTTCTTTTGGCTGCAGCATTTATCACCTGGAAAGAATCATTCAAAGTGAGGTCCCTAAGCATGCATAGGCTGGGCTTTTCATTGACCTTTCAGTGGTTTATTATTAGCGATGGCCATAAATTCCAATATGTTGCAGCCCAAGCCTACCTAAATCCCCACACAGGGATGCAGCAGTGCCAGTTCAGGCTACGCTGCACCTCGTGTTGGAGTTTTGGCTGCTGGAAGGCTCCTTGGGGTAAAGGGACGTTTGTCTCCTTGCCCCGGATAAGCCCCAGAAGCCGCATGAGCTCAAACCTGCACCTGGAAACTCACTGGCACAAATCTGCATTGACCTGTGCAGGAGGAAGGGGGGTTGGGTATAGCATGCAGCAGTACTACTTATCCCACCCTTCCCAGGCCTGATCCGCCCATCTCCACCCCAGTTGCCATCCCGTTTTACCCCCTGCCCCATTCAATGCCCCATTCCTCACTGCCCTCCCCCGCCTTCTCCCTACCCCTATGCTAGACCTAGCTGTTCCAGGTGGCCTCTGCCAGCACCAGCAGGAAGGTTCTGGCCAGGGCTGGCTCAAAGAGTGGCTGGGTCAAATGCAGGGCATCCCTGCGGGCATTCCCCCATCCTCCCCACGGGCCCCCAACTCATCGAGAAGAGCACTTGTGGTGCCATGCACAAAGCATGGCTCCTGGAAATAGTTGGTGGGGACATGATGGTGTCCCCACCAACTGCTTCTAGGAGGCCCATTGTGGGCCATTCAGAGGCAGGGTCAGGTGGGGGGAGCAAGGCAAGCTGCTGTGCTTGCCCCACTGACATACAGCGCATAGAGATCCTGGCTGCAGCAGCAGCATTCTATATGCTCGCTGCGCTGGTGCAGGGCATCCAAAGTGCGGGGCCCAATGTGATGACATTGGTCACATTGGCTTCAGGCCGGCCCTGGTTCCAGCATTCCCACCTGCGCACCTGGGCATTGCACTGTCACAGAGTGCTTTACAGCACACTTGCAGCAGCATGCGCTGGTAGAATGCGTGTTCCATTGGCACAGGCCCTTATTAGGATTGGGCCATTAGCGCATCTATTTGTATATACAAAAACCCACCCATCCACCTACCCAGACCCATTAAGAAAAAAAATGCAAGTAGATTAGCAAAAATGTTTTGGGGTAAATAGAATTTTTTTTTTTTAAGGATAATGAATATTGAACGAATTGTATACAATATATTATGGCAGGGTAAAATTTAACTGTCTGACACTGCGCTTGTTGGGTTGAACTCAGAATTATGCATTCTGAAAATGTAATAGTTGCTGACATTTGAACAGGGCTCCACTAATGAATCACCAGGTAATTGCAGCTGTGATTACCAGTTGTGATCATGATTAATAAGAGGTATTGATTAATCTCCCAATAACTCTGGCATGGTTTATGGCCAGAAGAATAAGCTGCACTTCATGGGATGCAGGAAGCATGATTAACAAAAGCAATAATAAAAACACTTCACTCTCATTACAGTGCTGTCCTTGGGGGACAAGATTTGTGTAGGTGGGAAACATGGATAGTTTCGCTGGAGGTGGAAGCCAAGGTAAAACAACATTACGCCAAAGATTGCCTTAATAAAAGAGACTTATCGGGAAGGCTAAGTGCATTTTTTATAATGATGAATTACCCCCGGGTTTACATTCATTACACACATACCCTTCCCTACTTCTCAAATCAGCATTCATTAGCATAGTGCATTATTTTCCACCTGGCCCTGGCTGCTCCCTTCTTAGTTCGGGGGGGGGGGGAGAGAAATGCAATAATGTGACAGTGCCCCATGACGAGCAGCTCACTATCAAGTCCTCCGGCAGAGAATCCTGAACATTTAGGAGAACTACATCAAGGGAAAACAATTTTTCCCCTCATTTTAGTTTATGGACATGAAAAGTGCATTAGCAGCTGCCACTCTGCAATGACAGCATTTGTCGCAGTTTAGGCGTCAAAATGCCATGGATGTCGAGGGCGAGATACGGCGGGAACGGATGCATTTTCTCAAGTGTGTGACATATTAGCTCCTCTAGACTCGTACAAACCGCCATTCAGAACCAGGAACCAAGAACATAGTCAGCTCTCATTTATATGGGCAGCGGCATGCTCAGGAGGATTAACCTATGGATTACTGTCATGATCTTTTATTATAAACAAATGCATTATATGCACATTGCAATAGGATCCCTTCTCTCTTGTAAGGGCAGAAGGTTTAGTTAAAGCCTCCGTTTGCCCAAAGATAAGATCTGAAGGTCGCCAGTTCGACAACACCGGAAGTCTCTGTGAGCAGCAGACCTTGAGAAGTGCGACTGATAAGAGCTGTCTCCAGCTTCCTGTGAGAGAGGAGTTGTGCTGGGCCAGCTGTTTCTTTGGTGGGAGCAGAGAAGCCGCTTATCAGCCAGCAGGAAGGCAAGCGTGTGGCCAGAAAGAAAGACTAAACCATGAAAGTTCCATCTGTATGTTGTCTGTAGTTCTTGAAAGACAGAACTTCCTTGTAATTTGTAAAAACCCCTTGCGGGTTTGGAGATAAAGGCTGCCGATGTAAACCGCCTTGAATTAAAGCCAGAGGAGCAATCTAATGGCCAAAGAAAGGCAGTATATAAACACTTGCATTATTATTATTATTATTATTATTATTATTATTATTATTATTATTAT
>JAJKFI010000007.1:9515804-9570783 GCA_029204185.1 Lerista edwardsae | reverse complement strand
TTATTATTATTATTATTATTATTATTATTATTATTATTATTATTATTATTATTAAATAGAAAAGTAGGGTTATGGGTAGGACTGAGATAAGAGACTTAGGATATATAACATGGGTCAGTTGCTGAGTTATAGTGTTTGTTGCCCAAATAACTGGGGCACAAAACAAAACCATGGATGTGAATTTCCAGGGACGCCAACCACTGGGAGGTATTCGATGGGGGCACAATTGTCCAGGACACAAATACCCCAGTACCGTTCTTGTCTGAAGCCTGAACTCGCTGGTGCCACATCTGTGTTGACCCATGTATGTCTTCTCTACATTTTGTGCATTTTCTCACATTTCAAAAATATTTGCATTACCATTGCTGTGCACCTAAGAAGACATCCTAAGCAACAGATAGAATCCAGAATTTGAAGGACATTTTACTAGTGCATCCTTCTGATTTAAAATCTGAACATTGTTGATCCGAGAAGCAAAAGCCCAGAAGAACACTGGGATATTATTTTATTAGCTGCTTTCCCTTTGACTAGAGGGGCAATTTGAAGTACATAGAGTACGGAGTACATAAAATACTTGAAAGCATTAAATTCCACAGTAACTGCATAGCCCAACTTATGCCTAATTTAAATAATTCTGGCTTTAGCATCACATCATTTTTAAACTGACATAATTAAGCACTCTTCAAAGGAAAATATACTCTGATGCTTCCAATATTATTAAATATTTAAATAGCACGTCCGTGCTGAAAATTTCCTGATGGAATTTTTTTTTTTAACCAAAGCAGATCAAATGAGAACATCACATCCTGTTGTAGTAAGTGTATCCAGTTCCTTGAATTATTCACCATTATATATCTATCTGCATAAAATATACATTCCGTCCCTGTACCAAGGAGTGCCAGAGCGAGTCAATGGGAGCATGTTTAGAATATGTTTTGCTGTATCCCAAACCTCAGATTAAGCATCAAGTATATTTGCTTCTGTGTGTCTCACAGTGGGGATTTCCCTGAAAGCTGAGCCAGATTGAATTGAACCAACCTGCGGTGGAGAATGAAGGCAAAATTACATTGAGTATGTGACTATATTGCTGGGAAAGTGGTTTTTCATCTGAGCTAATAAAGGGCTCAGGAATTCTGTATAGTGTTACCTTTCACTTGAAGTGGTGCCAAAGGTTCCCCATGAGATGTACGGTCTGCAACAATGGAGCCAGGCACTGCTGTAACCCTTCGTGTACCGAGTTACTTTGGTGAGCAAATTACCTTCCCTCATTCAGCTGCTCCTTTCTGCCTTTTAGCCAGGGTTGAATCTGAGCAGCATACTGTTGGGGACGTTCCTTCAGGCTCCTAGGAACTAAGGAGATCATTTCAGTACAGTGGTTCTCAAACCACCGGGACCCACTTTTTAGAACGACAATCTGTCTGGGACCCACCAGAAGTGATGTCATGGCCGGAAGTGCTGCCATTGCTATACAGCTGGTGCAGATCCGAGGAACCTACAGCGGAGGCTCCCAGCACTCCAAAGCTGCGCTGGCCTCACTACTCCAGGATTGCGCTCTCAGACCCTCAATATATAAATTACACAATATATAATGCTATTTAATGTCATATAAATAACATTATATAAATATTGTGTAACTGTCCAGTTCCATCCTGAGGGTGTGTGCGGATTTTTGGATGGCTCCACAACTCGCCATGTAAGCTGCCCCTCCCCCTCGCTCTTAGGGCCATTCCTTTGCTCTCACCCCTCAGAATGGCCCCAAGGGGGGGGAGGGGCAGCTTGCATGGCAAGTTGCAGAGCCATGCAAAATCGAGCACCCCGCCCCCTTTTAGAGATGCTACTATGTTTGTCTGCCTCAGCGACCAATAGGGTACCTTCTTATTGACTGTGTGCTTGACAATTTAAAGCACGCTACACATGCTGAGTTAGAGAAAGTGAATGAGGGCGCAATCCTAACCTAGAGTTAGGCCAGCACAGTTAGGCCAGCACAGTTTGGCCAGCATCAGGGACACCTTAAAGTATGTTTGGACCACTCCCGGAGTCAGAGAGGCCAGCACACAGACATGTGATATCCTCCCTGACTCAGAGAGTGGTCTTTATTGTGGCCCTTTTGCCCGCTAAACTTTGGTAGCCTAACTGTGCCGGCCTAATGCCAGGTTAGGATTGTGCCCTGAGTGAGAGTGATTGAGTGTGTGTGTGTGTGTGTGTGTGTGTGTGTGTGTGTGTGTGTGTGTGAGAGAGAGAGAGAGAGAGAGAGAGAGAGAGAGAGAGAGAGGTAAGAACAACTATGTCTGAGAATGGAATTCTGGGTAAATAAGAAACCTGATCTGCAACCTAATTTTAGCAATGATCACAAGGTAACATGACTTTTCCTGTCCTCCTGAACCACCCCCTTATAATTAAACATACATCTATATTTAGAAGGAGGCAATCAGGAATACAATTTTTACAACTTAAACCCATATCCTTCTTTGCTATATCTGGGATCCAATGATGCAGGCACAGTTGCCTCTCAGCATAAGAGGCATCTCACGCCACTCTGAAGGCAGGTACAGTAAGCATGTCACCTTCAGTTTCCCTAACACAAGGAGACAATATCATGAGGAGTGTCAAGTAAAGATTTATGGCCTATTGAGCTCCCCGTTTTTTCCCCTTCTCAAGCCCTAATGTGAACAATAAAGTACACAAGAACATGAAACCACATATTTCTTTTTGTCAGCTTTGTCACTTGGATTCAATATAGCCTGGTACAAGATGACAGCACTGTCTGCTACTGTGTGGGTGACTATCCTTAAAAAAAAAAAGATGTAGCGCTCCCAATACCAAAAAGACTCCAAATCTGTGCAGATGTGCTGGTCTCTCTAGCAGGCACATTAATCCATTTGTCTTGTTTCTCCCCTGATGTTTGAACGTTGCTCTCTTTTGAGGTGGTTGTGATTCCTGCTTCTCCCTTTTACATTTTTTTCTTCTCCTCTTTAGTTTTATCTTCACTCCTGAAACAACAACACCAAAATGCTATCAGACCATCAATAATTCCTGACAACTTACTTCCTTTTAGGTCAAAAACAAAACTATCTAAGCATTGTTGGGTATTTTTTTCCCCTCCGTTTCTCAAATGTCACCGATAACGGTCCAGAAGAGATTTGTCACTTTCAGAAAATGAAAACTCACTGTGAGTGATTATGTAACTCCAGCTTGAACTTATCGTGGCATTTTTCGGGGAAAAAAAAATTGTCAGCACTACTGCTAGTGAGAGAAGTATTTCACGCACCCAAGAATGGATGGCCAAACAGGGCATGCTGATGCTGTGGGATGTTCAAAGAAAGCAAATAGAAGAACTACAAAAATATAATGGGGAAAAATGTCTTAGGGCACAGTCCTAACTTGGAGTTAGGCCAGCACAGTTAGGCCACCTAAGTTTGGCTGGCATAAGGGACACTGTAAAGCATCTTTGGACCACTCTTGGAGTCAGGGAGGATGGTGCTTGTCTTTGTGCTGGCCTCTCTGACACTGAGAGTGGTCCAAACATGCTTTACGGTGTCCCTTGTTCCAGCCAAACTTTGCTGGCCTAACTGTGCCGGCCTCACTCCAGGTTAGTACAGTAAGCACCAGCATGTTGCTGCCCAAAATGGCTCTGATGGCAACCGTGATCATCAGCTGCGCCAGTCAAGTGCTGGCTTAGCTCTGCCAGCACAGGGCTGCACTGAGGACGTGCCAGAGGCAGGCAAGAGGTGTAATGGGGCAGCGGCATGGATGGAGGCAGGACAGAGACGGGACACGGCCATTGGCCATACCCAAACCCCCATTCCCGGGCTGGGTGGCCCCAATTTGGGCCGCTCCTGGCTACGGGGACATGTGCCTGCTCTTTTGTGGGAGCAGATCCAAGCTTACTCCAGGGCAAGGGGAAAATATTCCCTTGTCCCGCACTGACCTGCTGCTGCCTCCTAATGTCATTAGGATGCAGCACAGGTGAGACGGCCTGCCTGTTCCAGCTCAGGTTAGGATTGTGCTGTAGTCTGAGATCTTTCTGAAATGTGTTGAACTGGTCCAAACATCAGATCATTTTTCCCCCCTCCAATCTGAGTGACAGAGAGACATTCCCTAGAATTGGGTATATTCTCAACTCTTAGCCATGTCTCATTTGTTGTACTTCCCCAGAGGCTCGAATGACATTTTTATAGGGGCTGAAATACTTGACTGAGATAACAAAATAGTTAAGTGCCCAAGAAACAACTTCAGACAATGCAAAGCTATAAGAATGAGGTTTAAATTACAAAAATTAATGTACTCTGTGCTTTTCTAATTATGTTTTCCTGTTTTGTTTGCTTTTCTTGCTGTGTAGCCAAAGTGCTGGCTGAAAAGTTGTTCATTGCTACCTTCGTTTGCTCTCTTTATTGAGTATTTCATGCAGAAAAGAAAAAGTGGGAGGAAATTACAGTTATAATAATATTGCTTTCACTCCATTGTTTTTGTGCCCATAATTAATACCATGTTCTGCACTGGAGAAGGATAAAATTACATCCTCATTACAGAAATAATTAAAGTCAGATTAACTGAATTGATTCATTTTTCTCTACTACTAAATTTTATTCTCCTTCTGGCACCAAGACAAAAACCGAAGTCACAAATTGTACCCGCAGTGGCAGAGTATTCAACAGAGATGAAAAGTGGATTACATGTTTTCCTCAAATGACTAATGGTAGTCTGGTACTCTAAGATTAGTGATGATAGTGGGAGAGATACTTTGCTGTCACTTTGTCATATTTTGCTCTCATTTCCTTCCCCTTTTCATCACTGGCATTCAAACCAAAATAATGTACTGTACGTGAAGCACTTCCACACTTTCAGAACACGGCAGGCAGGAAAAGGAGGAGGGCGGTGGATGTTCAGGAAATAAAAAGGTATTTGCTGCATTTGAAGTAGGGATGTTGCAGCATCTTTCTCTCTCTCTCTCTCTGACAAACTAGCAGCCCAAGTCTATCCAGGGTGCTGGCACCACGGTGATACATGTCGTAAAAGAATGGCAATCTTAAACAGTGTATATTAGTGACCTGTGATCTGCTTCAGTTAGGAATATGACCTGTGACCTATTTCTTTTAGAAATGCTTTTAGCTCCAGTATGTACCAGCCTGCACAGAAGTGAAGTAGGTTTAGGGTAAAGATAACAGATAATCTCAGGAATGCAAGAATGCAAGGATGCATGGATGTAACGGGGCAAACTGACACGCATAATTAACATTTGTAACTGTATAGCTTGTTCTGATAAGGCTGAATGTTGATGCCTATGCATTACACATTAGCCTATGCTTGCGCTTTATGCTTAATGAAGGAACCTACGTAATTTTTACCTATATAAACTTATGTAACCCATTGTTCAAGGCTGCTCCTGGCTTTTTGGTCGAGAGACCCTGGGACAGTCTCTGCGCAGAAGAATAAACTTTCCCCTCCTCCCATCATCCTGTGTCTGTCGTTAATGAGCAGTCAGGTAACATTGGCAGTGCCAAAATGGCCACCGCTATATCCCGTGAGGCAAGGAAACAGTCAAGAGAGCTCCTCAATAGCTGGTGTAGATTTGAGTAGCCCAGTGGTATTCAAACTTTTAAAACTAGGATCCATGTTTTAGAATGGCACTCGTGTTGTTGGGACCCACCAGAAGTGATGTCATTAACCTGGAAGAGATCTTGTGGCAGGAAGTGACACCATCAAGCAGGACGTTCTGTCATTGTAACATAATAAAATGACACTCCTGGAATGCAAACTGGCATTTGGACTGCAGCAATTGTACAACTATGAAACATCCCTGACAGAAAGCAAGATGAGGGCAAAATATGTGAAAGCGGTAAACTAAAAACAATGTGTTTTTTTAAAAAAAAATAACTTCACTTGAAAATTTAAACTGTTAACACTCACAAAAAGAATATAACAAGAGTAAGGTTTGCAGTTCCAAGATGGCTGCTCCCAGCTTTCCGCAACCCACCTGACATCAGGTCGCAACCCACAAGTGGGTCCCGACCTACCATTTGAATAACACTGGAGTGGTCCATGTAGGATTTTCTGGTGGGACAAGATGGAATATTAGCCCTGCTCCCTCCTAGACTTGAACCACCCTATTTCCCCCCCCTTTTTTTTGCCTCATTGCACTGGGTGCTTCACTTACTCTGTCCAGCGGCCACTCTCTCTTCTGCTGGCACTAGAGGCCATCAGCCGCCCACACCAACCCTAGCGCTGGCAACAACTATTGCTGGGCCATCATGAAATGCTCTGCAGCACTTTTGCAATGGTAGTTACCATGGCAATGTGCACAAGAGAGATGCTGCAGAAAGGTAGGATCTGACCCTAAGGTGCAATTGTCAGAGGGCTACTCTGCAACCTCCCCGCTTCAGAGTTGATGCAGCACACACTTCTCCCACTACAACCATCCTTTTCCTAAGTATAGTGATATGAAATGCTTCACATACATTAGGGGGGGGGAGGGGGGGTTCTTATTACATCCCTGCAGAGTAGGCCCATATTATTATTACCAAATTTCCAGTGGGGCAAGGTTAAAAAAAAGTAGAAACATTTGCTTGTCTAAGGCTATTTGGTGAGTTTATGTTTGAAGAAAGATGAAAAGGTGCTTTTTTCAGATTACTGCTGTTATTCTCAGCAACAATGTCATACATCATTGAGGCCCCACATGGAACGTTCTCAAGCTAGCAAAAGAAGGCTCTCCAAAATGGTACAAAATGGTACACAGATATGCACACGGAAAGGAAATATTTCTTTACCCAGAGTGTAATTAGTCTGTGGAACTCCTTGCCACAAGATGTGGTAATGGTGTCTGGCCTGGCCTGGCAGGGACTGGACAGATTTATGGAGGAAAAGTCCATCACAGGTTACAAGCTATGACGGATGTGCTCAGTCTGAGATTAACTGGTGGCTCATCATGAGGGCCGGGTAGGAATTTTTTTCTGTCATCCGAATTGGCCATGGATGGCAGTTTTTTTGCCTATCTTAGACTGGGGAGGGAAGGATGGGTGTTCAGTAGGTTTCATGATTTACGTTTATGTTTAATACTTTATTGAACACAATAAAGTTACCCCCTCCCCACCTCAGTCTGGTGTCTTCCTTGGGAGTGGCACAAGGGTAATAGGCTACCTTAGAATGCCAGATGCAGGGGAGTGGCAGCGAGATACAAGTTTGTGGTTGTCTTACGTGCTCCATGAGGCTTTTGGTGGGCCACTGTGAGATACAGGAAGCTGGGCTAGAAGGGCCTTTGGTCTGATCCAGCAGGGCTCTTCTTATGTTCTTATGTTCTGTTTTATTTATCTCATATTTCCCTCAGCATTTTACCTCAGAAATGTACTTCAGAATGCCAGATGCAGGGGCATGGTAACAAGATGCAGGCATCTTGTTGTCTTGTGTGCTCCCTGAGGCATCTGGTGGGTCACTGTGAGATACAGGAAGCTGGGCTAGACGGGCCCTTGGCCTGATCCAACGAGGCTTTTCTTTTGTTTTTAGATCTCTGTCTGAAGCAGATTTGCTGGACGTCATCTTTGGGGATAATCATCAGGGCCGGCACAGCCATGAGGCTGATTGAGGTGGCTGCCTCAGGCTGGAGATAGGTGGGGGATGTCCATCTCCATCCATTCACATTCACTCACTTCCATTGTGGCGTTTCCTCCCCCCTTCCTGGACTGGAAAAGGAAGAAAGGAACAAAGTAGAAGAAGTAGTATGCAGAGAGGAGAGAGTGCCACTCCTACCCTTTCTTCCTGTCCAATCCAGGGAACGGGGGGGGGGGAGAAGAGGTTGGCACATCACCAGGATGGGGGGCAGAATTTGGCATGCCATTTAAAGTGCCAGGAGGTTTTGGGCCAGCATTTGCCAGCATTCTGATACCATCATCCTGATAATGACAATTTTGCCATTGGTTCAGCCCGTACTAAGCTCAGAACAGAGTCTGAGAAATTGTAATTCCAGCAGGAGGACTGATGTATCGTCCCACAGAGGTTGTACCTGCCACATCGCCTCCACAAATCTGCCAGTCTGCAGTGTGGACAGCAAAAGTCATTACAAGTGGAAGACAACACCGACAATTACAATTAGATGTGCCTTCAGTTCAATTTTTTTCCCCCACATACTGGCTGAAAAATTGCCTCCAGACTTGATGAGAGAAGAAAGGGAGAAGGTCGGCCCCAACACAACGGCTCACTTTCCTCTGAAATCGGACTCACTTCACTTTCGCCTGTCAGAAAATATTTTCATTAGCATCTGGCCAAAGTAAAAAACTATCAAAAACTAGAGGCTTTAACAGAATGATACAATACTCTTTTGGTTGTTATTCAAGATGGAGAATCATCTACCTTGTGGAATGAGATTTGGCTCCAATAGCGTAGCTAGAAGCGGGGCAAAATGATAATATAAGTACTGCAGGGACTGCAAAAAGCTGTCTGCGTGGCCCCTCCCACTTGCCATGGGAACCATTCCAGGCAGCAACAGCAATGGGCCAGGAGATTCAGGGCGCGAGAGTGACAACCAACACCCTTGTGTCAGCACTGCTGCAATTGGGTCAATGCTAGCAGCGGCAGCGGCCCAACAGCTCCGACAAAAGTCTGCGCTGCGCTGCTCCTGCACCAGCCAGGTTTGGCTGGCACAAGAGCAGTTCTGGGTGGGGGAGGGCAGGAGAGAGGGAGGAACTGGGCAGGGGTGGATGGCCCGGGAGGCATGCTGGCTCGGGGAGGGGGTGGAGCTGGGATGTGGCTGTTTTGCCGTATCCAAGTTCCCATCCCAAAGCAGTGCAGCCCTAATTCGGGCCGTGCGGCATCCTCGGCTCTGCACCTGCTAAACAGCAGGAGCAGATCCAAGGAGCCCATAGGAGTGGCTGGCGCCTATCCTGGGGTAAGGGTGCAAATGTGCCCTTGCCCCAGGGAGGTTCCTGCCTGCTTCCAAGCTGTGCTGGATACAGCTCAGGCCCACCGGCCTGCCTGTTCCAGCCTAGCTTAGGATTGCGTCCTCAGTTTAGTACAGAGAGTGCCTGCACATTGCTGCCTGGAGTGGCTTTGATGGCAAGTGGGAGGGACTGCTGACATGGAGCATTGTGGCACCTGCAGTACTTACCATTTTGTCCCCCCTCTAGCTACACTACTGATAGCCCACCTTTCTTTTAAAGAAAGTGTGTCTTGATGAAATGTCTTCCTTTTGCCCCATTTCCCCCTTTTGCCAGCACTGCGCACTGATCTTCTCTAGCCTGAGAATGCATCCCTCTATAAACGAAACCATTTCAAGTCACTGTGTATTGGAAGAAGTTGTTCAAAAGTTATTCCCCTCCAAAGCAAATTTGGTCCTCCTGTGGGTTTCCCAGAGGCATCTGGTGAGAAAACAAGCTGCTGAACGAGACTGGCCCTGAGCTGAGTGGATAAGATTTCTCCAGAAAAAGAGATGAAAGATTGCAGGGTTAAACAGGTTCAGGTGAGGGTGCAATTATAACAGAGCTTTAGCACAGAGCCCAAAATATATTCCTTCTTTAACCGGGATCAGAACTGCACAAAAGCAACCCTGGAAATAAACAACGTGCTGCTGATACGCTCAGGTGTGTGCACATTTAGCTTTAATTAGGTGATGGCCATTTGCTGCTCCGACAAAAAGGAAATCTCAACAAGAAAAAGTGCTGCATGACTCCCTTGGCAAATGCAAAGAAGAATTACATTCCTATTAAGCTGAACAGAAAGATCAGCACAAAGGTAAAAGTAAAGGGGCACAAGAAGCCCCTGAACTGCTTCCTCAACAAAGTTGGGGGATCAACTACTCAGAAGTAATTGCAACCACAGAAATGAAAGAAGCTGGAAATGGCCAGAATGAGAGCACAGTCCTAAGCTGGAGTTAGGCAGGCACAGCTAGACCAGCAAAGTTTGGCCAGCACAAGGGCCACCGTCAAGTACATTCGGATTTTATATAGCTCGTGTTCTTCTGGGTCAGTTCTTGTCGATAAAGTCTGGTTGACTACCTTGGTGGCTTGATCCGATAACTCAGATAGCTCTTCAATGCTATAGTCTTGCAGGTGTTGGAGAGTTGAAGTTCTTGTTTCGCTCCTATTAGGGCCACAAGGAGCATGGGGTGATGAGACCAGCGAGGAAAGGTCTGCTACAGGGTTTAGGGTCGTAGCACCAGGGCCTGGGGAAGTCCTTCGTATGGGTCCCTTCTCCCCTTCTCTCTTATAGGCAATGTCTCCTGATGTATCTCAGCTTGAGTTGTCAGTCTCTGGAGGGACGCTGGCACTGTTGCAAGGTCTTGCGGTGGAAGGGAATTGTACCGGGGTCCCACAGTTCTTACTGGTATTGGAAATTGTTGGGACATCTCTCCCTCAAGGTTATTACAAAGATCCGTTCTGGCCTTGTCCAAACTTTTTATGATCTGTATTTGTTCTGTTGCTGAGAGTTATTGAATTATAGTCGTGCTTTGGCATCCACTGACTTTGGTATCCACTGTTTCAGTTGTCCACGAATGCCGTGGATTCTGGGACACTTAGTAAAAAGACAGGGGACTATTAGACAAATCTCTTTCTTTGTTACCTTGTTGCAGCAAAACCATTGATGTTCCCCTATCTTTAAAAAGATGCCCCCAGTATTCACAGTTTCACAGTTTTCAGGTATCCACAAGGAAGGGAGGAGTCCAGAATAGACGTCCAGTGGATACTAGGTATGCCTGTATTTAATTATATTTCAAAAATATGTATTTGGGGCAATATACGTTTGTAAGTACCCAGGGTGGCACACATTAAAGCATCAACAATGAAACCCTGTCGTAAGCTCCTTTGGGACAGGAATCCATCTTTTCATTTATTCTGCACTTTGTGAACTTCCTTTTCATTGAAAAGTGGTCTATCAATGTTCTAAATGATAACAATAACAACAACAACAGGCCAACAAACTTATTTCTGTCTTAAATGTTAGACCTCTTCCTGGGTCATATTTTGGGTGCTGATTCCAAAATGGCACAGCGTCAGTTTTGCCATTTCACATCTACTGTAGCTTCGGAGATAACGGCATAGCCTCTTTAGTGAATGGTCGAAGCAACTTCTTCATGAGAAGGAAGTGGCTTGATCCATTCACTAATGAGGTGATGCCATGTCTCCAAAACTAGGCACAATAGGGCAAAATTGATCCCTTTTTTTTGGAATCAGCACCCCAAATTCATATAAAACTTCCATAAATTTTGAGAAAAAGTTTTTCCTACCCTCAATATCTGTATAAGGTAACAACTCAAGGGAGTGCTAACCTTCTCAATTCCATTCCTCATTAGGTGTCCCACAGGCCTTTGTCTTGAGGAAAGCCATCCCTCCTGCCAACTTGCCCGCAAGGAAGATGCTTATTTTGGAGCATCTCCTCTTCATCTCCCAGATGGTATCAGCAGCTTGAAGTAGTCTAGCAGCCAGGCGTTGCTTGCAGCTTCAGGGCTTTAAATCTAAGACCCAAAGCATTGTAATTGTCTGTCAAGCAACATGCATCACCTTGCTTTCCACCATCATTTCCACACAGGTGTCAGACTGAAAATAACTGAGGGCACAATCCTATACTGCGCCGGAATGGCAAGGCCAGCCAACCTGCGCCATACCCTAGCGCAATATAGGAGAGGCTGGAGCCTCCTCACAGCAAGGGCATGCCCTTACCGTAGGGGTGGCTACAGCCTCCCCTATGCACTCCTCAGATCTGCGCCTGATAAACAGCCTCCCAATTGGCCTCCTAATTGGGCTTATTCAGGCTTAATCCTCAGATGATTCACTTGTTAAGCTTCAAATGTGCTTCAGGTTTAGCTTCATGAAAAATTTCAATACAAGCAACTGTTTTTATTCAAGAACGATAATCTTAAGTGAAATTGAATCCACTTCTTTCTTTAAATGATTTTGGGGTACTGTATTTACACCAACGCATAGGAAATATAGAAAGCTCAGTTTGGAATTTTAACACCTTGTTCACTTTCAATGATGTGTGTATGCATAATCAAATATTATCATACATCTATTGCCAACTTTTGCCAACCCCATACTTTTGCTATTGCATTTTTTTATGCCGAGAATCAGGGCACAAACTGAGTTAGGTTTCCTAAACTGAGTTAGGTTGGCATAAGCTAAGACAGCAAAGTTTGGCCAGCACAAGGGCCACCATAAAGTATGTTTGGAGCACTCTTGGAATTAGAGAGGCCAGCACACAGACTTGCGCCATCCTCCCTGACTCAGAGAGTGGTCCAAAAATGCTTTATGGTGGCCCTTGTGCTGGCCAAACTTTGCTGGCTTAGCTTATGCCGGTCTAACTTTAGTTTAAGATTGTGCTCTCAGTCACATCCTAGCCCTGTAGCCACGCTGGGGCCAGATCTATGGCCTGCAACCTCCCAGGCTGCCTCCAGACCTACCAGAACATTGCAGAGCCTTGTTTGACACTTCACTACTGTAGGAAAGCATTGTAATGCCTTTGGATAGCAATTTCCCCATAGTTCTAATTCCTTGGAGGGTGGAGCTACTGTGGCGGAGATGACTTTGCCATGCTTAAAGGGTGTGGTGGCAGGTGGTGCCCAGGGCATTTGTCCCCCCCTTGGACAACAGTAATCAGTGGCGGATCTAGGGGGTGGCAGGGGGGGCAAGAGCCCTGGGTGCCATCTTGGGGCTGTCTAAGGGGGTGCCAGTGGCCCCCGCAACATTGTGCAGGTAGACCTGGGCTCCAGAGCCCAGGTCTACCCATTGGGACCAGCCACGAGTAGACCTGGGCTCCCTTGAAGGGAGCCCAGGTCTACCCGTGGCTGTTTCTAATGGGTAGACACGGGCTCCCTCAAGGGGAGCCCAGGTTTACTCGTGGCCGTTTCTAATCGGTAGACTTGGGCTCCCTCGAGAGGAGCCCAGGTCTACTCGCGGCCGTTTTTATGGGTAGACCTGGACTCCCTCGAGGGGAGCCCAGGTTTACTCGCGGCTGGTCCCAATGGGCAGACCTGGGCTTCGTGGAGCCCAGGTCTACCCGGGGCTGCTTCTGGTGGGTAGACCTGGGCTCCCATTGGGGCGCACTTCTATTGGGTGCCCCGGGCGCCATTTTGACCAGGTCTGCCCCTGACAGTAATGCTGCCATTGCAGAGAATATGACATTTTTTAGAACAGTGGTGGAACAGCCCATGACTGCATGTGGCACTACTATTGTAGGCAGTACTGTTTATTTCCTTTTTTCCCCTTTTTTTGAGAGGCGATGTGAAAGAGGGAGGTTCAAATCAACTGTATCCCAGTGAAGTGGCACCTCCTTAGGAGATATTACTGGTGTATGAAGGAAGATCAAATAGAGAAAGGAGGGAGAACCCCAGGTTATGTGTTGAGCAGCAGATATAATAAAGGGCTCAACATTTCATTCATTGTAACAAAATGAGAGCGCAATCCTAAACTAGAGTTAGGCCGGCATAAACTAAGCCAGCAAAATTTGGCCAGCACAAGTGCCACCATAAAGTGTGTTTGGACTACTCTTGGAGTCAGGGAAAATGGCTCACATCTGTGTGCTGGCCTCTCTGACCCCGAGAGTGGTCCAAACATATTTTACGGTGGCCCTTGTGCTGGCCAAACTTTGCTGGCTTAGCATATGCTGGCCTAACTCAGTTTAGGATTGTGCCCTGAGTATCTGCTCTCTGTGTGCTTCTATAAAATTAATGGCCCAATCCAATGCGAGGCCTACAGTAGTCGAGATCACAATCAGCTGCTGTAAGTCCTTCTGTGGTGGCATGAACGGCATGTCATTGGGCGCTCTGGCGCCGAAACTGCATATGGTCAGAGGCTCTGCATGCCCACCAGTGGATCCGAAATATGGTGCTGGAGCAGGTATAATGGCGGTGGGGGCAGCTAATGAAAGGTTTATCAAGGAGTGGTGGGGCATGCAGGGGGCAGGAGGGAGTGGGTCTTGGTATCACTGGTGTACGCCAAAATCCTACCCCAATTTTCCCATGCCAGAACGTCCCCTGGGGCTCTTTGGTCTTATGCCAGCTAAATAGTTGGCATAGGTCAGAGGAGACCCGTTGACGGACCCAATAATTAAAATATTTTTATTTACTTCTCTCAGGCCATATCTTCTCCCCCACCATAGCATGCAGGGCATGCTCTGCAAGTATAGCTGTGAGCACAATCCTAGCCTTGAGCTGAAATAGGCAGGCTGACAGTCTTGCCCCATATACAGCTGGAGTTGGGACTGGCTGTGGTGCAACCTGGGGCAAGGGGAATACATTCTTCTATGGGCAACTGCCCGGATGGGGCTACTTGTAGCTCCAAGCAGCCCAGGTTGGGGGTCAACCATGCCGGGGCCAGGGGTTCGAATCCAGCCCAAGTGCCACCTCCCTCCCCAGGCTGGTCCACCCGTAGCTGCATCCATCCCCCACCTTCCCACATTGGCCCTCCCCACCTCCCTGCCACCCCATTCTGCCTTCCCCCAACACCCGTGCCAGCTGAGCTTTGCCGGCCTTACCTGTATGTTGCCGAACCAGGATCTCGGTGCGTGGAGGCCAGTGCACATCCATGTGCTGTACTGGTCTTTACAGCATATTTGCAACAACACTGGGCTGACACAATGGACTTGTCCTGGCTCATTCGGGGCCTGGGATTGTACCCTGCATAGCATAAACTGGTGGGGGATAGGATTGGGCTATGTTATGTTAGCCATCTGACATCTGTGATCACTGATGTATGAAGGAGCACCATTCCCTGTAATGTTCCACTAAGCACTGCACACGGGCATAGGTCATCCCTCAATCTGAACATGCAAACATTTACTGCAGTGTGGGAGGAATCGTACCATTCCACATGTGACTGCAAGTGTAAAAGAAACTACTGGCTTGTGCTTCAAGGAAGATGTCTGGAGATGACATATTATGTTGACGTGAACCCATTTTATACCAATGATGCGCCGGAGATTGTTTTTCTACCAGTGTTGCTCTAACGCATCATTGGTAGAAAATGGTGTAACTGTTATTGCTTCTCTCAAAGAATCCTTGGGTATTTTTTTTTACATAGTGATAGGTTCATGACATACTGAGGATTTTGAGTGGATAGCTTTGTGTTTGTGGGATACAGCAAACCCATAAAGAAGTTGGTGAACCCTGAAAGACCAATATACGTATTTGTTACGGCATAACCTTTTCAGCCAGCTGATGTAGGAAATATTAATTGTAGACATTGTAGACATAGGCAGTTGTATAGACATTGCTATGTGTATATTGTTACATGGTCAATATTTTGTTTCTGTTTATTTCTGTTTAATTCAATATTCTTATGGCTGATTTTAACAAAGCTTATAACAACCTAATGTTTTCTTCTGATGTTCCAACTCTACAAGAGACTTGGCCATGCAAACAGGCACCTGGTAAATCTTTATAAATAAAACAACCAGCAACACACACTATAGAACAAAAGCAAAATAACACTTGACAGCTCATACAAATGTATCAGTTACTCTCCTAAAGTCATGTTTTAATAAAGATTTATGTTTTCCCAGTGATCCAGGTAAAAATCCTTCCAAAAACACTCATCTACTGTTTGTTCAGGTGAAGTTGATGAATGTAACTAATTGTTTTATAGCTGATCTGTTGCAGTATACCTAATAAGTCTTCCTTCAATGCCCCAAGGAGACCATTAACCTTTCAGACTTAAAAGGACACTATCAAGAGGAACGATCAGGCTGTTCTTAGAGCATCCCACCTGAAGATGGAAAAACAGAGTGCAAGAGTATACAACCAATTCCATATTTTTATTCAATGAAAGATATTAAAATGTGCTTGCAAGAATCATACCAACTTATAGAGAAACAGAGGGAGCTTCCATGGTGTGTGTGTGTCTATCAGGGTAAAGAAAACCTCTTTCTAGTACCCTTTTCAGATGCCATTTTCTATTACAGTGGTTCTCAAACGTTTAGAATGGGACCCACTTTTTAGAATATCATTCATGTTGGGACCCACCAGAAGTGATGTCATGAAACCTGGAAGTGATGTCATAGCCGGAAGTGACATCTTCAAGCAGGAAGTGCTGTCATTGTGTCCCTTGTCCAGTTTGTTGGCCATAACCCTTGCTAGAGATATTACACTCCATTTTTTTCCATTATTACACTCCATTTTTTTCCATTGAATTCCACATCCAATGGTGTAACGGTTAACCCCTGCTAACTGGACAAGAGGCACTTTTTAAGTGGTGCTCCTCTTATATTTAGCAGGGGGAGAGTAACTGTCCCTCTTCATCCCTGCACAGTCTTTCTAGTGGCTGTTGCTGGCGGTCTGCCTTTTTTTAGATTGTGAGCCCTTTTGGGATAGGGAGCCATTTAACTTTATTATTATTACTATTTGCCTGTAAACCGCTTTGTGAACTTCGTGTTGAAAAGCGGTATATAAGTACCTTGATTGATTGATTGATTGATTGATTGATTGATTGATTGTACAGCATGATGGTAGTATTCCATAAACTCACAACCTTTGAAATTTGGGGTTCAGTGGTGATCCCCCTCTGAGGATGGCACCTGGGGTGCTGTGCCCCCCACTCCATAGGCAGCTACTCCATTGATCACATTATCACAGAAGACTGCATACACACAAGTAGTAGAAGTTGGGAAGGTAATTCATCATAGCAATAAAGACTAAGGGCCCAATCCTATCCAACTTTCCAGCACTGACGCACATATAATGTGGCCCTGAGGTAAGGGAACAAATGTTCCCTTACTTTGAGGAGGCCTCCGTGACTTCACCCCCACTGCAGGATACAGCATGTGTCCCATTGGCAAGGCTATATCAGGGGTGGAAATTGGATAGGATTTGGCCCTAAGTCAAGATAGACTTGAGATCTATGATACCGCTACAGAAGCAGACAACCAGGATATGGAAAAAGACGTTATTTGCCACCTGCTGGTGAATTATCTTAAAGTGCCTACCTGTCATTGGAGCTATTGCATATACTCTCTCTCTCTCTCTCTCTCTCTCTCTCTCTCTCTCTCTCTCTCTCTGTGTGTGTGTGTGTGTGTGTGTGTGTGTGTAGATATAGATATAGATGACCACCTTCTGACCCCTAGATTTAAGTGTCTTGGCAGGGGAGAAATGGCTCTCATGGAACAAGTGAAAAAATGACATCTTCCTTCCTCATTTGCTTCAGGGTTTTGAATCAGCTAGTTAATCACACTCTGAGGTTTATGTACCATCATACACCACTGTCATTAAAGGTCTAGGTAGGTTAATTTACATGGTAAATCAGCCACCAGTAACTGGTGCAGTAAATAATGCCTCCTCAAGTGACTGTCCTATGTTGAGGTAAAACAGCTGGCAATTGTTAATGTTGAGGATCCTTGTTCTGGAAAGGAAATAACTCTGTACTCATGCAATGAACAAAATGATGTTGGCCAGAATTAGTACCCAACACATGGCTCTCTACATTTTCTTCAAATTCTCTGCATTTAGGACCTTGACGAGCAGCCCAATCCTATATTGTGCTGGAACAAGCAGGATGGCAGGCCTGCACTGTATCCAGCACAGTAAAGGAGGCAGCTGGAGTTCATTTTTGGGGTAAGGGGATATTTTCCCCCTTACCCTGGCTTAAGCAGTTGGCACAAATCTCAGAGGCCCATGAAAGGCTGACTAGGCCAGGACTGGGGGTTAGGATCTGGCTTAAGCAGTGGCGTAGCTAGGGCATTTTGCACCTGGGGCTACTTAAGTTTTTTACACACACACTCCACGGTAATTTGTTTTTTTGGGGTTTTTTTTGGCCATAACTTTTGCTAACATTGAGGTATTACACTCCAGGGGGTTTCACTGAATTCCTGGTGAAATTCTGCATCCAACGGTATACAGTATGATGGAATTATTTCTTAAAACCGCGATTTTGAAAATCATGATTTGTTCAAAAGACGTTTTATTTTCGGTTTTTACATTTTTGGCCATAACGTTTGATAGAATAGAGATATTACATTCTGTTTTTTTCATTGAATTCTGGGTGGAATTCCACATCCAACAGTATACAGCATGATCATATTATGCCGTAAACACGCGATTTTTGGAATTTGGGGTTCAGTGGTGACACACACCCCTAAAGATGGTACCTGGGGTGCTGCGCCCCCCACCCCATGGGTAGCTATGCCACTGTGCATAAGTGCCAGATCTGCACTCCATCCCCTCTCCCCGTGTCAGACTGCCCATGAGCCTGCCCTCCCTCCACTCTCCCTCTGCTCTGATCTGACCTTGGTTTCATACGGACCGTGCACCAGAATTATCAAAAGCAGTGGACAAAAATGCTCTACATCACCTTAGCACAATTCCGGGTTATCAGGCATCACAAAAAATATGCATTGCGGTTGTGTGTTTCATGGAAGAAGAAAATCCCAGGCATAACTCCAATTTGCTAATGTGCAAAAGATATTAGTACTTTAGAACGTATTAGTTCTAAATAATATGGTATTAGATATTAGAACATATTAGTACTTTGCAGAGAGACAAATGCTCCCTCTTGTCTTGTCTCCACATGTGACTTGTCAACCTTCACTTTGAATGCCTGGAAGGAAAAAGATATATTATTCAGGCTTCTATTTCCCCTTTCATGACATGGGATTGTACAGTGCAACTCAGATAATGCATATATCAACTAGCTGAAGACTGGGTTGTGCTAACAACAAATTAAGCTACTAAACATTACATTGCAAGTTCATTGAGCTGCAAGCTGAATAGCCTTTGAAGACAGCTTCAGGTGAGTGTTTACTTGAGTTTTGTAATAGTGTCCCTGCATCACATATACAATTATCTTCCCTGCTAAGATTATGATGTGGTATATCTGATGTCAACCCCAGATGTTCCCAGGAGGAGCTCATGAGTCATTAACTCATTCATTAATTCATTATATGAATTCATTATATGAATTAATATCCACCAATCCTACATGTTCTTTCAGACATGGAAGAGGCCTTTTCTTATAATTAGCAGCAAATATTTCATTTTTTCCTCAAATACATGTTAGCAAAAAATAACTGCTTAGCATAATGTGAATCAGGGCACAATCCTAGCATGAAATTAGGTTGGCACAGTTAGGCCAGCAAGGTTTGGCTGGCATAGGGGCCAGCGTAAAGCGTGTTTTGACCACTCTCAGAGTCAGGGGGAATTGCTCACGTCTGTGTGCTGGCCTCTCTGACTCTGAGAGTGGTCCAAACATACTTTACGGTGTCTCTTGTGCCAGCCAAACTTTACTGGTTTAATTATGCCAGCCTAATTCCAAGTTAGGATTGCACCCTCAGCAACAGAAGCATGAAGTAAATACGTTTGCTTGAAATGGCATTGTTGTCTCAAAGTGCATTGGTGGAATGTCATGTTTATTCTTTTTCAAGCAACCAAAATACTGTCTCTGTTCCTTCCTATGCTACCTTTGGTAAGAGTCAGTTCATGGTGAAAGAGAGCTTTTCATTCCCTTTCAGAGAAAATGCTGAGTTTCTAAGATGTTCTTGCCTGGTATACAACTTTGAGTGATGATTATAAAATGCAGCACCATAAGAACACATTCCCTCCCCATGACCAATTTAATTTTCATCCTAAAGCAAATCACTTACAGTGCAGGGTGGAAAGAACTGCTTGACACTTAACAAAATCTCATCCTGAATGCTGATCACAGCTTCCCACAATCCACTATGCAGAACAAACATTTAACTTTGACATTCTCAAACCATAAGCTCTCTCTCCCAAGTATGTTGTTTTTTTAAAAAAAGCAAAGCAAAACATTAACAACACTTAACATTTGTTGAACACAATGCAATTACAGCCAAATAATGTCCTGAATACTGCTCTCTCTCTCTCTCTCTCTCTCTCTCTCTCTCTCTCTCTCTCTCTCTATATATATATATATATTTCTTAATAATGAAAGAATACAGGTAGTAGTGAAAAAACATACAAATATATACTTAAATATTTGTTCACTTTCCAGGAATTATGTAGAATTGTAATTGCACTGCTTCCCAGCATCTGTCAAGTATATTTGGTGCATTCTAGCTGAATCTTTTTCTGAGTATGCCCTATTGACATGATGTGCAAAAAATGCAGTGGTGCTATCAAAAGTTTCATGTGTGCCTCTGGATTGCTACTGACCAAGGAGCATTTGCTTAGAGGAGCTCTGACAGTTGCTGGTTCATTGCTATATGAGGCAGCCCCTCTGCTCACTTAACAAACAAAAAGTGAAGGGGCAAGATATGTGTTCACAATGGGTTTTCTTTAATGCAGTGGTTTTCAAACTGGAGTCTGGAGTTCCCTGCTTTAGGATATACAATCTTATCCTGGAGTTAGGCCAGCACAGTTAGGCCAGCAAAGTTTGGCCAGCACAAGGGCCACTGTAAAGCATGTTTGGACTACTCTTGGAGTCAGGGAGGATGGCACTCATCTCTGTGTTGGCCTCTCTGACTCTTGAGAGTGGTCCAAACATAGTTTACAGTATCCCTTGTGGCAGCCAAACTCTGCTGGCCTAAATATGCTGCCCTAACTCCATAAAATATGCGCCCTTAATGAATGAATGAATGAATGAATGAATGAATGAATGAATGATAAAATGAACAGAAGCTGAAACAACAAAAATGAATGGAATCGCAAAGAGATGAAAAAATGCCCCTAGTAAATGTGGGGAAATACATAGGAGGACCAGAGAAAGAACATTTGTTTTTTAGAGAAAAATACATTAACTGATAAATCTATTAAATTCCAGAGGGCAATTCTCAAGAGGACGGGGTGATCCGAATTAGTTTGTGGGGGGGGGGCGAGTCAAGACTGGGCAAAACAGGAACGTTAAACAGCAGCCTGCTAAGGCAAGACGTTCTCCCCTCCATCCTGATGTTTAGAATGCTATTTTGTGTTGAGCCAAACTGCAGATTGAGAAATACTTTATTGGTGTCAGTTCCTTTCATGTTGAAGCTCCAGTAGATGGGAATGGGACAGAACGGCTTCAAGGTCAGAGTGGAAAGCTCTTTTGGAGTTTCAAATGTTGCCAGAGGTGAATGATATGGAAGGCAGCCCTCCGGCACCCCTCTGAAATGCAGTGTCCTGTTTTCCAGCGAAAGGGGAAGTAGCTAGACCATTTGAGTTATGTCTGAGCATTACCTCATGCTCTTGTTTTGTTGCACAAATAACCTCTTCCATCACACTGACAAGTCTTTTTTTGTTAACTTGTTGCTATAATAAATGTTCCCCCTCGCAGATCTATTTTCATTAATACAGATATTGGCAAGGCAGCAGAAGAGGTTCCCTACAGCCTGTAGTCACAACCATTTTCCTAGCGAGTGTTGCATTTTTATTCCTGATTTTTTTTAAGCCATCACGTCAGCATAATGCATCTTATTGTGACTGACAGGCCCGTAATGGATTTTTTTTGCTATTGTCATCAGATTTCCAAAGAAAATGGGGGCAAGTTTCGCCCATTTAGACCCACGTGAATTTGACAGCTCTTAACTTATAAATTGCGGCATTCCTTTTCTTACGTTGATTGGTTTCTAGATATAAATAACAGGTGACGAGACAAAGCAGTCAGTTTTCCAGTATGGGCTGTTCATGTCACTGAAAATCTTTACAGCCCCATCTCATTGGGCGCTTGCGACAGCAGATCTCAGGATACACAGCTGGAAATGCCAGTGCAATGCTGCAAAAGGTGCACCACTGTCATGCTATGTTGGACTGCTGGGGCAAATGGCTGGAGGCCCCATGCGCTGGCTCCATGTGCTTGCCAACAGCTCACCCAAGCTATGCTGCAGCAGGTAAGGGAGTGGAGGGAGAGCTGTGAAGGATCAAAGGAGCATTGGCTCAGGGAACAGGTTGGATAGGGTTAGGGTTAGGGTTAGGCAGGAAGGGATGGATCTTGTATCTCAGTGGCAGCAATGCATGCAGGAGTCCTATCCCCTTTCCTGGCTTGGACCAGCCCTTGGACCATTGTAGTTCTGAGGAGATCATAGGTGTAGGTCTGAGGGGAGCATAGGTGGCCCAGGCGGCCTACTTGGAGGCAGTAGTATAGCTGTAGGAGACTGTGCAGTAAATATTGATGGCAACTCAGTTGCAATCGCTGCCCAGAATGGCTCTGATGGTAAATGGGAGGAGCTAGTCACATGACACATTGTGGTGCCTGCAATAGTTACTATGCTACTCCCTATAGCTATGCTACTATTTGGAGGTAAAAAAACATTTTTACTTATCTCTCCTGGATCGTCTGGTCATCCCTCCCACCAAAGGATGCAGCTTGCGCTCAGTTGGCCCCACTGCATTGCGTAAACAGTCAGGGGACAGGATTGGGGCCCTAAATTTGGATCTCATCTGGCTACTTCTTCCCAATTTTTCACATGTAAAGAAGTGTGTGTTTACCTTCAACCACTGACAGTGTTTGTTTCTTTTGTGGTAAAGGAAAGAAGAGAAGTCTTCCAACCCAGCATATCTTCAAATGAAAAAAAGAGACGTTGTCTACAGCATACATTATGCACAGCACTATTGATTTTTGCTTTTGAAAGCAGATTAAAATATCTAACAAAACAAAGCACAAGTATGTTTAGCATTCATGGCAACTTTGAAATGCTTTGGTTTGGGAAAGTAAAAAAAATAATAATCCTGAGTTTTTATTTAATCAATGAGTAGGCCTGTGTTTCCCAGAATTTTGATGAATGGGACAGAGTTTCTTCCTGGTTTAAAATGGGAGAGATACCTCACATTTGTTTGCTTTCTTAAGAGATTTGTATCTTGCCTTTCCATGCCAAAGCAAATGCCCACTGACGCTTAAAAAGATGCAAATATGAATATAATTTTGTTTCAGTCAGTTACCAAAACAGTGAGTAGGCATTCTCATTATACCTGCAAGATTGCCCAGCTAATATTTCTCCCTAGCAAAATGGCCCTGTCCTTTGCCCGGCCAGTCACAGTATATCTATATATATAAAGAAGAGCCTGGGTATGTGTGTGTGTGTGTGTGTGTGTGTGTGTGTGTGTGTACGTATGTATGTCTCGCATAGGCTCCGCAACGCCTGGAGTGATCGGCACAAAACTCGGCACACATACACCTTGCGGCCTGGCGACAAACACTGCGGGGGTCGGGCCCCCCTAGCGCCCCCGGGGGTGGGGGTACGTGGGGGTCCCCGCTTGAAAACGGTCAAAAACGGCCAAAATCGGCATCAAATCCACAGTTTCCGGGGTCGCCGAGATGAGTGATGACGCTCCCGATGCCATAAGAGTCCGGATTCAGCCCCCCCTCGACATGGGGGGCAAGAAGGGGTGCAAAACAAAACGTCCACCATGCCCCACTGTGACGCCTGGACCGATTGGCGCCAAACTTGGCATGCGGAAGCCTAGCGGCCTGGTGACAAACACTGCGGGAGTCGGGCCCCCCAGCGCCCCTGCAGGTGGGGGTACGCAGGGGTCCCCGCGTGAAAACGGTCAAAACTGGCCAATATCGGCATCAAATCCACAGTTTCCGGGGGTCGCCGAGATGAGCGGTGCCGCTCCCGATGCCGTTGGAGTCCGGGATCAGCCCCCCCTTGACGTGGGGGGCAAGAAGGGGTGCAAAACACAACGTCCGCCATGCCCTGCTGTAACGCCTGGAGCGATTGGCACCAAACTCGGCATGCGGAAGCCTAGCAGGCTGGCCACAAACACTGCGGGGGTCGGGCCCCCCCCCCAGCGCCCCCGGGGGTGGGGGTACGCCGGGGTCCCCGCGTGAAAACGGTCAAAAACGGCCAAAATCGGTGTCAAATCCACAGTTTTCGGGGTCGCCGAGATGAGTGATGACGCTCCCGATGCCGTTGGTGTCTGGGTTTGGCCCCCCCTCGATGTGGGGGGCAAGAAGGGGTGCAAAACACTACGTCCGCCATGCCCTGCTGTAACGCCTGGAGCGATCGGCACGAAACTCGGCATGCGGAAGCCTAGCAGGCTGGCCACAAACACTGCGGGGGTTGGGCCCCCCTAGCGCCCCCGGGGGTGGGGGTACGCGGGGGTCCCCGCATGAAAACGGTCAAAAACGGCCAAAGTCAGCGTCGAATCCACAGTTTCTGGGGTCGCCAAGTTGAGCGGCGACGCTCCCAACGCCATTGGAGTCTGGGTTTGCCCCCCCTTGGTGTGGGGTGCGAGAAGGGGTGCAAGACACAACGTCCGCCATGCCCTGCTGGAACGCCTGGAGCGACGCGCACCAAACTCGGCATGCGCGTGCCTTTCGGCCTGGCGACATACACTGCGGGGGTCAGGCCCCCTAGCACCCCCGGATTGGGGGTGCCCGAGGGCCCCCGTATGAAAATGGTTGAAATCGGACAAAATCGTCCCCGGTTCTGTAGTTTCTGGGGTCGCCGAGGTGAGCGATCGGCACGAAACGTGGCTCACATACACCATGCAGGCTGGCGACGCACACTGTGGGGGCGGGGGCCCCTAGCGCCCTGGGGGTGGGGGTACACGGGGGTCCCCACGTGACAACGGTCAAAAACAGCTGAAATTGGCATCAAATCCACAGTTTCCAGGGTCAATGAGATGAGCGGCGACGCTCCCGACGCTGTTGGAGTCCGGGTTCGGTCCCCCCTCAGCGTGGGGGGCAAGAAGGGATGCAAAACACAACATCCGCCATGCCCTGCTGGCACGCCTGGACTGATCGACACGAAACCTGGCACACATACACCTTACGGCCTGGCGACAAACACTGTGGGGGTCAGACCCCTTAGTGCCCCCGGGGGTGGGGGTATGCGGGTGTCTCTGCATGAAAATGGTCGAAAACGGCCGAAATCGGCGTCGGGTCCGAAGTTTCCGGGGTCGCCGGGACAAGCAGCCATGCTGCTGACACAGTTGGAGTCTGGGTTCAGGCCCCCCTCGGCATGGGGGGCAAGAAGGGGTGCGAAACGAGACATCCACCATGCCCCACTGCGACGCCTGGAGCGATTGGTGCCAGACTTGGCATGTGTATGCCTTGCGGCCTGGCGACAAACCCTGCGGGGGTCAGGCCCCCCCCAGCGACCCCTGGGGTGGGGGTACGCATGGGGCCCTGCATAAATCTGTTGAAAACGGCCGTAATCGGCGTTGAATCCTTAGTTTCCGGTGTCGCCGAGGTGAGTAGTGATGCTCCTGATGCCGTGGGAGTCCAGATTTAGCCCCCCTCATTGTGGGGGGCGGGAAGGGGTGTGAAACAAGATGTCCGCCATGCCCCACTGCAACGTCTGGAGCGATTGGCACCAGACTCGGCACGTGTGTGCCTTGAGGCCTGGCGACAAAAACTGCGGTGGTCAGGCCCCACTACCGCCCCCGGGGGTGTGGTGCGCGGGGGCCCCTACATGAGAACGGTCAAAAACGGATGAAATCGGCGTCAGACCCATAGTTTCTGGGGTTGCCGAGGCCTGAGGCAGGGGGCCAAGGCAGGGGGCCGAGGCAGGGGGCCTAAAGTGAAGACAGCCAAAAACGGGCAAAATTGGCATCGAGTCCATAGTTTCCGGGGTCGCCGAGGTGACCGGTGACACTCCCAACACGGTTGGAGTCCGGGTTCGGCCCCCGTCGGCGTGGGGGGCGAGAAGGGGTGCAAAACTCATAAACTCTGGAAGATCATTTTGTTACCCGGGCAACGCCGGGTAACAAAAAGCTAGTAATTTATATAAGGGACTAAACATCAGCACCCTGGACAGCACTGGAAAAAAAAAAAAAAGCTTAGGATGCCAGTGCAGCTACAATGCAGCCCTGAGGAAAGGGGAAAAAAAATGTTCCCTTACCTGGAGGAGGCCTCTGTGACTGCTCCCCAACTACAGATGCAGCACAAGCTGCATTGGTAAGTCCTGCACCAGTGCTGGAAAGTGGGATAGGATTTGTCCCTAAATGCGGTGTGCATGTGTACTCAGAAATAATCCCATTGCATTCAATGGGGCTTACGCCTGGGAAAGTGTGTATAGGATAATGGGACTTCTGATTAGACAGGCATAGGACTATGCTCTAAGATTTGCTTTTTCTTGAGCCCCTCGCCTCCCAAATTCCAACAAATTTATCACCTATGGGGAGTTTCAAAACTTGTTTGTAATATGACATGAAAGGAGGCCAGCTTTTCAAAGGAAAGAAGTCCAAATGTGCATTGGGCTTGCTGAAGTCTCCAGTGTGAATCTAAACAATCTAAACTTTATCTATAGGAAGAGAAGTTCCATATGTATGCCTGTGTGTGTGTGTGTGTGTGCGTGTGCGTGTGCGTGTGCGCGCGCACGTGATCTGTTTTGTTAGCTTAGTCAAGTAAACTGAAAGTAGGATTCACATTTTTAGTACAGTCGTAAAAAAATTTAATATCTCACTTTACAATCCTTTCAATCATTAGAAAGAGAACACTTTTAGAAATAGAAAAGCCTCTAAAATGTATCACCAGTTCTATCAGTAAGCAATGACAAGCATCTTTAAAAGCAATGTTATTTCAATTGTTCCAGAACCGGATTGCTGTGGAATACCAAGAATGGGCTTTGAAGAACTAGGGGCCCAATCCTATTGAACTTTCCAGTGCCAATGCAGCCACAATGCAGCCTCATGGTAACAAACATTCCCTTACCTTGAGGAGGCCTCTGTGACCCCACCCCTCCCCAGGAACAGGATGCAGCACATGCCCCACTGCCATGGCTATATCCGTACTGGAAAGTCAGATAGGATTGAACCCTAAGTAATATTGGGCTCAGACTAGATGCTTTGCAAAATGGGTAATATTCCCTGGTGCTTTTCTTTCTGCTACTTAATAAATATCATTTTCTACCAATGATGCATTGGAGCAAGGTTGGTAGAAATGCAATCTCCAGCGTGGCATTGGTAGAAAATTTAAAATAGTGTGTCTGTCAACCGGACAGAACACTTTTCCCCTGCTCCAGTTTTGATCCCAATCATGGCCCTCCATGCACTATTTTATCAGTGGTCCTTCATCTTGGGCCTTAGGCACACAGGTTCGGGGAAGTCTGCTTAGAAGTCTGCTCCAGGTGGAATTGCAGGCAGGTAGGACTGGGTCAAACGGAACCCTGTTTGCATGCTGGAGCAGCTGAACTCAGTCTGATCCTGCAAGCCTCTCCTTTTTCCCACCTTAAACTTCTAGAAGACCATCATTGCGTAGAGCAGTATTTCTCAACCATGGTACTCATATACCAGTGGTCCTTGAGGTGGCGCACAGTGATATCCATTGGACACTTATATATCTGCCACCTGGTAGTGAGACCAGCAATAGGAAGCAGCTGTATGAGGCTTGGCAAGTACCAACGTGCACTTTTTGCACACACATCTTTCCCATCACCCCTGAGCCTCTTACTGGTGTTTGTTGCATTGCGCCTGGCCGCCTATCATCACCAGTTATTTCTGGTGGCACTTCCAATGGCCTGACCATGTGAAATGGTATGTTGGGAGGCACACTGGTTGTCTACTTGGGCCTCCCAACAGGAAAGGCAATAAGCATGCCCTCTACCCTAGGCATCACACACATCTTGAAATATATTCTTTGAATATAATTGTGGCCTGCTTACTCTTTATATCACTATCGGTCTCTTTGTAGCCTACCCACTACAAAGTAACATGGCTTTTCTTTCTTTTTTTATTACTGTGGTCCTGGCCTGGGTGGCACAGGGATGCAACTGCCCACCCCCCCACAAATGTTTACACATCAAGGGTTTATGGATGGGCTCATATCCAAAGACTTATCCTATCCAAACCATATAGCTGTTGAACTTTGACACTTTCTAAGCAAGGACCTCAGTGACCATGAAAACATCACCCAATTTTCTAAATGCCCATATCCAGGTAGTTTACCACGCACCATCTGTAGCATGTTTTCTCAGTGGTGAAGAGGACAAGTCTATGCATATCAACTCAGAAGCATTGTCCATTGAATTTAATAGAACGTGCAATACTTCCAGATAAGTGAACATAGAATTTCAGCCTGTCCCAGAGCACAATCCTAACCTGGAATTAGGCCAGCACAGATAGGTCAGCAAAGTTTGGCTGGCACAAGGGACAATATGTTTGTATATTTACAACATAAAGTATGTTTCGACCACTGTCTGAGTTAGTGAGGCCAGCACACAGACGTGCGCCATCCTCCCTGACTCCAAACGTGGTCCAAACAGTGTCCCTTGTGACAGCCAAACTTTGCTGACCTAACTGTACCAGCCTAACTCCAGGTTAGGATTGCGTCCTGATTCCAATACTGCTTCTTCCATTTGGAAGTTCCTGAAAGTCTTTTTCAAGTGGCACCAATCCAGCCAGCATCGATGTGCTTAAAAGCAGCTTTCGGGGCAGTTTAACGCAACCGTCTGGAGGCTTTCCATTTCAGTGGCTTCCAGTTCCTGTGTGGTACTGCTGTGTAGGATCTTTGGGGAAATCAGGTGGAGACTGGCTTCCAAACATTGCAGCTACTTCTTTAAAAAAAAAAATTGAAGGTTTGTCCTGCAACTTGAATTTTATTTTTTTTAAGGTGTGTTGGCTGCCACTACACATCGTTTGTAAACTAACAGACATGGTCGTTTCAATCTATTGATTGAAAGGGAGTGCGAGCCTCCTCTGTCCCCTGTTCTTTTTTCATTTCCCAAGATGACCAATAATGGGGGGAAAAGTCACAACAAATGAAATAGGAGTCTCAAGTACCCAGAGGATTCCGGGGAAACAAAATCAAACAAATGCTATACTCATCCTATTTGCCTTAGCAAAATGCTACATAACGGAGAAAATTGTCACTTATTATGTCCCTGGGGATGCACTTCAGCTGCAGGAACAACTTAATCCAAAACACCTTGAAATTAATGAAAAGACTCAGGTTGCAAGATTTATTATTTGTGCCAGAAGCGATCAGCCTTCTCATGCACATCTACTCAGGCGAACTATCTATCGTGCATTCATCCTTTGTCTCTGAATAGATTTGTTTTTATTAATTTAGTTGAGGCAAATAATTGGTGTGTGCGTGTGCGTGCGTGCGTGCATGCGTGTGTGTGTGTGTGTGTGTGTGTGCATGCGTGTTCGTGTGTGTTCGTGTCCAAATCCAAGTATCACCATAAATTCACTCCCAATGGACATGAGACCTAGAGACAACCCATGGCCCTGCCTTAAGAAGTAATGCTGCCAAATTGAAGCCAGGGGGCGGGCTTAGCAGCCATGTTGGCGTACTCAAAACAATGCTGATTCCAAGCATTTCAGATTGCTTTTCTCATACTGTTTAGGACTGAATAAAAATAAAAACTTACAAAAATAAAAACATGTGATCGTGTAGAAACATTATTGGTAACCTTATTATGATTTAATATGCAATTACAAGGTGAAATTCCTCATAATTATATTACTGAACATACCGGACGAAATGCTACTTGCTGTCTATTTTAACTCAGATTGCACTGTTTTGACAGACTTATTTTTTGAAATCTACACAAGCAGAAATAAAACGTCCATGCCCCATAAAAAAAATTTCTGTTAATGTTCAGAATTTCATAAGTATTAAAAAATTACAGTAGGAAAATTACATTAAAATCTCTTCGTAAACGGGAAGGGGGAAAAAAGTAGGGGAGAAAATATATATATATATATTTTTACCTTCTAGACCATTAACAGTGGGTGTCAGAAAATGGTGAATAAGACTGCTAGGAACAACAAGAAATTACACAGCTTCAAAAATAATGCACTCACTGAACGGTAGTTTTACTGAACCGATGTAATGTGAATACATGAATCTTTCCGTGGAAATTAAATCCCATTTTTCGTACAGCGATTCGCACACCCATACGCAGAACACGCAGGCATGATTAAAAAGGTTGAAATTAACTTTTACATGCGTGCAGGGAGATTTTTATTCGTGAATTCGCGGCAATCCTCCTCCTTCGCGGCAATGATCTGAGTCAGCCATATTTGTATGCCCATGGCTTCAAGAAAATGACATCATGGCTTCTCCAGTGTATAATAACTCCATGCCTAGAGATGCTTCATTTGGTTCACAGTGCAATCCAAACAGGCCAAAAGGTCAGCACAACATCATTGTGGTCCTCTCCAGGCTTCAGACACCTGACCTGTCAGGGCCTTGCCGACTTTTCCACCGGGCTCCCTAAGCCTCATAAAATTGAAAAAAAAAAGATTGCCAGAAGTCAGCCACCATCTTTTTTTTCAGTTTCCCAAAGCTTGGGGAGCCTACAGAGGCATCTGCAGGGCTCCCTGCACCCCGGGAGGCCAGCGCTTCAACAGGTGATTGAAGACCCTGGAGCCCCAGGCAGAAGTGCAGTCCTGGGGGTCACGCTGCTGCCTTCTCTCCTCTCCTGCAAACACTTACCTACAAACTCCTAGAGAGTTTGAAAACAGCTACCTTACACCATCGTGGCTCTCAAAGACCGAAGTCCTTTTGCACCTTATCATGTGATGTCCATTTGAGGATATAAAGAATCATTAATGTGACTAATCATGAGTGCTTCAAATACTTGCTGTATTTGACAACTAATAATGATTGGGGGGGGGAGTTCAACCCCTATGCTAATATTTTGTCTTCAGCACTCCACAAAGCTGTGGAACTTGGAATCGTCATGATAAACCCTGTATGTGGGCAGCCTGATCCTAAACTGCGCTGGAATAGGCAGGTCAGCTGGCCTGTGCTGTGTTCAGCGCAGGGAAGGAGGTGGCTGCAGCACAACTTGGAGTAAGGGAAATTATTTCCCCCACCCCATGTCACATGGCAGCCACCTCAATAGGGCTACTCGGATTTGCCCTAGAGAAATCACTGCTGCAGGCATGGGCGCCATCAAGGAGGGGCTCTCGGTTTTTCAGCACCCAGCCCCCTCTGGCATCCAGCACCCACACCCAATCTGGACTGCAGCACCCACAGCTAACTTGCACGGTCTTTGGGAGGCAGACTAGTGATGCACGCGATGCCATTTTGCCTCCTGCCGTGTGTGCACAATGTCTGCTCTCCCTTGCAGGCTGGCAAAGCAAAGCGCGTGACACCAATTTTAGTCCTGGCATCCAGCTTCTCAACCTCCATCATCAAATTTGACCTCATTGGGAGCTCCAGAGCCCAGGTCTACCCATTATAAGTATAGCCAGTAGACCTGGCTCCTGGAGCCCAGGTCTACCGGCTATAATGTAATTTAATTTAAAGGTGGGTGTGGCAATGTCACATCAGGCGGTATGGTATGTTACATCATGGGGCATGGCCACGTCAACATCGGGGATGTGGCCACGGGCACCCTCCGATGATAAAAGCAAGTCGGCACCACTGACTGCAAGTCTGAGCAGTCTGGGTAAGGCTGATTGGGCCAGGGATGGAGGTTTGGATCTGGCCTAGGTCACCTAAGTCATTCCCCCTTTGCACCCTTGCCCCAGGGGAGACATCAGCCTCCCCTATGGATTCCTCAGATCTGCACCTGCTGTACAGCAGCACGTTGCGTTGACCCAAGGGCCGCTGTGGGACTGCACCCCTAATGAGGTTCAAACATGCCTTATATTTCTGACACTCCTGTGTGTGGCATGTTTGTGACACTCCTGGGACATGCACCGGCCCCAGAGGCGGATCTACAGGGAGGGCAAAGCTCTAAGTGTTGCAAGAAGCCTTACCCTGTCATGTAAATCCCTCCTCTCCCTTGCTGCTGTAGCCAGTAAGCAACTCCAAGATGTTGCTTTTTCCTGTGAGGATTGGCTAAAACGGTGCAGGAGAGGAGTGATTTCCACTGCAAGGTAAGGCTTCTTGCAAAACTTAGAGCTTTGCCCTCCCTTAGATCTGCCTCTGGCCGGCCCAAAGAACACTCAGGAGTGTGCTCTCAATAACACATCATTATCTGGCTACAGTGGCAAAAATTAGATGGTCCAATATAATTACCATGAGAAGGGTGTGGAAGATACATGCCAAACTCATGTAAAATACAGTAACGGTTGTTGTAAACTGCATATGTATAAGACAAATGCGGGGAGGCAGCTGAGTTTTCTGATAAAATATTTAAGGATGTGATTACTTAACAGAGAGGGGTTGCTGAGATAAATATGCCTGTGTAACTTTACTTTCATCTATCCCACTGAGTAAGCTGGTATGTTCTGTGAGCTGTACCTAAAGTTACTTAAAAGCTTTTCACTGTGATGTGCTGAAGGGAAAGAGTAATAAATAACTTAAGAGAACAAAGTTTTGACCTTTCTTCCTCGCTATGTTCTCCTAAGCTTTTATTTTTAATTCACCTCCCCCCCCCCCCAATTTGGGTGAAAAGTTGAAATCAGACAACATAGAAGTTGCATATTGCAATGGATTAAAAAAAGCCTATGCATGTCTACTCCGAAGCAATTCTCATTGAGTTCAATTGGATTTACTCCCAGGTAAGTATGCAGGTAAGTAAGCAGCAGGTTAAACCGCTGCTGCTGGGCTTTCTGACCGGAAGGTTGGGAGTTCCAGACTGCATGATGGAGTGAGCTCCCGTCACTTGTCTCAGCTCCTGCCAACCTAGCAGTTCGAAAGCATCTAAATGCAAGTAGATAAATAGGGACCACTTTGGTGGGAGGGTAACGGCATTCCGTGCGCTACGGTGTAGAGTCATGCCGGCCACATGGCCACGGAAGCTTGTCCTTGGACAAAACGCCGGCTCTACAGGCTTTGAAATGGAGATGAGCACTGCCCCCTACAGTTGGTCACGACTAGACCATTTGGTCGTGGGGAAACCTTTGCCTTTACCTTTAAGTATGTATAGAAATGCGACTTATTGTCCTTGAGGTTGGATCCTATCAGTTCATTCTTTGTAAAGCATCCTATACATGGATGGCACTAGCTAGGCAGCAGCAGTAGCAGCAGCACCAGCTGTATCACATCCCACCAAATGTTTTCTGCATGAATTCAGGATAAAGAACAAGGAAAAGTAACCAAGCACAACGTTCTTCAGATTGAGGTAGAACAACTCGCAAAGAAAGGCAAAAAAAAAAAATTAAACCAATCATTGTGGGTGCTTTAGGATCCATACTGAAAAACTATGGAGAAAAAAACCCTGTATATCTGAAATTACTACATATGAACTGCCAAAAGAAGCAGCAGCAGCATTTATATAATGCTTAAATGGCTCTTGGAAAGGACTCAAAACACCAGCCATCACCTGGTGGGCTGAGACAACAACCTGCTGAACATTATCATCATGACAGTACATTTAAACCAGGCACAATGTTGAGGCAAAGGGGAATGAGACCCATGGTTGCAGGTTTTTTTTTTTTTACCTTAGTAGGGATGTTTTGAGTTCTGTCTAGCTTGACTCTTAGCAAAGCACAGCCACTAGAAACCTTCACTGTGGTTTTAATGTGGTCCACTTTCCCTCTCCTGTTCCAGCGTCTGGAACTTTAAAGCATAACCCTAATCTGGAGTTAGGCCAGCACAGACAGGGCAGCAAAGTTTAACTGGCATAAGGGACACCATTATGCACCTTCGGACCACTCTCAGAGTCAGGGAGGAGGAATCAGGGTCAAACTTGGCCAGCATGGGGGCGGCTTACCTGCTGCTTCCCCCAGCGTACATGAACCAATGCGGCTGCCTGCATCAGCCCAGTGCCCATTGTGTCGATGCGGGGAGATTTGTGTTGATCCAACACAATTAGGATTGCACCCTCAGCCAATTCTAAAAACATAAGAAGATAAGAAGAGCCTTGCTGGATCAGGCCAAGGGCCCATCTAGTCCAGCCTCCTGTATCTCACAGTGGCCCATCAGATGCCTCAGGGAGCATGCAAGGCAACTAAACCAGATACTGGTATCTCGCTGCCACTTCCCTGCATCTGGCATTCTAAGGTGGCCTATTACCCTTGCACCACCTCCAAGGAAGACACCAGACTGAGGTTTGGGTTTAACTTTATTAACACTAGTATAAATCATGAAACCTACTGAACACCCTTCCCTCCCTCCCCAGTCTGCGGTAAAGATAAAGGTTTCCCCACAACCAAATGGTGCAGTTGTGACTGACTGTAAGGGGTGGTGCTCATCTCTGTTTCTAAGCCGAAGAGCCAGCCTCTGTCCTGAGGACAAGCTTCCATGGTCATGTGGCCAGCATGACTATACGCTAGCGCACAGAATGCCATTACCTTCCCACCAAAGTGGTCCCTATTTATCTACTTGCATTTTTAGATGCTTTCGAACTGCTAGGTTGGCAGGAGCTGGGACAAGCGATGGGAGCTCACTCCGTCACACAGTCTTGAACTGTCAACCTTCTGGTCAACAAGTTCCGTCTGGGGTAGGCAATTCTAAATAGCCTTTGTTTTTGTTTTTCAGAAAGCCATCACTTGTAATTCATGTTACAGTCCAACTTCAGTACCTGGCAGGAGATTCCTCAGATCCTGGGTCACAGACAGATGGATTGTCTTCTGTCCGCGAATGGAAAATCAATCCTAATCACAGAAGATTATTGATTGCTTCATTTCAAGCACTCATATTAGATTGGTTATTAATGGTCGATCCCTTAAATGAATTTGACAGCCTGTGTTTTCTAACACTTGAAGAGTGGATGCTTCACTTTGTGCTTAAGTTTCTGTCAATCCTGGGTGGGAAAAGTACCATGAGTAGTCTTGCTTGCTGACAAGTCAGTTGATTATTGATTTCTGGAAGTGGTAGTGAGCTGTCCGTCTTAGGAATGCTCCATTCAGCTGAGGACCCCATTGAAAGAGCCAGCATCAGAAGTCGTATTTAATCAACTTGAGCGCTATAGAATAGAACAGGAAACACCATAGAGCCTATGCGGGCTCAGCCTAGTCACTGAGAAATAAATTGATCTACATTCACTTCACTACGTCCTTTATCTCTATGGCAAATGACAAAACAGCACATCAATAGATCAGGCATTAGGCTGTTCTAACAACAACTACTTTGTGTCAAATACTGTCATTTGCAGTCCAATAATAGCATTTCAGCCCTGGCAAGTGCTGGAGCAACACGCAGCAAACCCCTACTTATCCAAACTCCACGCTGTATATTTGCCAGCAGATTTCCTGGGTGTATGAATGCTTTCAGGTGCAATCACCTGGTCTATCAGACCCCCAATTATATCTGGCACTAGCCTGGTATGATTGTAGCCTGGTGTATTTCTAAGGAGCCATTGCACAAAAGGGGTTGTCATCAATTGTCACTGAACAAAGGACCGTTTCTCCATGGTTTTGATCAACACATATTTGAGAAGCAAAACTGTTCCTTGCTGATGAGAATGGTGTGGCCAGGGGAAGACCCAGATATGCTGACAGAGCTCAAAAAGAGAAACTAGCAGGGGCTGAGCAATGCTGGTGATTGACTGCTGTCGTAAGTCATGTCAAAAATGAATCCTGCATACGGGATCTAAGAAAAGTGTGCACTTTGTTGGCTGTCCCAGTTGTGCATGTGTGTATGTGTGGCTGGGTGCCTGGTACAGGTCCAAAGAGAGTAAGGGGAAGGGAAAAGAAGAGGGGATGGGGACAGTATCCTGGCACACACCAGATCCTTGTCCCCGGGAGGATTTGCTTCTGGTGCTGCTCTGGATGAGTACAAGTGAAAACTTGGAGGGATTCCAATGCAGCATGTTGTTGTTGTTCCATCTTAAGCAGCTTGGCTCCGGCGTTCCCTTTTTTATGGTTGTTCCCTTGCAAAATGCAAAGGACTGCATCTTTGGTGCCAACCCTGAGGGCACAATTCTAACCTGGAGTTAGGCTGGCACAGTTAGGCCAGCAACGTCTGGCCAGCATCTGGAGGGTCACGTTCATCTTCCTTGGGGTTCCCTTGGGGCTGCCGAGCATGTTGGCCTTCCCTGGTCTTACTCGCACCTTCCTTCTGCAGTCACAGAGGCTTGCGGATGCTCGAGCTGTTTAGTTGGCAAATGTGGTTTATTCTTGTGATCGCTTTAACGTTTGTGGGGTCTGTTCCAGCACAGGGCCGCTTCTACAGTGAAGATTGCTGTGGTCTCTGCTGCAGCCTCCCAGTCCCAGACTCCCACTCAGAGTCAGCCGGCTGTCCTGAGCCTTTTGTCCCTGGGAGGATTCCCTGAGTGCGTGCGAACAAGGTCTGGGCTGGGGGGGTATCCCCGGGTGAGTTCCTGCCATAGGTGCTCCCAGCATGGCCGGCTCTAGGAGTGGTGGGGCCCAATGCAGGGCATTCCTGTGGACCCCCCCCCCACACTCCCCACAGGGCCCCCCACTCACCAAGAAGAGCACTTGTGGTGCCACACAAAAAGTGCGGCACCTGGAAATAGTTGGTGGTGACAGAATGACGCCACTGCCGATTCCTTCCAGGAGGCCCATTTTGGGCACTTCAGAAGCTGGGGCAGCTGAGAGGGCCCAATACAAGGGAAAGCTGCTCTGCTGGCCCCACTGACCAACAACCCTAAAAGAACTGACTGCAGCAGCAAGCAATATGCTTCCCCCCCCATTACTTATCTTTTGTTTGTAAGTGTAATGCCAATAAAGTTTTCTAAACCAGTGCTCACTGCACTGGTGCGGGGGCCCCCAAAGCACGGGGCCCAATGTGATGGCACTGGTCACATTGGCTTAAGGCTGGCCCTGGTTCCCAGGTCAGGTTCCCTGTCCCCAGGGGCGGGGTAGCCCACATCCCTTCAGGGCCAGTGAAAGGTGGAGGAGGCAGCAGGCTTCTGCCTCGCCCAGCCACTCTCCCTGTGCTGCAGCCACAGGAAGAGAAGCCTCCTTCCTCTTCGGCTGCCCTCCCTTTTATGAGCCAGCCCACTGAGCTGGCCAGCCTTGCCTCTTCCTGGTTCCACCCCTACTCCCTGCCCTATGAGAGCTCCTGCCATGGGGCAGGACAGGCGGCTGCTTCGGTATGGACCCTTGGCCCGTAGCTCCTCCCCCCTGTGTTTGGCTGAAGCTCTCCTTGGCTAACGGCCCCACCCTCACTTCGGCCATTCTCCCCAAGGCTTGGGGCTCAGACGCCCACCCATCTGCAGTGGCCCCAGACCTTGCAATGGGACACCGTAAAGAATGTTTGACACAAGCAAAACAACCACACAGCCCTCCCCCTTTCCAGCACCCCATCTTCCCTATTTGCAATACGGCTGCTTAAGGTGCTTTGCGAGCCACCTGAAATTGGCTCCCGACCCACTGGTGGATCTTGGTCCGCAGTTTGGGAACCACTGGTGTAGGGTGAGAAGTTGCTGATTTGAGTCAAGCTGCGACCCTCCCTTTTGTCAACTATCGCCCTCCCTGCCCACTCAGCCAGTCGCAATCACCAGACACGGTGAGAAACAGAATGCAATACTACATGGTCCTTTGGTATAATTCAGCAGGCTTATGAGAACAGTAGAGAATCAGGACGATAGTATGAATTTCCCCCCAAATGTTTTTGAGACATGTTTTTCACCTGGAGTTAGGTTGGCACAGTTAGGCCAGCAAAGTTTGGCTGGCACCAGGGCCACTGTAAAGCACATCTGGACACTCTTGGAGTCCGGGAGGATGGTGCACGTCTGTGACTCTCTGACTCCGAGAGTGGTTCAAACATACGAATAAAAACAAGCTTTTAAAGATTAGATTCACAACTTGTATAGGTGAGAGCAAGGCCTGATTTTCCCAAAAGAAAAAGAGGAAGGAAAGGTGATGCATGCCAAGAGACACATCAGATGTGGAATCCAACTATTTCTTGAGCAGAAGAGAAGATCCATGCGTCCTCACTAACAAGATCTGTGCAGAATGGAACAGACTGCTGCTCTAATGTATTGCTGACTGCTGCAAGATTTAGCTGCCAAGAGAAGGCTGAGCCACACTGCCATCTACAGCCTGTGAATGTAAGACAACAATCATCTATTGCTGTGTGTGGCTATAAGGACACTGCTACACCCCTGCTATGTATGTTGGTGCTTCTTGACTTCCTGCTCACTTTCCTGATTTTCTGACAGCTTAATTGTGTGCAACAGCATGCTGCACATTGTTGAGAACACTTCTTGGAGCTAACCAGTTGCATGACAATTTGTTCCATATAGTGTCAATGGTTTGGACAAAATTTAGAGTCAAAAGAGCTAACAGACTGTTTTCTTCCCAGGTGAAAGTCACCATGGGCACTTTTGTCATCGTATCATTCCCGTGTCCAATAAATAAAATGAAGGCTGCTTCCTGGTTCTAGAATTCTCCCCATTTGGAGATTTACCAACGCCTGAACCTGGGCACTTTTGAGATGTAGAATCATAGAGGTGGAAGTAACCCTCAAGGTCATCTAATCTAATCCTCCGTCTGTAGCAGGAGATCCTCCTAGAGCATCTCCAGTAGGTTCCTGTTGAGACTCTGCTTGAAGGTCTCCAGGGAGGAAGAATCCACCACCTCCCTCGGCAATCTGTTCCACTGTTGAACTGCCCTTACAGTCAGGAATGTCTTCCTGATGTCCAACCAGAATCTTCTCTCTTGCAGTTTGTACCCATTGGACCTAGTTCTAGATTGGACCCATTGGACCTAGTTCTACAAGTGTTGTGCAACTTTTTGTTTTGTTTGTTTCCATTTAAGCAGGGCTTTCAATTCTGTTGACAAGCATTGGCATTATTTTGTATTAGTATTTTAATATGATCTGCGAATGTAACAAAAAAAAGTCATGATGAAGAGGTATCATCCTCATCATCCTCAGACTGTGAATTCTTGTTATCTGCTGGGGTTAGGTTCCTAGGAAAATCCAACAGATATCGAATATTGGATATGGAATCATTGATCCTATGGGATCAATGAGGTTAGGGGGAGGGGCAGGGGCAGTGGTGGTATCTAAAGCGGGAGGAACCGGTATGTGTGATTGGCTGCCCGTCTTTTCGGTTCCGCCACCTGCCTGCCCGCCATGCGGACTGCCCTGGCCTCGGAGGGGGCGCCTGCTTGCCGGGGGATGGGTGGGGGGCGTGCCTGGGCGAGCAGCGGTGGGGCGTGCCAACCGGGGGCAGCCCGCACAGTGGGCGGGCAGGAGGCGGAACGGAACGGACGGGCTGCCAATCAACCGTCCATCCCACCCAGCGTTCCGGTTCCTCCCACTTTAGATACCACCACTGGGGAGGGGTAGCTAATTTGATCAGGAATTCCAGTGGCAGATAGCTTCAGAATGCCATGGATAGCTTCAGGAAGGCTGCAGATGATTAAAATTAGCACAGATGTTTCAAAATGGCCGTGGATAGTTTCAGAATGGCACAGAGGGCTTCAAAATGGTTGCCCCAGATTCAGAATGGCCACTACGAATAGTGCAGGATACTGTGCCACTGCAGGATGGCCACTGCAGGATACTGTGAATAGCTACAGAATGGCCATGGATGCCGCAGATGGTCACGGATAGCCAGTAGCATCCCTACAGGGGGGTGGAGCACCAGGTTTTGCGAACAGCCTTACCTTTCCATGTAAATTGCTCCTCTCCCTTGCCACCGTAACCCGTAAGCAACACTGAGGCATTGCTTTCCCTGTGAGGATTGGCTACAACGGCAAAGGAGAGGAGCAATTTACTTAGCAAGGTAAGGCTCCTTGCAAAACTTAGCATTCCGCCCCCCGCCCCGAGATGCTACTGCGGATAGCTGAGAACAGGCAGAGGATGGCATGACAGTAGCAACTGTGTTCCTGTTGATAAGCAAATCCACGGGAAATGAGTGTGCAGTTGCCGAGGACTGACCGTACTTACATACTGCTATTTAACAGGAATATACCGCAAAGTGATATACATAGTAAAATATATAGTTCCCTGTCCCCAAAGGGCTGCCAATCTGAAAAAAAAATAAATACAGAAAAGGCACCAGCAGCAGCCAGGGGTGTAGCTACAGTGGAGCAGGGGAGTGCAATTGCACTGGGCAACATGTTTTAAGGGAGCAAAAGCTGATCCTAGTGGCCAGAATTGTGAAAATCTTAGTAATAATATTATGAATAATACTATCATTGGAAAGGTAATTTAATGCAGAATGCAATAAAACAAGCCAGAGTATATCTTTACTCTATCAAAGGTTATGACCCAAAAAAACCGTAAAATGAAAATGAAAATATAACTGTCATATAAAAATTGTGGTTTGTTAAAATCATGAAGTGCAGGAATATATATGTTATTCAATGCAGAAGTTCATGCAGAATGCAATGAAGCAAACGGCTGTGTAATGTCTTCATTATATCAACAGTTACGGCCAAAACCTCAAGAAAATGTACATACAACTGTGACATCACTTTCTGTTGTGACATCACTTCTGGGGCATCATTTTGCCCTCTGCACCGGGCTACATGTTCATTATTTATTTATTTATTTATTTATTTATTTATTTCCTGCCTTTCTGCCCCATGGGCACCCAAGGCGGCTTAATCATTATAATCATTAAAATACAATAAAATCACAATTTGACATTTAAAAACAATAATTAAAAACAACATTAAAATAATTGAAATTTATTTATTAGCTATTCCCCTGGCAGCAGCCATTGCAAAAGACAGCACACCGGGGTGAAAAGGGACAGTGGCTCTCCCTCTGTTCAGTATAAGAGGGTAGCACATTAACAGGCAACTCTTTGCCCAGTTAGCAGGGCAAAGTAGACACTCGGTAGGAGTACATTATCCAGTGGAATATTTTAATTTTTGTCTTTGGACATCTGAGTTTCATAGCATAGAACAAATTGCTCCCATAACTAATTTTTCATTTTTATTTTGAAGAATTTATACCCCGCCTTTCCCATGCCAAAGCAAATGCCCAAGGCGGCTTACATGGGCAGCCTAGTCTAAACCACAATTTTTCAATGGTTTTTTTTTTTTTTTTTTTTACAAATTTACAGTATTCTGCGATTCACCGAATCCTCAGGCCCAGATGTAGCCTTCACAGTGTGGTTCTCTCCTCTGGCCATGTGACAGCGAGCTTCAGCAGGTGATCATAAGTCCAGCCTGTACAGGTTCTGAAGATTGGATTCCATTCTTTTGCCAGCTGGCCTTCACACAACATTCCTGTACTGGCTGATCAGCTCCACAGTGACCCCGTTCGGCCACAACAGGTACTGCAGCTTGACACAGCCTGGTGTTCCACCTCCCATCCGAAAATAGACCACAGATTCTTCTGCTTAGCTTCAGGCAATACCAGCAGCTCAACTATCAGTCCACACCTCCTGCCCTAGATTGATTAGATTGAGTTCTTCGTATTCTGTCCTCGATCATTAACGGTGGGTCTCATACATGTTGCACTGGTATACCAATGACTGCTATCGTAAGACAATCAGGTTCTTAGAGAAGCTAACTTGGTATTACTTATTGAGCCTCGTTAACACCCCCCCTCCCCCCACACACATTTCTTTGCTGCCACTGCATTTATTACAACATCAATACATTGCAAATAGAAAGAGGCTCTGTTTCCTGCTCCAAATACTTTGCTGGGGACAAAAGCATAATGAATGCAGCCTCATCAGCAATGCTTAGCAGTTTTACAGGCTGAAGGGTCTCATCAGCACTCAAGACTTCTCTAAATATACTATAAAAGTACTCCACTTGTCATTCTTAATGACTCTCTGCTGCCACTTACAGTGATTGGAGCTGCATTTACCGTGTTGGAGTCATTCCCCCCCCCCAACATCCCCAGTTGAAACCGTTTCGATTTCCGAGCAAATTTAACAGATCGCAGAGTCTACATTTCAAAGTGCTGAATAGAAACTTTGCCACGGTGAGGTTGTTTTGTATTTAATCTCTTCCTTTTGTGCGGCTTCCCCTAAGCTGTTTAGAAGTCTAGGGAGAGAATGTGCAGAGCTCCCATCTCTAAATAAAGGGGTGCCATCTGGGGAAACGAGCTTTTCCCTTGTGTTTCAATGCTGTATCCAACAATAGACAATAACAGGCCAATAAAAAAAGTCCCACAAAACCAATCTCCTTTTTGGCACAAACATTAAGAAGGAATGTTGACCCTTGGCCTACACAGCATTGAAGCATAATGGGATTTTGTATAAAATGAGTATGTTTCTCGAACACTGAGCATTTGGCGATAAGGCAAAAAGGAGACGGAACACAGCAGCTCATGAGAGGAGAGAAGATGAAGATAAATGGTAAAGGGAGCTTTTTAATTTTCATGCATTCAGAACCATCCACTGAAAAAAGTGCACCATGCTATGATTTTTTTCTTTCTTGTTTGTTCCGAGCAGAACTTGGATCGTGTTTTCTGTTCATATGAGCAAATATCCCCAAGGTATCTGACAGGCATCATTCATCTTTCCGCAATAAAACAAGTTCATCACGTCATTCCGTTGATGCATCAGAGTCCGCAACTTGGCATTTGTACGCAATGTGCCTGCTCCCACCCAACGAAAGAAGCACACAAAGGAATGCAGCCTAAATTACATGAACATTGTTAACATGGGGGTGCCATTTTTGCTGCTTAGCACCCTTTTATGCACATTGCTTTAAAATGCATATAACCCAGGGCGCAATCCTAACTTGGAGTTAGGCCGGCACAGTTAGGCCAGCAAAGTTTGACTGGCACAAGGGACACCATAAAGAATGTCTGGAGCACTCTCTGAGGGCACAATCCTATGCAGCACCAGAATGGCGAGGCTGACTCGGCAGTGCCATATTCGACGCTGCATAGGAGAGGCTGGAGCCCCCCACCCCACGGCAAGGGAGTGTTCGCTCCCTTACCGTAGGGGAGGCTCCAGCCTTCCCTATGTGCTCCTCGGATCAGGGCCCGCTAAAGAGCGGGCGCAGATCCAAGGAGACCGTGCAGCCCAAATCCGGCCCTCACGGCCTCGCAGCTGGGCTTAGGATGTGACCGTATGGCCACCTCCCAAGCTCACCCCCATCCCTCCCAAGTCCTGCTCCCACCTCCCTCCCTCCCTCCAATCCCCGTGCCGCCTTGGCACAGAGCCTCCCTCGTGTCGACTGGCTTTGGTCAGAGCGAGAGAAGCTCAGCGCGGGAGCAGCAGGGCCGGCACCTGCCTGCTTGAGCGCTGATGCAGGGGTGCTGCTCGGCACTGGTGCGCTGGCACTCCACCCCTCGCATCGATGCTATGACATAGCGTCGAGGCAAGGGGAGGGGTAGGATTGCGCTGTGAGTCAGAGAGGTCAGCACAGACATGAGCCATTCTCCCTGACTCCAAGAGTGGTCCAAACATACTTTACGGTGTCCCTTGTACAAGCCAAACTTTGCTGGCCTCCTCAGTTCCTTGGAAAAGCTGGCGGGGGGGGGGGTTTTTTCTGGGGGTTCCAACATGTAGTTAAGATTTGAGGAAAAGAGGTGCTCTCTCTCTCTCTCTCTCTCTCTCATAGTGCGTGTGTGTTTGTGGGGTATGCACATGTGTGCACATTTCTGTATGCACACATGTGTGCCCATTCTGAACCCTTTCCTCCTCAGCCACTTCTCTAGATCATGTTTTATATGGTCATTCCAAAACCCACTATCAATACACCTTTCCCTCCAGTCTCCCCTTTTCTCAGCCAAAAAAAAGCTAGACCTTGGGGGCGGAGGGTAACATGCAGTGGAGGATTCCCTTAGACACAAGACAGTTCTTGTGTGGCCTTCCCTTAATGGTGAACATGGTTCACTATTATTTCCTGCTGATAATGGCAGGATCATTGGGTTTGACTATGAGCCCTATTGGAAGCCTTCATCGGCTTGCAAAAGGGGAAGAACAGGAGGGAGGTTTTAGAGGTTGGGGAAGCTTGAGGTTGGGGAAGTTTGAGCCCTGAGTTCAGCCCCAATTGCAGAGGACTGTACCTTGTGATGTGGGTGAATCTGAATGGTGAAGTGTGCATTTTGAGTTCACTCATTAAGATATTTGCACCATGTCTAGTTGGGGGTCAGATCAAGATGTCAATAAACCATAAGCAGAATAGTTTCCATAATACTGGCCACCATCTCACCTAAAACTGGCCACCATACCACCAGGCTGCAGAATGCAGCCGTGGTGTCCAGAAGTGTCAATCAGCACCCAATCACCTCCTCATCCAGTGCCAACTATCCCTGCTAATGCTCCAGACATTTCAGCGCCATGGATTTCAGTGACAGAGCTGCTAAGTGGATTGGAATCAACTGGATATAAAAGTTCTTGATTTTGATTGGAGCATCACATTTGAGGTGAAGCTTTGACATACTAATTCATCAACCAAAATACAGGAGAGAGGGAGTGCAGAATCAGTCAGCCATCAACACTCACCCCTATCAGTCCACATAGCTGGTGGGCACAGAGAGCGGGGAGGATACCTCTGACAAAAGAACCTGCCTTTCCCTGTGGCGTGACCAAGCAAGATCCCAAAAGATCAGACCAGATGCCAAGGTTTCCTTTTCTGGAAGGCCAGCCCAATGTATACAGCTGTTGAGTGATCAGCCTGTTAGGAAGCAAGCCAAGGTAGTGTTATATAATTGATATGCAGAGGGTGCTAAAAAGTCATTTCTCTCCAGGAATGTGCTGGGATAACTTTAGATGGAATCTCTTGCAATGCACCAGTTCTTTCTCAAACATGGCGGGTGATGGCACACTCTCATCTACCCCGGAACCTGGGCAGACTCTCCTTGTCTTCCTCTCCTTTCTGTTCATAGCAACCGAATTCCTTAACAAGGACAGAGCTTTGATACAGCCTCTGAAAAGGATGCCCCACGACCAAAGACGGCAAACATTACATGAAATATGTTTTTGGAGTGAAATCTTATCGCTGAAATAAAGTTGACTCGGTCAGGAAATTCTTTCTATGATAGCAAAGCTAACTTTCGCACGGCCCAGAACAAATGATCTTGCAAGTGTTGGAAAAAGGGCGTGTTTTTTTTCTCTCTCTCTCTCTCTCCTTTATTAGCAAGTAAATGTGCAGGAACAAAATCCAGAATGTAACATACATACCCACCCAGAGCAAGCAGGAAAGAGCGGGGGGAATAAAAGGGGAAGAAATACCTAAGATTTAAGCAACCTATGCACAGATCTCTATGAAATATGTCCAAATATATCTATAGGTCCATAGATGCCACCTATATGCCATACATTCAAATGTTGATAGAGTTAAAAGGTCCTCAATCCATTGAGTACTATAGAGGGGCTCTTGCCCTTCCAGTATTGTGTCATGATTCTTTTAGCTACAGCAAGGCACAGGGACCCATTTCTGCTGACCTATGGATAACCTCTGTGAAACGGGCAGATAGTTCAAAAGATGATCTTCACTGGAAAGAACAGCATCATTGTCCCCATGCATGCGTGGCCTGTCTAGAAGGGTCTTATGCTGACATGGCAGAAAATCCTAGAAAGCCATTTTTGAGGAAGACGGTTAGGTCATACTTGATTATGACCCATTTAGAATAATGGCTTTTTTGAAGTCTTGGCACAAGGGGACATTCACAGAATGTGAAGCACCTTATTGGATAGTTCTGTCTCAGATACAATTACCTTTTTAAGGTTTTGTTACGATAAGATCTGTCAGCCCAGTCCTATGCTCCAGCACTGCTGTAATGTACAGCAGTCCCAAGGCAGTCGCCAGAGTCTCCTCGGGGAAAAGGAACATTTATTCCCTTGCCATGTGTTGAGTTCCACTGGTGGCAATGGGTCTCCGTGGATTAGTGCCCCCTATTTAGCAGGTGCAGAACCAAGGAGGCCTGTGCCAGGCTTTCAGGCATGGGAAGGGGCATATGATTTGGCGGCGGACTCTGCCTTTGGCCCTGCACCCTCCCAGGACTGATCTTCCCCTCAGGCTGCCCTCCTTCCACCCAGTTTTGGCCCCTTCCCACCCAGTGGTGTCATTCAAATGATTTAGGAACAGGAACTCACTTTTGAGTTCAAATTCAAATGTTGGGAAAAAAAACAAAACAAAACCCGGAAGCAGCCACGGAGCCCGTTAGGATCCGGAACGCCCGTTCTGGTCCGTTCCCCCTGAATGACATCACTGTTCCCACCTTACTGTCACCCCCAGGAAGGCTTACTGCCTGCTGGCGGTAACATTTACCACTCAGTGCTCCCGGCAAAAGAAGATTCTCATCCCTTTCCTGTATTTTTTCAGTCAAAGGTAAATTAAAAATGAAGAAAAAAAAACACATCCCCCTTACATTTTTTTGTGTAAATGGCAAAAACTGCAACTTTTTTTAAAAAAATTAGAGAATTAAAAGTATACTTTTGAAAAACATAGATTTTTTCAAATTAAAAAAAAAAAAAAACTGTTTCCCTCTAGTTTTGCATAGGAGTACGTGGTGGGAATCTTACAAATGCATTGCAAACAGGCCAAAATTCAGAATTCCTACAGATCTTCAAATAGAAAAGAACTCAAGGGATTTCAAAGTAAATCTGCTTCACTTTTTATCTAACTTTCCAGTGACCTTAAAATGCTATGCAGCCCTTTAGAAGTGAGACATGAATTTACCTTATAAGATGTTTTAAACATATTTCTCTGTTTTTCCTCCCCAACCCTGAACCCAAATGTTCAGATCTTTTTGTAATCTTCAGAATGATCTCCTTTGTTCCTAATATTCCTTTTTAGCACTGGTTTTTTTTGTAGCATGTTAGATGTGATGAGCAGATCTTGCCTTTGAAGCAATAGGTCCTTAGAAGGACTTGGAAGTTCAGTATTCTATACCATTGGTAGACCTTCTTGCCAAAGAGTGAAAAAAAAATGGAGAAATGGAGAATGTAATTGCAGAGATTGTTTTGAGCTACATACTCTTTTAATTCAGTGGTTCTCAAACATTTTAGACTGGGACCCACTTTTTAGAATGGCACTCGTGTTGGGACCCACCAGAAGTGATGTTATTAACCTGGAAGTGATGTCATAGCTGGAAGTGACATCATCAAGCAGGACATGCCATCAGCATAACATCATCAAATGACACTTCCAGAATGCAACCTGGCATTCTTGGACTGAAGCAACTGCACAACCATGAAACATCCCTGACAGAATATATTATGTAAAAGTACTGAACTACGAACACAACTAAAAACCTCCCTTGAGGATTCAAACACTCGCAAAAGGAATATAGGAAGAGTTGCAGGAAATAAGCCTGCAGTTTCCAAAGTGGCTGCTCTCAGCTTTCCGCCACCCACCTGACATCAGGTCGCAAACCACCAAGTGGGTCCCAACCCACAGCTGGTATAACACTGTTTTAATTCATTCCGAAGGACTTTCATAATTGTACAATGGGACCTCAGTGTCCGCAGGGGGCTTAATTCAAGGACTCTCCGTGGACATAAACAAATGTGGATGCGCAAATCCCTATTAAAATGGCAAGCTTTAAGACTCAGGGGAGGCCTGCACCAATACCAATACCAATACCAATACCAAAACAACTTACCTTGGGTTCCTTTGCTTTCTCTTCCTCCTTTCATTCCTTCTAAACCCATTCAAAGTTCCTGTAATATAGACTCTAGTTGCTTTGATATAGATTGCATAGAGCTATTAAAGGTGTACAGGCGTGCCCCAGTGTTGACTGGGGTTCCATTCAAACACACACACACACACACACACACACACACACACACACACACACACACCGTGGATAGCTGAAACCATGGATACTGGGGACGCCTTTTTAAAGATAGGGGGACATCAGTGGTTTTGCTGCCACAAGGTAAAAAATGAGATTTGTTTAATGTTTCCCTAGCTTTTTAATAGGTGTCCGTGGATAACTGAAACCGTGGATATGGAACCAGTGGATACCAGGGCACAGCTGTATCTTTATGACAAGCATTTTTTTCCCCCCAAACAAAATATGAAAAATAAAATAATGCAATTTCATTGAGGTCATTTCCTTTAATTCATTTTGGCATGTGCATGTGTCATGCATGCTGCAAAAAACCCAGATGCAGCTGCACAACTAGTCATGCATATGAGCTGATGGTCTTCGATACACATCCTGGTTTTTCATGCAAAGGCGTATGTACCAGAAGGACTCTCCTGAATGTTACGATATGGATGTCTATCTAGTCTAGTTATACTGGCAACATATGCGGGGGGGGGGCAGGTTACTTACAATTGAGATTGTGCTTAGTAGACTGGGAAAATTGTGTATACAACTTTAAAACAAGTGACGTTCACTACACAGAAATTCCTACCCAGATTCAGCAAAATCTCTGCTATTGCGTTCCAGCGTACTTATGTGAATCTTTACCCATTCCCCATTCTGAATTACCCATTCGAGACCAACCAAATGTTATTAGGTTCATCCAATTCATTTTCCCAGAAGAGTTATTTGGTTTTTGTGGGATCTTCTCTAGACCCAGTTTATTTGCTTCTATGGATTCTTGTCCCTATATACAGTGAATTGGCAGAGCTTTGGGTATAGTTTTGAAACTGACCCAACTTCGTCATCACTCTTGGCACGTTTCCAGTATAATCAGTATATGGTCTGTGTCTAGTTGTCCTTGTTAAGTACATTTCTGGAATCCTTCATTGCAATTTTCCAGTGCATTTCATGCTCTCTATCTTTGGCAATGCGTGTTGCATTTCAATAGTGTATTTAATTTTCTTTTCTTTGAAGTGATAACGTAAAATGTATCTGTATGAAACAATAGCCAGGACACTGGTGCACCATACTATATGCCTCATAATCCTACATTTTAAAAAAAGTGTTCATGATTTATTTGGATGCTTGATACTAAAGAAGACATTCAAGTGTGACATAGAGTGTAATCCTAACCAACATTTCAGCATTGAAGTAAGGGTAATGCAGCTCCAAGATAAGGAAACAATCATTCCTTTACCTTGAGGAGGCCTCCGTGACTGCCCCCCCCCAACTCCAGAATGCAGCATATGCCCCATTGGCACTGCTGTGTCAGTGCAAGAAAATTGGTTAGGATTGCACCCTAAAGATAATGGCATAGGTAAGAGGTGCAGGGGGGAACATTGCCCCGGGTATTTTAACTTGAGAGGGTGTTTAAAGGCCTCCCAAAGGCACTTTTGGTTTTTGCCAAAAACTGGAAGTGCCGTTCAGAGGCCTCAAAGACATCCCCTCAAGGCATGGCACCTAGGGCCTCAGAAGATATGCAGTTTCCCTCCCCAGGCCTTTCTGATGGAGGCATCTAAAAGGTACTTCCAGTGGAGGCCTGTAAGATGTCATATGGGAAGGTTAAAAATGGGGGTGTTGTGGGGATATGGGGTATAGGAGTGTTAATTTTTGTGTCCCCAAGTGCCAGGTGCTTCAGCTGGCTATAACTAAGGTGTTGAGTTCTGCCCAAAGCTATAATCCTGGCACTCAGAGCCTTAGGTAGACCAAGTCTTGCTCTGCAATTGATTTAAAACATTTGACAACGACACCCACAGATAAGGAAAGGGCAACACATTGTCCTCTTGAACCTTTATCTGCTCCAAATTGTGCTCCCTTGACCTCAGACTGCATAGGAGACACAGTGGCTGGCCTTCACCAAGTCAAGATTGAGCACACAATCCTAAACTGTGCTGGAACAGCGAGGCTGGCGGGCCTGTGCGGTATCCAGTACAGCTTTGGAGCACTGGTGATACGCCCTTGTCTCAGGGGAGGCTCCAGCCTCCTATATGCGTTCCTTGGATCTGTGCCTGCTGTATAGCAGGCGCAGAGCTGAGGAAGCCACGCGGCCCCAGTCAGGGCCGCATGGCCTGGAGATGGAGGTTTAACACCCACATCCCAGCCCCTCCCTCTCCCAGTCCAGCCAGTTCCTCCTTCCTGTGCGCCCTCTCTCCACCCAGATCCGCTCTTGCACCAGCCACATTCAGCTGGCGCACGAGCAGCACAGGGCGGCCATCGGCCAGCACAATTGGTCTGACACTGCTGCTAGCATTGGCCCAATGGCATTAGCACCAACACAAGGGTACTGTTCGGCACCCTCGCGTCGACGCTAGTGCCATTGGACCAAGGCAAGCATCTAGCATTGGCCCAACAGCCCTCATAGGATTGTGCCCTGAGGTACAACGTGGTTGATATTCTGGTGTCTCTCTAGCATAAGAACATAAGAACATAAGAAGAGCCCTGCTGGATCAGGCCAAAGGCCCATCTAGTCCAGCTTCCTGTATCTCACAGCGGCCCACCAGGTGCCCCAGGGAGGCATGCTTGCATCCTGTTGCCACTCCCTTGCACCCAGTACTCTGAAGTAGCCTACTACTAATGTAAGGAGGCTACAACCCATCATTGCTTATAGCCCACAATGGACTTTTCTTCCAGAAATCTGTCCAATCCCCTCTTAAAGGCATCAAGACCAGATGCCATCACCACCTCCTGTGGCAAAGAGTTCCACAGATTAACTGCCTGCTGGGTAAAAAAGTACTTCCTTTTATCTGTTTTTACTCTCCCAACTCTCAGTTTTAGCGGCTGCCAATTCAGTTTTAGCATTTGCCAATGCACTATATCTGTCTTCTCTTTGTCTTCTGCAGGTCTCAAGATTCCCTCTGTATTTATCCATCAATAAAGTGGCTGCTTTTCACCCACATCCTTGTCTCGTGTGGCTACTGGGAATTGCAAGGGCAACCATCTCTAATATTCTTCCTTTCCAGAGCAGATAAATGCCAGAAAACATACCTGAGACTTCCAAATCCCCACAAAAGGCACAACTTGTTTGCTTTCAGTAACCAGTAGTTATGATCAGCACTTCATATGAAGTGCCCTACTTTATAGGGCACTTCATTTAGAGCTAATAAAATAGTGATTGGATGTTAAGTAAATACTGAGCAAGTATTAAGGACATCAATTTCGAAAGTATCACAATTATGCAACACAGCAGTGAGAGTAATTTGTGGATAATTTGAAGAGTGATCCAGAATTCATGTAAGAACTCAGCATATTTTTTTTACTCTCTGCTAATCTGACTAGGGCTGTTACTATTTTTAAGTTTGAATATCCATAGTCACTTTCTTGAAATCAGAGGACGTTCTTGCACATGTCAGGTGGGGCTTCAGGTAATTACATTTCCTTTTGCCTGACTTGTCCATTGTGTTTGTTTTGAACAGTCCATTTGAACAGCCTGACAGCTCTATCCCATTTGGATGCTGTGTTGATGGTGCATGGAAGATGGTGCAACATCAGTCCAGGCAATGCTCCATAGCAGCACAGCCCTCTCAGTATTGCTGGCACATCCCTTTCTAGTAATGCCCCCAGCATCCATGGCAGAGGAGTAACTAGGGTAAAGCCTGAGGGCACCTCTGCCGTGGATGCTAGGGGCATTACTAGAAAGGGATGTGCCAGAAATACTGGGAGCTTGTGCTGGCATGGACCATTGCCTGGACATGTTGCACTATGCACACTCAACGTGCAAGGCAGGTTCTCCCCAGAGGGAGAGTCATTGGCTGCGTCACACCTCCTGTAGAGGCTCCCCAAAGGGATGTGATGTCATGATGTCACTGCCCTGGGCGCAGGAGTGTCTAGCTACACCTCTGATCCATGGAAACCCTGACACAGCTTATCACCCATCGAGCAGCATCCTGATGTTGGTGCATCATCAGTGTGATGCACGTGCATAATGAGTGTTGTGTTATATGTCATCAAGAGAGGTTCCTATAAGGAAAAAATGAATGTGAAGCTCCAATGGTGAACCAAAAATATAACAATAAGGGTGCAATTCTAACCTGGAGTTAGGCCAGCATAGTTAGGCCAGCAAAATTTGGCCGGCACAAGGACCACCGTAAAATGCGTTTGGACCACTCTTGGAGTCAGGGAGGATGCTTCACGTCTGTGTGCTGGTCTCTCTGACTCCGAAAATGGTCCTAACATACTTTACGGTGTCCCTTATGCCGGCCAAACTTTGCTGGCCTAACAGTGCCGGCCTAACTCCAGGTTAGGATTGCCTTCTAAAGGTATCCACTTTTCTTCCCCGGTTCTAGCCCATCGCCAATCAGATCAAAGTCCTAGTTCATTTATTGACAGATCTGACATTTTACTTGATTCTCACAGTATGAGATATGTTATTATTCCACGGTGAGCTTTGGCACACCCATGGGGAGGGAGAGAAATAAGATTTTCTTATAAGCTAAAATGTAAATGTGAGACATCTATTATAACAGTGAGGAACATTAAAAATCATACTCGCTAGGCATATCAATCAATCAATCAATCAATCAATCAATCAATCAATCAATCAATCAATCAATCAATCAATCAACAGTATTTATATACCGCTTTTCAACACAAAGTGGTTTACAGGCAAATAATACTGAAGTTAAATATCATCCAGGAATTGCCCCGATGCTGGTTAACCCATCTTTTGTTCAAGGAATAGTTGATCAAATGATTTCCAATATGAACTTGGCTCTGCAGGCTCCATTACTCATCCACTTCCCTGGCTTCCTTCCTAAAACATTATGACTCAAATCAATGCATCCTTGGCCTATTTCTTAGGTTTTTTTTTTTCCAATAATATAAAATCTGAAGAATTAAAAAAAAATGCTGTGTGCTACAGAAGAGCTATTCAGGGCCATCCATCCCAATGGGACAAGGGTGGAGATGTCCGAGAGCTGCAAGGAAAGGACAGAATAGAATTTAGGAAGCACTGTGGGACATGGCAGACTAAGACTGGGAGATTGTACAGAAATTAAAGGAGTTCCAGCCCAGTCCTAACCTGCATTGGAGCAGGCAAGCTGGATGGCCTGTGCTGCATCCTATGCAGGTTAGGCAGCAGCTGGAGCTGCATCCAAGGCTCCGTCCCCAGGCCGTGTGGCCCCGATTTGGGCCGTGTGGTCTCCTTGGTCTCTGCACCTGCTCTTTAGCTATCATTTTTTTCAGCCGCATCACTGAATTCAGCTTTCACATAAGCAGATGCCACAACCATGTAAGGCAGACATGCTCAGGCAAACCCTTGTTCTAAGACCATTCCACACGTATATTACTTACAACGCACATCCAATTGTAATATGGCTATGAGATGGCCAGCACTCCTCTGGCTTTCAGTTGCAAGTTGCAGGCAGCTCATGCCCCATGTCCGCCAAACAGCCTCATTCTGCAGAAAGCAAGGCGTTTAATTCACAACAGGGGGATGCATCCGTTCCTTATTGACCTGTGATTGCACGGGCAGCATCAGGCCTATAAAATGCTGAGACAAAAGCAAACCTCTGCCTAGACAGCACTATGGATTCCCCATGGTTGGGGCTGAGGGGAGACACAGTGGGGAGTTGCAGATAGGAACTATGTTTTATTAAAGAGGATGGTTTCAGTGAGAAAGGGAGGGAGAGCAGGGAGAGATTAGTGGAGCTGCTGAGTGCGCACAGAGAGAACAGATGTTGGAGATTAATGGAGCATTAGGAAAAAAAGAGGGAATCAAAATTTTCTAATACCTGTCATGGCTTTTCAAGTCTCACTGTGCTCTTTGCAGGAACGCACAAGGCAGATTCTCAGTCGGACGTTGTGAGCTAGGCACTTCATGACTCCTTGAACTCGAGTACTGCTCTGTGTGAACCTAATGCATCAGAAACACGACATGCTGCCATTTTATGGCCATGTTTTTAATACAACCATGGCATTTCCCAAAGCAGTGTAAAAGTCGAGGGGAGGAGGTAGGAAAAGACTCTCCTTCATCAGATGCCTTGCTGTAATGCAGCACTAAGGCAGAGTCCGAGCGGTGCCTATAAAAATACGGTGCCTGTCACACAGAGTATATATATACTCTGTGTGACTGGCACCGTATTTTATACACACACACACACACACACACACACTGTATACACACACACATACACATACACTGTGTGAGTGGCACTGTATTTTTACACACACACACACACACACACACACACACACACACACACACACACACAGTGGCATAGCTAATGAAAGTGTAACCCAGTGCAGAGGGCAAAATATTGCCCATGAAATGACATCACAACAGGAAGTGATGCACAGTGGTATTTTTTGTTTTCTGGGTTTTTTGGTCACAGTTTGTTTCATTGCATTCTGCATTAAATTACCCTTCCAATGATTTATATCATGATGGTAGTACTCATACATACCAAGGTTTTTCACAGATTTGTCCACTAGTGTCCAGCTCAGCCTGTTGCCCCCCTAAAGCTTGTTGCCTGGTGTAATTGCACCCCCCTGCACTTCTTTAGCTACTCTCCTGTATAAATACTCTCCCCAGAATGCAAATAACTGATATGGTGTATAATGCTACTCATTGCAGCCGTCCCATAGGAAACCATTACCAGTGGCGTTGTCAGAGCAGGCTCCACCCAGGTGGGTTGATACCTCACTGCATGGCACATGCACATACCCCATACTTATCCAGAGAAGTGTGTGGTGCCCAGAAGTGATGCAATGATCAGCGCCATTCTACCTGGGGCTTAGCACTGATGCAACATGCCGGCTGGCGCAAGGGAGGCGCACTGACAGCGTGCCCCAGGGTTTGGAGGAGGGAGGCAGGGAGGCAGGGGCAGGACTTGGCCGGGACATGGGCGGGCCCCAATTTGGGCCATGTGGTCTCCTTGGATCTGCGCCTGCTCTTTAGCGGGCACAGATATGAGGAGCGCATAGGGGAGGCTGGAGCCTCCCCTACAGTAAGGGAGCGCACACTCCCTTGCTGTGGGAGGCTCCAGCCTCTCCCAACCCAGCGTTGGATATGGCACTGGCCGGCCGGCTGGCCTTGCCATTCTGGCACTGAGTTAGATTGCGCCCCCAGTTTGTAACCCCTGCTAGCTGGGCAAGAGTTCCTGTTGGGATATTGGAATGAGGCAGAAGACATTTACAGATCTGTATGGTTGGTTTCTACCTAGAGACATGGAGCTAAAATGGCAACATGTAAATCTGCCCAGTGATATGAGTATGAATGGTAACATAGAGATCTACCCAGTAATAAGAGTTAGAATGGCAACATATAGATTTGCTCAGTAACAAGAGAATCTGCCTGGAGATATGGTCATGTGATGGTAGTGATTGGAAGATATATAAACATGACCAGGGATACATTGTATGTTTCTTCAGAGAGGGTTTTGAAAGAGTGTGTGCTTGAGAGAAGCCTTTTGGATGAGAGCTGATCATTGATTAATAGAAGTTATGTACAGAGTCTGCTGGAGTTGCTGTAACAGTTGTAAATAAAATTAACTTGAGTAATACAGAAGTTCTTGTTAAAGAAGTCTCTGAGTTATTTCTTGTCTGTGATCATTAGTTTTTTTTTTTAATACAATCTTTATTGAGTTAATATACAGAAATAAACTTTACAATCCAAAACAAAGACATTTATACAAAAAAAAAGAGAGAGAAAGAAAGAAAAAGAAAAAGACTAATCCATTCTCAATACCGTGTAGTCC
>JAJKFI010000007.1:9432245-9507433 GCA_029204185.1 Lerista edwardsae | reverse complement strand
TCTATCTATCTATCTATCTATCTATCTATCTATCTATCTATCTATCTGCGCCACTTGTGCTGATGCAGACGTGTTTTACAACACATTCGCAAGAGCACTTGGCTGATGCAAGTGGCTTGTGTTGGCCCAAGGGCATCTGTGGATTGCACCCACAGCTCAATAAAAGAAAACGTTCACTGTCCGCACTCCTTCTCTGGCCATTATTATTATTCATTTCACGTCATGACTATTACTGGGAATAGTATTGTCATGGGAGATGCCAACAACATATGGGCCCCGGGTGCCAAATGACTTTGGTATGCCACTGCATGAGGGCTTGTCACTGCGTGATTATGCCACTGCATAATTTCAGCAGAAGGCAGTTGTATGGGTTAAGTCTGACACAGGCTCATGTCTATGTATACCACACAATTCCTGATAATGACACAATGAGATCTGAGAAGAAAATGTATCTGCTTCTCTCCAGGACACTCTCCAAGCATTACAACAACTGCTGTCTAACTAAGCCCTTGAATTTCCCATTGTTCTGTCGCTTTTATTAATCCCACTTAGACCTGCTGAGACCAACCCATCATTCATTGTTTACCTACATATTTATACCCCTGAAATACTTGTAGACAGTCAGTCCAAATCATATAAACTTCTAATGTATTAAACTCTTTCATCTTTTCGTCAGAGGCTTTAAAAAAAGAAAAGAACAGGAATTATGCAGATCTTCCTTAACCATGGGGACACAAAAGGTTTTGTTTCAGAAGATAATTTCTGAAGAAAAATAACATTTGCCTTCTGTATTCTTTTGGAAAATGTTTTATTTATCGTTAACTATTGATGACAGCATTTAAGAAAACACACCTGAGACAGCAGGATGAGAAACCGCTGGTTGAAAGAAACAGAAGGGGGATGTCAAAAATGAAAAAGAGAGAACATCTGGGAATTTCCTTACTGATGAGACAAGTTCTCAAAGCAACATACGGCATTTAACTTGGTGTTCATATTTTAAGCCTTGTTTTGCGGATTCATTCTTTTAGGTAGATCAAATTAAGCAACTATTATGAAGTACATTCTGCCTTAATTTTTCACAGCTTCTTTTTCACACTCTGTTTCCTGAAATTGCCAAATTGTATAGGATTATGCAAAATAGGAGCGGAGAGTGAGGGAAGGTGAATGAGGTTTAATAGATCCCCAGAAAAGATGTGGTTTGTACTGCATGTTAGGGATCAGGAACTTTAGACTGCAATCCTAACCTGGAGTTAGGCCAGCACAGTTAGGCCAGCAAAGTTTGATCAGCGCAAGGGACACCGTGAAGTATGTTTGGACCACTCTCAGAGTCGGTCCAGATGTGTGCCAACCTCCCTGACTTGGGTAGCGCAATCCTATACCCCCTTTGCGCCGGTGCTAAGCTCTTGAACCGACCAAATACTGTCGCAAACGTGCCATAAAGTGCGTCCACGTTGGCGCTGTGGCACTGGGCCAGCATTGGACTGGCGCGAGCAGTAGTGCCAGCGCTTGGGTGCCGCCATGACCGTCAGCAGTGCCGGCCATGCGCCAGTCAAGCGTCGGTGGCGCTCGCTTGGTGCAGAGCCTCTGTGAGGGCGTTCCAGAGGCGTTCCGGGGGCATAACTGGGCAGCGCAGTAGGCGGAGACGGCGGTTGTGACGCAGGATGACCGTAGTGCCAAATCCTAATGCCCATCCCCGGCCATGGCTGCCCCGATTCGGGCTGCTCCCGCGCACGTTCCTCTGTGCCTGCAAAGCAGCAGGTGCAGATCCGAGCATGCCCATAGGGGTGACTGGGGCTTACGCGGGTGCAAGGGAAAAACCTCCCCTTGTTCTGGATGTTGCTGCTGCTGCCTCCTAATGGGCTTTAGGATACAGCCCTGCTACGTCAGCCTTACTAGGCCAGCATAGTATAGGATTGCGCCCTGGAACAATGTGCCTATACCATTAACTGTTATATAGAAAAAGGAATTTGGGCAGGTGCAGCTCATCATGAAAGGGTTTCAAAAGCTGTACCTGTACCTGCCAAAATTCTCTCTTCTATACAATGGTTAAAGGTATAGGCACTCTGTTCCCATTTGCAATTGGTAACCTACCTATAAGTTCTAACATGCCCTTATCCTCCAATGGGTTTGTGTGCTACCTGAAAAGCCAAGGGAGAACATTCTAGCCAACATATCCATTCCAAGGAATGTGTTCTGAACTCCTGGAGAGATGCTGTGTTGACAATACAAAGCTAGATAGAAGGATGAGTCTCAGTAAAAGGATGGAACTGATGAATCTCAAATCTACAGTATGTGCTAGAGCTGTGTGTGACTGTGAGCTGGTCTTTAAACTTTCTGTTTGCTACTACTACTGCCTAACAGTAAATGGCAGGAGAAAATTCATGAATCCTGTGTACACTGACTGTACCTAACCCTTTCTCCATTTAAACATGGCTTTCAGAGCTGTTCACTCTCAGGGGCTGGTCTTTCAGTGGTTCTGCTGCAGTCAACAGATATAAAAGATCACACACAGTTATTCCTATCCAATCGGCAATGCTATCCCCCCCTCTCTCAGTGCAGTTAGAAGGCTAGGATTTGTGTTTAAAGTGACAGTGGCAAAGCTTCAGTCCTCACAGAGCAGTTCAAAGTTTGATTGAAGTTCTCACTGAAGTTTATTATGTGAAGGATTTTTTCCCCCTTTTCTTTTCAGTTTTAATCCATATCTCCACTTCAAATCTCCAGGTAACATTTTGCTGCTTTTATCATCACTTCAGTTTGGTGCCTCCTGGGTTTTGCAGAGACTGGAATCTATGGCATGTGTGTGCATGCCTGTGTGTTTGGAGAGGTTTTGTTATCACTGAAGAGATAGCATCAGAGGATCTAGCATATTGGAAATGCATTTTTTGTCAGCCCCTTGAATACCTCTGGCAGAAAAGAAGAGCAACACAGAATGCCTCCTTCAGTCAAAACATCCTCCATTAGCCTTTGGTGGGAAATGTATGCACCAAATAAATCTTTCTAAAATTAAAAAGATGTGTTTAATGGACTCAGAAGGGTTTACTCTTTGGGTTTTTTGAAATATATAGTCTATTATTCCTTGCACACAATTTCTCTTTAGGAAAAAAAGACAAGGACCATCTCTTTTTAACTCAGCCAAAACAGGTATTGTATTGACATGAAACTGGGCGAATTTCAGGCAGAAATGTTCAAGTGTTCTTTTTAGTAGACTTAGAAGACTGTTGTGCTTAGGGCTCCAAAGAGGTTTAAATAATGACTTACAAAGTGCTTTTGTGAAGGACCAGAGTGTGGGTGCAATCCTAACCTGGAGTTAGGCCAGCATAAATTAAGCCAGCAAAGTTTGACCTGCACAAGGGCCACTGTAAAGTGAGTTTGGACCACTCTCAGAATCAGGGAGGATGGTGACTTCAAAAGAGGTCCAAACATACTTTACGATGCCCTTATGCCAGCCAAACTTTGCTGGCCTAACTGTGCCAGCTTAACTCCAGGTTAGGATTGCACTCTGTGTCACAGATGCACTTGGGAATGGAAGGAGATGAAGTGTGCAAGTTAGCTTCTGTTTCTGAATGTTTTACTTGCTGTTGCTGGCCTATTTGATGGAGTGAAGCATTTTCCTTATCAGTAGAAAGAATGTATGAGGACAGTGGTTCCAAAACTGTGGGTTGGGACCCACCAGTGGGTCACGAGCCAACTTCAGGTGGGTCATGAAGCACCTAAAAAAGCCATATTGAAAACTATGAGAAGATGGAAAGGGGAGGGATGTGTGGTTATTTTGCTTGTGTCAAGGTTGTAAATAGGCTTTTATTTTCTTTCTTATTCTTTTTACTATTGGAAAATGACTGAGAAATAACACAAACGATGGCACCTCCAGCCATGACATAACTTCTGGTGGGCCCTGGACAGATAAACAGTGGGTCCAGGTGCTTAAAAGTTTGAGAACCACTGTGTGAGGAGATTGGATGGGAGAACATATATACAGTGGGTCCTTTTATCCACAGATTCGGAACCCATAGATTTAACTCACCACAGTTAAACCTCAGGTTAAACCTAAACCCACAGCTGAGGACCCACTATGTTCCTCACAGACATGACCTGAAACTTGTTCTGGTCACATCCAGGAAGTTTTCTGAGACCTGTAGAGAACCTCATTCCAGTTGCGTTCAAAGGCCTTGTTAGCCCACAACCTGCGGATTACATTGTCCACGGCTTTCAGTATCCACAGGGGTCCCGGAATGGATTCCCCTCAGACACCAAGGTCAGAGCTGTATAGAGTTCTGTTGTCCTAAAGCTTGGCTATTCTTTCTGTGGAAACCTTTGCTTGTTTCAACTTAAGTTGGAAAGTATGGTTGAGGAACTCATGATCAGCTATGCATTTCTTCTTCTCTGTTTCTCCTCTAGAGAATAAGGAATTTCTAAATTTTATCAATGGGAGTTTGAAAAAGAAATTGAATATTGTACAACTTTTAATGCCAATTCATGACCTGAATGAGATTATTGCGCCTTTAAGAGTTGTTTAATACAGAGAAATAATGACAATGTTCTGCTAGCTTTGTGGTGCTCCAACTATAATTTTATTTATAAACTTTATAAGGCCTTAGAACTTAGAGAGTTTATAAGGCCTTAGAATCTTCCTAAGGAAAGATGAACAATGTCATCTCTTTTGAAAGTGCTATTATCTATGTATTATCTGGGCTGCAAACCAGCTTCTGGAATTAGTGTTCTGTCGGCAGAGCACATTTTATGGTATCATGAATGATGTTACAGAAGTGCATTTAGCTGTGCACTTCTGGGCAGCCCTCGCAGATGTTAAGGAGCACCCTGTGAATGGTGGCAGCCAGGAGAGGCTCTATGGATGTAGATCAGTTGGCGGGGAAGGAGGGAAAAGGGCTTGTTGGAGGTGGGAGGAGGTTATAAGTTAGTCAGTCAGTCAGTCAACAGGTACTTATATACCGCTTTTCAACATGAAGTTCACAAAGCGGTTTACAGGCAAATAGTAATAATAAAGTTAAATGGTTCCCTGTCCCCAAAGGGCTCACAATCTAAAAAAAAAAAAAAAAGGCAGACCACCAGCAACAGCCACTAGAAAGACTGCGCAGGGGTGAAGAGGGACAATTACTCTCCCCCTGCTAAATATAAGAGGAGCACCACTGGAAAAAGTGCCTCTTGCCCAGTTAGCAGGGGCAAAAGCAACGTGCGCCGAGATGCTATCATCTCTGCAGCCTCCCAGCACTCCCCCTTGGTCTTCTTAGATTTGCACCAACTACACGGGGCAGAGGAAGGACAGCCCCATGGGAGGGGTGGCCCAGTGAGGGGGGAAGAGTCAGGATCTGGCTATTAGGCCAGATCCTAATTCTCATCCACAGGCCACGTAACCCTGATCCCACTGGGCTGCTTGGACGTGCACCTCCTACAGCGGTGTCATGCCACTGGTACGCTGGGCAGGAGGAACGGGTGAGCGGCAGCCTGCCCATTGTGTCACACTCCGTTTCGCCGTCTTCCCCGCCCCCACGGGGGCGGGGAAGACGGTAAAACGGAACGTGACACAACGGGCGGGCTGCCACTCACCCGTTCCTCCTGCCCAGCGTACCGGTGGCATGACACCGCTGACCTCCTAAACCGCTGACCTCCTGGGGCTTATCCCAGCCCGCAGTAAGCTTCTGCAGTAAGTTCCAGGGGCAGCCAAACCTGCATTGGATACAGCATAGGCTTGCCAGCCTGACTTCTCCAATGCAGGTTAAGATTGCGCTGTAAAGCATTTAACATTAATAAAAATGAGAACGCGGACTGAGAACCTAAAATCATGAAATCTGCAAAAAACCAAACAAAACACCATTTTCAAATACCCTGACCCTACAGAGAAATCTCAGAATCTGCCCCCATTCTGAAATAACTAATACAAAGCTACAAGAAAAATCAGATATGATATGAAAATGACAACCAGATCACAGATATGCAAAGCATTGCCTAGAGCATAATGTGTGGGGGCAATCCCCAACATATGGAAAGACCTGCAACAAGTGCAACAGACTTAAGTATTTTGGAAGAGTTTACAAGCCAGAGCAGCATGTGCAATGCAATAAACAGATGGCATACACTTTACTCAATGACAAAAATTCTTCATTGGAAAGATGCAAGTAGAAAAGATAGTACTGTGAAACAAATTTTCTGCAGAAAAAAAGTGGAATAATTAAAAAAAACATAATATTAGATTCCACTGAATAAGATACTTTTACAGTTGCATGCATTGTTGGTGAAAATAAAATACTGTATGTGTACTTAAGAGAAAAAGTGTTCAGTCTTAACCAACCTTCCAGCACTGGGGTAAGGGCAATGCAGCTCCAAGGTAAGGGGATAAACTTTCCCTTCCCTTGAGAAGGCCTCCGTGACTAGTACCCCACTGCAGGATGCAGAACATGCCTCATTGTCACAGCTATGTCAGTGCTGGAAAGTTGATTAGGATTGCACCCTAATGATGTTAATGTTTCCACCAATTATGCGCTGGAGATTGCATTTCTACCAATGTTGCTCTAATGCATCATCGGTAGAAAATGGTTTGCTATGAATATGTAATGGGGATCTCATTTCACCTATAGATGTTTGTGAATTGGAAATCAGACTCAGGGGAAATATTGGAATAGTTCAGTTTGTAATTGTTCAAGTAAAAATAAGTAGCCTACGCTTGGATTAATAGCATATCCATTCAGTTCAGATAGTATATGCTGCTGTCAAATCATCACAGAAGAACAATTCCCTGATGTACTGTACGTTAAGGTATAAGAGCCAACAGAGTAAAAAGCAGACCTGGTTATTTTTCGTTTTCCCACCAGTTTTGCTTTGAAGAGATTGCTTAAAGGAAGGAAGGAAGGAAGGAAGGAAGGAAGGAAGGAAGGAAGGAAGGAAGGAAGGAAGGAAGGAAGGAAGGAAAAGAAAAATGAAATGAAATGAAATGAAATGAAATGAAACAAGCTGTTGTATCAAACTTCAGAGCCAACTACTCTGAAGTACAAAGGATGGATACCAAAAGCCTAGGTCAGGTCAGTGCGGACCAATGTTTTAAAAGCACTAACCTGGTATTACCCCCCAAGTGTGCAGACACGGACATAATTGGCAGTGATACGATTGCATCACCGCCAATTATTTTTGGGTTTGAGCCACCAAAGCAGGCAGAGGAGAAGGCAGTGGATGGGGCAGGTCTTTTCTGTCCCCCCGACACACTGCTCTGGCTTCTCCCCCAAAAGAGAAGCTGGGATGTTGCAGTAGGGAGATGGAAAAGCTGCTGAAACAGGAGGAGATGGTGGGTGGTGTCTGCAACAGGGCTTTTCGAGAGCCGCCAAAAAGGGCCTCATAGACCACATGAACAGCGCAATAGGAGCCCCTGGCATCGACGCTACGTCATAGCATCGACGCAGGGGGCGGAGCGATGGCGTGGGGGCGCAAATCAGCACCCTCATGTAGGTGCTTGAGCAACAAGTCCTGTTGCACCTGCGCTGAGCCTCTCTTGCATCGGCTGAAGCCAGCCAGCGTGAGGGAGGCTCCGCGTGGAGGCAGCAGTGGGATTGGCGGCAGGAGGGAGATTGTGGGCTGAGAGAAGGCAAGGAGAGGGTGGGCTCGGGAGGCGGCCATACGGCTTACTCCTAAGCCCATTTGAGAGGCCACACGGCCCTGATTCGGGCCATGCGGTCCTCTCGGATCTGCACCTGCTATTTAGCAGGCACAGATCTGAGGAGCGCATAGGGGAGGCTGGAGCCTTCCCTATGGTAAGCGAGCACATGATCCCTTGCCAAGGGGAGGCTCCCGCCTCTCCTAAGCAGAGTCAGATGTGACGCTGGCCTGTCAGCCATGCCAGTCCGGCACTGCTTAGGATTGTGCCCCCAGTCTGCAGACCTTGTGTTGAACCACCCTGATCTAGATCCTGAAATTAAATAAATATAGTAACATGCAGCAACCAATGGCACTGACTTGCTTTCATAAACATGGGTGCCAATGGCCACGCCCCCGACATTGACGTTGACGCCCTCCAGAGCCCAGGTCTATCACCGTCTGTACTCTTACAATGGGTAGACCTGGGCTCTGGAGCCCAAGTCTACCAGCTATACTTATAATGGTAGACTGGGGCCCAGGTCTTCCTATTATAAGTATAGCCGGTAGACCTAGGCTCCGGAGCTCCCTCGGTCAGGAGAGCAGACATCGTGTGCACGTGCCAGGAGTCAAAATGGTGTCGCACACTTCACTAGTCTGTCTCCCAAAGACCATGCAGGTTAGCTGTGGGTGCTTTGGAGCAGATTGGGTGTGGGTGCTGGATGCTGAGGGGGCAGGCATTAATGTGGGGGCTCTGCCCCCATGGGGAAAAACCCATGTACACCCAAAGCCCCGGAGCCGCCGCCCCCAGTTGGTACCTATGGCAGCAAAGGTTCCTGTTCACTGGAGACACAAGTGATTTTTTCTGAGCATGACCCTAAATGAATCACTGCTCTCTAATTGTACTTTTAATACATTTTTAGCCTTTTTTAAACAAAAAATTGGGCACTAGCTCAGTGATGTCATGCAGGGGGAATGTGGGGGAATTCAGTTCCACTAGTTAAAATTAGGGCTGACTCCGCCCACTTCACTCTCCCTCCTCCCCTCTCCCCATTCCTCTGCAAAAAGCTTTTCTTCTTGGTTGGCCAGCACTCAGAGGGTTAAAGGGAGTGACTCCGGATTCTTAGGGGGGGGGCAAGCTGGAAGAGGAAGCCTGGAGTAAAATGTTGTGTGATGGTTGTGTGGCAACAAGTGTTAACAGACAGCTGGTGAGAATCAGGCATAAATGGGAACCATGAACACAGAGAAGAATCTTGCTGGATTAGACCAAGGGCACAATCCTAACCTGGAGTGAGGCCGACACAGTTAGGTCAGCAAAGTTTGGCTGGCACAAGGGAAAGATGTAAAGTATGTTTGGACCATTCTCAGAGTCAGAGAGGTCAGCACACAGACGTGTGCCATCCTCCCTGACTCCAAGAACTTGGTCCAAATGCACTTTACAGTGGCCCTTGTGCCGGCCAAACTTTGCTAGCCTACCTAATCCAGCATCCGGTTTCCCATTGTGGCCAACCATATGTCCATGAGAATCCTAGAAGTGGAACATGTAGGAAATAGCCTTCCCAGCAACTTGTATTCAGAGACAGCCATCTGTAGCCACTGGGGGATGTGTCCTCTTTGGATTTGCCTACTTCCCCTATTAAAGGTGCCTGAGCAAGAGGCCATAATCACACCTTGGGGCAGTGAATTTCATATTTATTTATTTCCAGTATGTGTAGGCTACTTCCCCACCAGACGGCACCCACAGCAGCTTAGGAAAGATAATTAAAACAGTACAGCAAACAGAAATACTGAGATCCAGCAGGAGGATTAATTAGAGTATTCACCTGTGATCACAGATAGGATAAATTAATTAAGAACTGTCTGAAGAGGTACTTCCTTTTGTACATCCTAAATCTTCTGCCAATCAATTTCATTAGATGAGACTGCATTCTAGTGTTATGGGAGAGGGACAAACACTTTAAAAAGATTTACAATCATATTCCATATGGGCCATATGCCACCGGAACTAGTGTTTCAGTGGCTTAAGGGATTTTACAGCAGTCGCTAATGCAACCCACCATCAAGAGCAGCTGAGCTGTCGTTCAAGCAGTAAGTGGCAGAGACAGCCTACCAGCAGATCCACTGCTCTACTACCTCTGTTAAGTCAGTGCAGGAGATGGGAGGTGGGTGAGATGGGGCAGGGATGGGGAGGAATAGGGGATGGCATAAGGATTGGAAGGGGCTCTATTGGCAGTAGCAACACCACTGATATTCTATCCCTTTCTGGACCTAAATCCATCATCCCAGGTTAGAGTAGACCCATTCCAACATTAGACATTTTCTCCTGGAGTAAGGAAACAAATTTTTAATTTGTCATTGGAGTTGTGTAGAGTTCCTTCTTGTTTTAAACATTCTATCATTATTCCGGTACCTAAGAAAGCTTCTATTAAGGAGCTGAATGATTATAGACCTGTTGCTTTGACATCTGTGGTGATGAAGATCTTTGAAAGGTTAGTGCTGACCTACTTGAAAGACATCATTGACCTGCTACTGGGTCCCTTGCAATTTGCCTATCGAGCGAATAGGTCAGTGGACGATACTGTCAATATGGCACTGCCTTATATCTTGCAACATCTGAATTCTTCAGGCACCTATGCACAGGTCCTTTTTATGGACTTCAGCTCAGCGTTTAACACCATTATTCCAGCTACTCTTTATTCTAAACTGATCCAGCTCTCTGTACCTGCTCATGTCTGCCAATGGATAACCAGCTTTTTGACAGACAGGAAGCAACGGGGGAGGTTGGGGAAAATCATGTCCAATTCTCCAACAACTAGTACAGGAGCTCCTCAGGGATGTGTGCTCTCCCCGTTGCTCTTTTCTCTTTGCACGAATGACTGTACCTCAGAGGATCCCTCTGTTAAAATTTTGAAGTTTGCAGATGATACAACAACCATCGGTCTTATTCATGATGGCGATGAATCTGTATACAGATGGGAGGTTGAACAGCTTGCCCTGTGGTGTGGATGTAACAATCTGGAACTGAATATACTAAAAACAGTAGAGATGGTAATAGATTTTAGAAGGCGCTCCTCTACTTTATTTCCGCTGACCATATGTGATAGTATGGTATCAGTGGTGGAGTCCTTCAAATTTCTGTGTTCATGAAGCCCTTTACGGCTCGGGTCCGGGGTATTTGAGGGACCGCCTCCTTCCATATAATCCAACCCGTACTCTTAGATCATCTGGGGGGGGGCCCTGTTGACTGTGCCGCCACCAGGAGAAGTGAGAGGGGTGGTGGCTAGGAAGAGGGCCTTCTCGGTGGTGGCCCCCCAACTTTGGAATACCCTCCCCTTAGAATTGAGAACTGCTCCCTCTCTGTTAACATTCCAGCGGGGGCTGAAGACCTTTTTATTTCAAAAAGCTTTTAATTGTTGACAGGTCTGGCGGGCTGGCTGGTTTATTATATTTTAGGATCCACTGGGTTTGTTGTTTTTAAATTGTACTGTTGGTGGTTTTAATTGTTTTATTCTGTTGTTTTTTATATTGTTTTTGAAGTGTTTTTAATGTTAGTTTTTATATTTTGTAAAGCCGCCTTGAGCGCCTTTAGGCAAATAAGGCGGGGTATAAATCTAATAAATAAATAAATAAATAAATAAATAAATAAATAATCTCCCATTACTTGAAATGGTCGGTTAACATCAGTTCCATTATTAAGAAAGCACAGCAGAGGATGTATTATTTGCACCAACTTAAGAAATTTAACCTACCTCAAGAGCTGTTGATTCAGTTTTATAGCGGAATCATTGAATCTGTTCTTTTCTAACTCTATAACCATCTGGTTTGGTTCAGCGACTAAACAGGATAAGAATAGACTCCAAAGGACAGTCAAAACTCTATGGACGATTTATATATTGCTCAGATGAGGAAAAGAGCAGAGAGGATTGTGGCAGATTACCCTGGTCGTAATCTGTTTGAACTTCTTCCCTCTGGACATCGTTATAGGACATGGTATATTAGAACAATCAGACACAAGAACTGTTTTTCCCCCGTGCTATTGGGCTACTGAATAGCTGATTATGTTGATGTTTTGGTTTTGATTTGGATAAATTTAGAGTTAGTGGGGTCTTGTTAATGTGATGGTATTACTTATTAGTTTAAGATATATGTGAGAGCTTTTGGGCCAAAGTAAAATTCCATGTATGGTGAAATCCATGTATGGCCAATAAAATTCTATTCATTCATTCATTCTATTCATTCAAATTGTCTTACCCAGAGGAAACCTCCAGGGCTCTCCCCACCATGCACTGTGCACCCCAGCAATATTGCTGCATTGGCAAGGGAGGAAAAGGATAGGATTGGGCCCTAAACTGGTTGTATTACATTTGTATGACAAACCAAGGAATAAGAAACTTTAGTGACATTGCTCCAATTGGCACTTCTCTGGTCCTATTCCATTTAATTCAGAATGACCAACCTAGGAGACTTTCAGACAACCTGCCCTGCACTCTTTTGACTAGTAGATTTTGGTGCAATAGGAAGCTTTGATGTTGCTGATTGGTTGAGTTATATGTATATCCGTCTAATGACTGATTTATTTACATGCTTGCTTGAGGGTTTGGCTCTTTTTCAGACCCTCCTTCTTTATCTTCTGCCTCCTTCCATTGGCTCTGCCCCTGCACTCAGCCCTTATAGATGTGTTCTGCTTGTCTTGTCAGCAGTACAGTTTATACTGCCAGGTATTTATGTCCAAGCAATTTAGATTTTTTTTCTCTCCTCCATTTACACCAGGTATTGTAGCAAAGATACTTCATCAATATGAAAACCCAGCTGGAGGAAGCTTAATCAAACAGTCAGTCAATTTTAAATTAAAAAATAAGAATAAAACAACTCCAGCTTTAAAAAAAATTACTCCCATTAATCAGCAGCTGGCATGGTAGTTAGAAATAAATGAAATGAGATCACCTTCTGCAGGCTAAGACATTTAGGGCCTTTCTTAGAATACTTAGCCTGGAATATATACAGATCAGAGGAACAGCCTGAATACATATACAGTACACAACTTTGCAAAACAAGAGTTGACATCTTTGGACTACGTTGACCTTGGTCAGAAGCCAATTGATTTGCAGAAACTATTAACTAGAAAATTGCAGGCCAGGTGGAGATAATTAATTTCTAAATTCTAATTAATTTAATTAGAATTAATTTCTAATTAAAGAATCAGCACAAATGAAACACATACACAGTATTTAGCTCCCTTTGCAGAAAAGTGACCTGGCAGTTCTCAATCATACAATACCTGGAGAACTCACAGAGACTGAGGGCACAATCCTAACCTGGAGTTAGGTTGGCACAGTTAGGCCAGCAAAGTTTGACGGGCACAAGGGGGCACAAGTAAAATAATTGAATGAATTCTTGAATGTCACAAGTATGTTTGGACCACGCTTGGAGTCAGAGAGGCCAGCACACAGCCATGCACCATCCTACCTGACTCCAAGAGTGGCCTAAACAGGATGTATGGAGGCACTTGTGCCGGCCTTCGGCAATACTTCTGGTTTCCACAGATAACTGACAATTCTTGAGCTGCCTGGATTGGAAACATTGCACCCAAACAGGTTGAATCTAATGTGGCTGCAATCCTATGCATGCTTGGGACTAAGTTGCATTGAACTCAAAGACATTTACTTTTGAGTAAACATGCATGACTTTGGATAGCACATTCCATTGTTTTCAGTGGGATTAAATGTTGATGATGTTTTGCAGAATCATGCTCAATGTTAGATTTCAGAAAAGGTGCTGCAGTCAAGCCTCTTTCGACAGCTTGGAGGCATCCACCACTTCCCCAGTATTAATTCAGTTATCTGTCTTTAATCTCCAGGAAGAGATTAAAAAGACCCATGTCTGAAACCTTGAAGAGCCACTGCAGTATATGATGAATTCTTAGCAAGATGGGCCAATGGTTTGACTCAGTATAAGGAGACTTCAGCTGTTCAACAAGTTGGTTAATTAAAAGCAGCAGGATCAATATCTCTTATGCAGATAGAATAATCCTAGAAAATGCATCGTCTAAGCATTGTCTTCTAAAATCATCATACATGCTAGCCATCTGGATGGAAATTTGGAAGGTTAATCAATCCATTCCTCTCTTTCTGTAGAACTTTGTACAATAATGGCCTGTTAAACCCCCTTGACTTCAACACATAATTGCTTCCTTTTTTAATTAATCAGACTATATGCCGACATCCAAAGCACAGTCAACTCAAGCTGTCAGGAGCATTACACTTATAGGGTTCCCCCACATCTGTGGTTTCCATTTCGGCAAGGGGCATCTGTACTTATTTATACCAAATGCACACTTATTTGGGGGTTATCATTTTAGCTGATTGAGAGCCCAGTCTTACCCTTTCCCCCACACGTATTCACAGTACTCAGTGCGGGGAGGGGCAGATCGAGAAGGAAAGGAAAGGGGATATAAATTATCATACCCTGTGTAAGCCTCCCAACCTGCAGTGGGTTTCATCAGATCTGCACCAGAAATTTCATTACTGGAAGTCTGAGGTAAGAAAGGGGGTAGGGAGGTTGCTGCTAGGGGATAGGACCTTCAGCACTGAATCCACCCCTCCTGCAGCCTCCCCACCCGCCGTCACGCCCCTTTCCCCACCCCATTTTTGCCCCCTCACTCTCCCTGTCCCCTGTACCCACTGTTGCTTTATCTACTCCAGCAGGTGTAGGCAGCTCTGGCAACAGTCTTGGAGTCCTTAAAATGGCCACCGACAAAAGTGCTGCATGCCCTGTTGGCAGCCATCTTGCAACAGCAGAAGCCTTGTCCGCTGTCGCAAAGCGCTACATAGAACAGCCTGATCCAGCACAGGACTGAGTTGCAGTCTTGCACCTTGAACCTATGGGCAGACGAGTACGGAGTCACTCCCATACATTTCCATTAAAAACCTCCCCACCCCAATGTAAGTCACTACTGCCCCATGGATCTTTTTTTTTTCAAAAGTGATTGAAAACTGAGAATGAATCAGGCAAACCCCATGTCTCTCACTGGTTTCAGAAAAGAAATCCTCCAAATTAAATCCCCACTGCCAATGCCCCCACACCAATGGAGTGTGTGTTGTATTCTGTTGGGGAGGGGAGCAGTAGAGAGGCCTCCCTGGAGTAAGGGAATTTTTCTTCCTTGATCCCAGGAAAAGCCTCCACTGCCCCAATGGGTGTCCTTAGATCTGTGCCAGGCAGAGGCGTTTCTACAGGGATGGCAAAGCTCTAAGTTTTGCAAGAAGCCTTACCCTGTCGTGTAAATCCCTCCTCTCCCTTGCTGCTGTAGCCAGTAAGCAACGCCAAGATTGGCTAAAACCGTGCAGGAGAGGAGTGATTTCCACTGCAAGGTAAGGCTTCTTGCAAAACTTAGAGCTTTGCCATCCCTGTAGAAATGCCACTGGTGCCAGGTATTTTTCTGGAGAGTCGATGGAGAGTAAGGGAGAGGGAATGGGTCGGGGAAAGAGGTTAGGATCTCTGTGCCCCTGAGATCCACCCGTTTGTCTCCTTTTCTGCTCCTGCCCATCCTCTCCATGCCCAGAAACTCTTCTGTTACCCCACCTCCCCACCCCATTCTGCCCACTCTCCACTCCCACAGCTGACTTTGCTGCTGGAGGCAACTGGCAGTCTCAGTGGGCCTCTGGCGCCACTGCTAGTTGCTGCAGGCCTAGTGCTGTGTGCACTGCCGTATAGTCATTTACAGCAGCTGTGTCCTGCTATCCTAATGGACACCCAGGTCCTTGGTAGCATTGGGCTACTAGTAACTTGTGGCAATAGCAAGTGCTCTTGCTTCCTAATCATACCTATTCCTATTAAACTTGCCCTATTCCTATTAAATGGGATGTGGTGGCGCAGCGAGTTAATCTGCTGTTGCTGGGCTTTCAACCGCAAGGTTGGGAGTTCGAGACTGCGTGACGGAGTGAGCTCCCGTTGCTTGTCCCAGCTCCTGCCAACCTAGCAGTTCGAAAGCACCTAAAAAATGCAAGTAGATAAATAGGGACCACTTTGGTGGGAAGGTAACGGCGTTCCGTGCGCTACGGCGTAGTGTCATGCTGGCCACATGATCGGACAAAAAAACGCCGGCTCTACAGGCTTTGAAACGGAGATGAGCACCGCCCCCTACAGTCGGTCACGACTAGACCATTCGGTCGTGGGGGAAACCTTTACCTTTTTTATTCCTATTAAACTTGTGAGCTGTGCCTTCCCCCCACTGCCCACTTATTCGGTTTCATTGCTCTGACATATCAATCAGTAGCTCAGGGAATGCAAAAGATTTTGTTTCCTCTTAGCTATTATCCACTACCATTAAATCCCAGAACACCTGCTTCTTCCCTTTCCCGAAAAGACACAGGCGAAATATTTGGCCAGTGCACCTCTGAACAATGGCAGAGAAGATTTTCCTCCAATCGAGCTTTAATCAGTTCATCAAAAATGTTTGTTGAAGTGATTAAAATGTAGAATCTCATCAAGATAAGTTCCCTTATTTCCTCTTGCGGTTTTGTATCTGGCCTCAGGCCAGGATTTGCTGTCTGGCAGCCAGTGAGGAAATAATGATGAGATTTTACGCAATCGCGTCACTTTTACCCTCACACTTTCACTAATGAATATTTCTCAAAGCGGGATTCAATGGACTAGTAGGTATGATTAGGAATGCCACAGTAATTGGTCTGGATTGATTTCTGTCCCGGCAACTGCAGCTGTGCTGCTATGGACACTTATCTTGATCCCTTCTTATGTCTGATTCTATCTTATTTCTTTTCGGGGGAGGGGAATGATACAAAAGCCTCAATGGCTGCATTAAGAACATAAGAAGAGCCCTGCAGGATCAGGCCAAAGGCCCATTTAATCCAGCTTCCTGTATCTCACAGTGGCCCACCAGGTGCCCCAGGGAGGCATGAGACAACAAGATGCTTGCATCCTGTTGCCACTCCCTTGCACCTGGTACTCTGAAGTAGCCTACTACTAATGTAAAGAGGTTGCACAATCCATCATGGCCTATAGCCCACAATTGACTTTTCTTCCAGAAATCTGTCCAATCCCCTCTTAAGGCAGAAGATTTAGCCGAGAGGGTTAATGCCTCCGTTTGCCCGAAGATAACACCTGAAGATCTCAAGGTCGTGAGCTTGGGACTGCCGGAAGTCTCTGCGAGCAGCAGACCTTGGAAACTGCGGCTGATTACAAGCTGAGTTTCAGCTGCCTCGTGGGAGGAGGAGTGTGCTGAAATCAGCTGCATCTCTGGTGGCAGCAGGGAAGCCTCATCAGCCAGCAGACGACAGACGGGTGGCTAAAGAAAGAAGGCTAAATCCAGAAAGAAAGATCTGTAGGAGTGTTGTTCTTGGAAGATAGAACATTCTGTAAATTGTAAAAACCTTCGGGTTTGTGAGAAAGTCTGCCTATGTAAACCGCCTTGAGTTCAATCATTAGAGAAATCTAGTGATCTTAAGAAAGGCGGTATATAAATAAATGTATTATTATTATTATTATTATTATTATTATTATTATTATTATTATTATTATTATTATTATTTTAAAGGCATCTAGGCCAGATGTCATCACCACCTCCTGTGGCAAAGAGTTCCACAGATTAACTACCCACTGGGTAAAAAAGGACTTCCTTTTATCTGTTTTAACTCTCCCAACCCTCAGTTTTAGCGGATGCCCCCTGGTTCTGGTGTTTTGAGAGAGGGAAAAGAACATCCCTCTATCGACTCTATCCCTTCTGCGCATAATTTTGTATGTCTCAATCGTGTCCCCCCTCAGGCGCTTTTTTCTAGACTGAAGAACCCCAAACGCTGCAGTCTTTCTTCATAAGGGAGGTGCCCCAGCCCTGTAATCATTTTTGTTGCTCTCTTCTGCACCTTTTCCAGCTCCACTATGTCCTTTTTGAGGTGCGGCAACCAGAACTGCACACAAAATTCCAGGTGTGGTCTTACCATCGATTTGTACAGTGGCATGATAATATTGGCTGTTTTATTCTCAACCCCTTTTGTAATGACCCCAAGCATGGAATTGGCCTTCTTAATTGCTGCCGCACACTGGGTCAATACCTTCATTGAGTTGTCCACCAGCACCCCAAGATCTCTCTCTTGAGCTGTCACAGACAGCTCAGAACCCATAAGCCTATAGGTGAAGTTTTGGTTTTTTGCCCCAATGTGCATCACTTTACACTTGTCTACATTCTGGAGTATTCCTGTCTGAAGGGAGAAAAGGTGGTTGGAAACGCTTATGGAAGCTAGCTGGAAGTAGGACTGAAGATGGAATTTGAGCTCAGCAGAGTCCCAAGCATGTGTTCTTGGGGATATGGCGGCCTGCAGCCCCCCCCCATCCCCCTATAAACCTCTGAGAAGAATTTTATGAGGGGTACAGATTTCTTTTCTGCCCCTTTTAGAGGTACAAACTTTCTTTTGGCCCTCTTTCTTTCTCAATTGGAACTTAATTGCATATATAAATCAAAATTTCTATGTATTACAATATATAAAACCATGTAGGCTCACACAAAATGTGAAAGCTCGTGAAAGACCCCTGCTAACTGGGCAAGAGGTACTTTTTCAAGTGGCGTCCTCTTATATTTAGCAGGAGGAGAGCAATTGTCCCTCTTCACCCCAGCACAGTGTCTTTCTCGTGGCTGTTGCTGGTGGTGTTCTCCATTCTTTTAGATTGTGAGCCCTTTTGGGACAGTGAGCCATTTAGCTTTATTATTACTATTTGCCTGTAAACCGCTTTGTGAACTTTGTGTTGAAAAGCGGTATATAAATACTAGTGATTGACTGATTGATTTCACAGAATGTATGCAAAACTTCTGCATATAACCCAGGACATGTCGAGCTCGGCTCCTGGAATTGGTGTTCCTACGCTAAGTTTTGAAGGAGCCTGAGTGCCTATGTTGAGGACCCTTTCCCTCACCATCAGACCCATTTGCAGCTTGGAGAGCTGGCTGGAGGCTTTGCTCTATGAGCAGTGAATGGCTCTGAAGGCGAGGGAGAGGGGTGCATTATGCAGCAGCTCAGACTCCGGCAAAACAGCATTTTGCTCTCCCGGTAGGAACACCAGTGGCTCTCAGGACCTTTTTTTTGACCCCAGGCCCAGGTACAATGTACCTTCTAGTCCCCTCTCATTGGCCCTGGTAAGATAGGAAAATGTAAAATTCCAAGAACATTGGGCTCCAACTTTGGCTACTGTGCCCCATTTTTGACCCTGGGCCTGATTACAATTTACCCCCTGCACCCCGCCGAGCACTGCCCACCTCCTCCAAGCAGTGGCGTTTCTACAGGGAGGGCAAAGCTCTAAGTTTTGCAAGGAGCCTTACCCTGTCATGTAAATCCCTCCTCTCCCTTGCTGCTGTAGCCAGTAAGCAACGCCAAGATGTTGCTGTTCCCTGTGAGGATTGGCTAGAACGGTGCAGGAGAGGAGTGATTTCCACTGCAAGGTAAGGCTTCTTGCAAGACTTAGAGCTCTGCCCTCCCTATAGAGACACCTCTGCCTCCAAGCCACTGTTGGCGCAGCTGCTTCACTGTGGTCTCTGATCTGCTGCTTCCTTGCTGAGAGCAAATGAGAACTGAAGGAGCTCTTTCTCAAGCACTGTTGCTGCTGCGAGCAAACAGTTTGAGGTAGCAGGGTTGGAGGAAAAAGAAGGGTCACTCCTCTGTCATTGCCACCTTCTTTCTACTTGGCTGTTTCTTCAGAATGGGCAGGGCAAGGCATGCAGGAAGTAGAAGAGCCTGCCCTTTGTGATGTGCTCATATGTACAGTATACCCGCTTTCTGATACACTTTCATAGTGTATCTAATGTGAAAGTACCTCTGAATCTCCCCCTCACATATAACCTATATTATAGTGTAATCCTAACCTGGAGTTCGGCAGGCAAAGATTGGCCAGCACAAGGGCTGCTGTAAAGCATGTTTGGACCACTCTCTGAGTCAGGGAAGATGGCGCACATCTGTGTGCTGGCCTCTCTGACTCCGAGATTGGTCTAAACATAATTTAAGCTGTCTCTTGTGCTGCCCAAACTTTGCTGGCCTAACTGTGCCAGCCTAAATCCAGGTTAGTATTGCACTCTTAAATTATGTAGTGGGGGAAGTTTAAAACTCCCCCTCCCCCCCAAAAAACACAATTAGATAAACTAGGAAGGCCTGCAGAGAGATGTGCCTAGATATATTGTCCAAACCAGCACATGAAGACAAGATTATAACACAGTTTTCTTGATTGTATCACATATTACATACATAATCAATTCAGGTTGCTTTATTTTTATATGACTTCAGAGGTGTAACACTGCAATACATTATTCTCTGAGCCCGAAGGGTTAGGCAGGCTTGAAAACAAGACTAGTTGCATAATTAACCATAGTGTGTTGACAATGCAGCGACTTGACTAAATAGCAGTGATAATGAGCTACAATGGGAGACCCCGCAAGTAGACCCTAATACATATTCAACTAGTAAGTGTAAAGTCTCCCTGTTAGAGCTCTCATAAAAATACTTAATTAGCATCCTTTTTTTTGGTCAACCCCCATAAGGAAATATTCTTTTTCTCATTGTTTCTTTCTTCAGCTCTCAGAGAAATGGAAGAGATTGCATCTCTTTTATTGCTGAAATAGATCTTCTTTAATGCCTTGGAATTTCTCCTTGGTGTTTCAAATCAGCAGAATCCAGGAGCCATAATGAGAAATGGTGAGGTGAGACTTAAAGCAAAATACATCAGATATCCGCACATATGAGGCTGACAGAAGCTCTCCTTGCCGCCACACGACAGGACGGTACTGACAGAGTGAGCCTGTAAGCACACCCTGCTATGGAGATGAACTCTGGAAGATTCTGAGTGATGTGTTAGAGACTCTTTGTAGAACATGAGAAAAGCCAAGGTTAAAAAAAATGTACAGAAAGTTAGATAAGGAAGCAGAAAGGACACAAAATGGCTGCGCTTGAATAGCGGAAGAGAGATCTGTATAACTCAGAGGAGCACTTAAAAAACAAGTGAGATGTATTTTATGTGTTTAAGGGGAATAAAAAGTAAAACAAAAGCAAATAAAAAGTGATATTGGCCTTTATGAGCCAATAGAGTTTTATTTCATGCAGTGGAGTCTCTACAGGAAGGGCAGAGCTCTAAGTTTTGCAAGGAGCCTTACCCTGTCATGTAAATCCCTCCTCTCCCTTGCTGCTGTAGCCAGTAAGCAATGCCAAGATGTTGATTTTCCCTGTGAGGATTGGCTAAAACGCTGCAGGAAAGGAGTGATTTCCACTGCAAGGTAAGGCTTCTTGCAAAACTTAGAGCTCTGCCCTCCCTATAGAGACGCCACTGACATCATGTGTATTCCCCCAGAGGGAGGGAATTAGTCATGCTAGACTAGTGTTCTTCAACCTGTTGGTCATGAACCCAATGGGGTAATGATGCCTTATTTGAGGAGGGGGGTGTCACGCAACCTTTCAAACCTGTGCAGAGGCCTTGGATCCAATTCAGTAATGGTACTGCCTTATCAAAATTGAGTTTCAGATATAATCCTTCACAGACCCTTCTCATGCCCAACTGCTTCTAAGGTCGGCTCTGCTCAGGCAGCTACCTCACAGGGTTCTTGTGAAGGCACAAGTGGTAGGGGGAAATGGGGCGGGGGGGGAAGATGGATCAAATCCAGAGACAGGGCAGGATTAGCTGTGGGTCCCAGTTTGTTGGGATTGGTTTGTTTGGGTTGTGGCACAGAAACGGTTGAAGACTATTGCAGTAGTATAGTTTGTTTTTTCAAACTGTGGGTCAGAACCCACTTGGTGGGTTGTGCCTGATTTCAGGAGGGTTGCAGAATTCTGTGAGCAGCTATCTTGGAAACTGCAGACCTTACTCTTGCTATATTGATTTTCTGAGTGTTAAGAGTTTGAATTTTCAAGTGACTTTTTTTTTTTTAAAAAAAATTGTTTTTACTTCAGTGCTTTGACATACTATTTTGTTCCAGTCTTGCTTTCTGTCAGGGATGTTTCATGGTTGTGCAAGTGCCGCAGTCCAAGAATACCAGTTTGTATTCGAGGAGTGCCATTTTATTATTTCACAATGACGGTACTTCCAGCTTAATCCTGTCACTTCCAGCTATGACATCACTTCCAGGCTAATGATATCACTTCTGGTTTTTTGTTTTGTTTTTGGACACAAGTGCCATTCTAAAAAGTGGGTTCCAGTCTAAAATGTTTGAGAACCTCTGCTATAGTAGATAATGTTAAAAGGGATAAGAGTGTCATGTTAGAATCAGCAATGCTTCAGGTTCTGGTTTTTTGTTGAACATGTTGAACTTGTTGAACGTGTGAGGCTCCCTCAGTATTTTTTGTTTTGTTCTCATGGCCACAAAAACTGTCAGTAAAAAAAAAAAATTGGAGCATTCTGGTGTCTTTTCAGTGTTCTAGCAACAGCAGTCCTAATGACACTGGAGCTCTGTTCATCAAATCATTTTGCCAACCAGTGCTACAAGTTTATGCCTCTTCTAGTGTTGTGGCACTCCTTTTCTTGATAGGTTTGCTTAACAGGCCCCACACCTAAATATTTTTTCAGAAGCAGCAGAAGAGTTTTGATTGAAGCAAATAATTTGAGAGGGGTCATTGCTTGGAAAAAAAATAAAATGACATGGTAATCTCATGTCTGTCAATCAAAATTCTTCTAGGACTTTGTTCAGGGTAGAAATATAAGCTTATGTAAGTACAGGTACAGCCTTTTCATCCACGGTTTTCCCATCCGCTGATTTGACTCAGCAGAGAGAAGGAAATGCTTTTTGTTTAACTAAATACTTTCCTTTAATTAGCAGTCAGTGTTGTTGTTTTTTTAAAAGCTTCTCTTACCATGGCAACCCAGCAGCAAGCATTCTCCTGTGGCTTAGAGCTGATTACTATCAATTAGCTCTGAATAAGAAATTAGCTCTGCTCTTCCTTTTTGTGATGGCATCTGGCCTAGGTGCCTTTAAAACGGGATTGGACAGATTTCTGGAGGAAAAGTCCATCATGGATTATAGACCATGGGTGGTTCAACCTCCTTACATTAGTAGTAGAATGCCAGGTGCAAGGGAGTAGCAACAGGATGCAGGCATCTAGTTGTCTCGTTTGCAGCCTGAGGCATCTGGTGGGCCACTGTAAGATATAGAAGCTGGACTAGATGGGCCTTTGGCTTGATCCAGCAGGACTCTTCTCATAGTCTTGTGTTTGTTTGTTTGTTTATTTGTTTGTTTGCCTCACTCCAGGGGGAAGTGATCTTATCAGATTGAATTGATACTAATCTGTTCTGTGCCCCTGGAGAATGCCTGCAACCTCATTGCCATGGTAAGAGAAGCTTTTTTAAAAAAATGCTGGCTGGTAGCTAAAGGAACATCTTTGTTTTTTAAATGGATTTGATTTAATGCAGTGTTAGGCATCCTGAATGGAACCCTCTTGGATGAAAAGGCTCCACCTATATTTCCTTAATAATATACAAATGATCCAATCCTATCCTGAGAAGCTTGCTGCTACATTTGATGTGCCAGCCTGGTGGAGAGGCTGGGCAAGAGGGGTGGGAAAGGGAAATACCTACCTGGGTGTTGGCTGCCATATGGTCCCCAATGGGATTCCTCAGAGCCACATCAGCTCTGTTGTTGGTATAGCTATGAGCAGCATGCTTTGGGGTGTGTGTAGGGGTTTAGAATACAGCAGCCACAGGTTCTACCTTATAGTATCCTGCCTCACTCCAATCCCTACCCTTTCCTACCTCTCCATAGGCAATCTGTGCCATGCTGCCAGTGGCATGCAGCTTTTTGGCTGCCACAATGAAGCAGCCAGCAGACGGGATGCCACAACTTGACACAAGAAGGTATAAGCCTGTAGTATAAGACTGTGAGACCAATCGTAACCTGGAGTTAGGCCAGAACAGTTAGACCAGCAAAGTTAGGCTGGCACAAGAGCCACCGAAAAGCACGTTTGGACCACTCCCAGAGTCAGGAAGGATGGCACATGTCTGCATGCTGGCCTCTCTGACTCCAAGAGTGATCCAAACATAATTTATGATGTCTCTTGTGCCAGCCAAACTTTGCTGGCCTCACTGTGCCGACCTAACTCCAGGTTAGGATTATGCTCTGTGCTGCTTAATTACATAAATTCTGGGAGGAATTTAAAACTGCCTGGTTATTACTACTGTGGGGGGAAATACAGATGCATACAGTATAAAGTCTGGGAGTAAAATTACGTTCAGTTCAGTGAGGAAGTGCAATAAAAGCCAGCCTGGGCATTAACAATAAGGCTAAAGGGAATAGGCCTCTGAAAAAGGACATGGATGCTCAAATGTTCACAGGTGTGCCTCATGTCACATATGTTATACGCAGATGCATGCTTGATTCCATATGTTTTTTTTCCAACTTCCAAGATGACTGTTTGGAACCTCTGCTAGAAGCCATTGCATTCTGGGTGTTCTTTGAGTTAGAGGCTTACAAAAATCCTGTTGTTACCATTATTTGCCGTGCATGCAAGGTTTTCGCATGACTTCAATATTTCATATGAATGTTGTCACTAAAAGCCCCTCTATAACCCATTGTGTCTGAACAGCACGTTGGCCATTTGCAATTGTTCCTCTAACTGCTGACTTCAGCAGGCAGCCAGCACTTCAGAGGGGCTAATCACACCTCCCACAGAGACCCTCCTCAAAAGTCTTGGAACGAGCACTTTTCCAGTAGCCTGCACCAAGGGATAAGCGAAGGGGTTGTTTTTTTTCTCCATTATGCTCTCATTTTTGCATACACTTGTTTTGACACCCATATCGATGGCCACATCTCAGAGGTGAATGCATGAAAGTAAAAGTGGCTTATGTTTAATTAAAATGTTTTCTAAATTATAACCAAGCGTAAAAGCAATTGGAAAAGGACAGGCCTTGAATGAAAGCGCTGAGGACTCTGTGCTGAGAAGGAAAACAACAACAAAGAAGTGGGGTGAAGAGGAGAAATAGGCTGCAAGACAATTCCTTGGGCTCAGAGATTCATGCCCCAGCTATGATCCAGAATAGCATGACCACATCTATGTATTAAGAATGCAACTACTCCCCGGTTCATGCGGTGGCCTTCCCCAGCCCTGCCCCCTGAATGAGGCAAGGAACACTGATTGGGTGATTGAGGAGAGGTATCAATCCATCAGCCTTCTCTCTCTCTCTCTGCTCATCTGATTGACCCATTCTGATGGGTTTTGGGTTTTTTTGCCTACCCCAGACAATGCCCTCTGGTGGTGTACTATATTAGTCAGTTTGGTCACTTCTGACAGTTACAGTGCAGGACTGGGAGTAGGGATCTGGTGTGCATCCTAGAATATATAAGGATCAGAAGGGAAGCCAGTACCAATCGCAAGTACGTAAGTATAATCATCTCTGTTGGATCCATTTTATGGATGAGGGAATTGAAGCTGATTACTGAGATTGTGACTCACAAACAGTGGTGTCATCTAAATGATTTAAGAACAGGTACTCACTTTTGATTGGCACATGTTGGGACCCGCCCACCGGAAGTGATGTTATAAGCCAGAAGTGATATCATGGCAGGAAGTGACATGAAAAAAGCCCTTTTTGAGGTCTCAGATGACTTTAAATTGACCCAACTGTTGCAACAGTATTCCACAGCACCCCCAGAACATGTTAAGGAAGCCTGGCATCATGTTAAAACCCCAGAGCAACTCATTTTTCAGTGGCAAGGAAAGGAAAGGCTCCGCTCGCTGCCTGCCTGCCTGCCTGGCTCTGAGAACATGCAGGCAACTCAAACATATGCAGGAAATTCAAACATTGCAGAGGGCGGAGTCGACGAGTGGGCGGGCGAATGGGCGGGGCCAGCTGTAATCCTAGAAACCGGTACTCCCACGTACCCCCTGCATGACATCACTGCTCACAACTATTGCATCTCCAAAATAAGAATTTAGTTTGGTTCTGCAGGGTTCCAGCCTGACATGTAACCCCACTGAGGAATCAATCCTAATGAACTTTCCAGCACTGACATAACTGTGCCAATGGGGCATGTGCAGTCACGGAGGCCTCCTCAAGGTAATGAATGCTTGTCCCCTTACCTCAGAGCTGCATTACCCTTACCCCAGTGCTGGAAGGTTGGTTAGGATTGCGCCTTAAATTACATGGTTTCTTTGTTCTTTGAACTGCCCTATGATAGCTCAGCACCATGCAGTGTGAAACCATTTTAACATTTTCCAAATTTGGTGACTAGACTATTCCCACTGTCTTCTTGCTATTGGCATATGTTAAAGCATGGGCTATAGTCTTCACTTTAAAAAAAAATAATTTTTTTGGTTCCTCTTTAAATAGAACCCCATAAACTAAATCATAATATATTCATTTAAAAGAAATTTTATTTCAAAGAGAAAATTAAAAAAGAAAATTACTGGCACACATTGCATATATTCTTTGAATAGGGTTATTGTTACAAGGCATTTGTCTAAATGGGCTTCAATGTATTATTGATTTTCTATCAGATTGCCTTTCCTAAAATATGGAATTATCAGTTTTTCCATTTTCTGTCTCATCACCTTTTCTTGTATTATAGCACTCTCATAACTTAAAATATTTAATTATACTATATGTTCCCATACTCCTCTGTACTGCTGTGCTAGCACAATGCTTCTCATGTGAAGTAGGGTTTCCAACTCTTTGGTGGTTACAAAGCCATATACAATTCCTCTGGTTCATTATTGTGATTTTTATTTTTATTTTTTGTGACCATTTGTAAGCCTTATATCAGATATCCAAATCACAAAGCTAGAAAAGGAAGAGAAGTGCATAGAACATGATGAAGGAAAAAAGGGAGGAAGGAAAAATGCCCAGTTTTGCTGCACCAACACTGAGGGCACAATCCTAAACTGAGGGCACAACCCTATGCATGTGTACTTGGAAGTAGGTCCCATTGTGTTCAATGGGACATACTCCCAGGAAAATGGGTATAAGATTGCAGCCTTAGTTAGGCCGGCATAAATTAAACCAGCAAAGTTTGGTTAGCACAAGGGCCACCTAAAAGTATGTTTGAACCACTCTTGGCGTCAGAGAGGCCAGCACACAGATGCGAGCCAATCTCCTTGACTCCGAGAGTGGTCCAAACGCGCTTTATGGTGGCCCTTGTGCTGGCCAAACTTTGCTGGTTTAGCTTATGCCGGCCTAACCAGTTTAGGATTGCACTCCTAATTGGTGCTTAATTGGCTGGAATTCAATGAATGACGGACCAGTAGGGCTGTTGTGGGGGTGATCTGGCTACAAGCAGGTGGGAAACCAAGATGCTCCCATGGCCAGGGAGAGTGGGCCTTTGCCACAGGTGATAGTAATGAGGACTGGAGGATGGGCTTGTCCAATCTGTGCCGGCCAGGGCCCTTGGTTGGTGGCCATCCCTGCTGCCTCCCATAGCCACACAGCCACAGAACCGGCAAGGACTCTGGGTTGCTGGGAGGCAGGCAGATGGTTAGAAGCCCCTCTTTGTTTATTTGTGGGATAGAGGTGGCAGAGGCAGAGCGTCCCTGCGGCATGGTGTTGTGCCTGCCATGGGTGCTGTCGGGGGGGTGCAGGGGCTCTGGAGAAGGATATGACAAAACGCAGGAGCACAGATGGACCCTCCCGTTCGCCCCTGCCTCTGTTTAGCTCCAAAATGGAGCAATTTGGATGTGGGGTGTGGCGGAGACATAGGGGTGCAGTGACACATCATGTCGTTGCCCCACCCCAGGCACCATCATAGCCCACGACAGCTCCGAGGGGTGAGTATGCCTGCCCCACCTGCTCCTGGAATGCTGGGCTTTTTTTCTTAATCAAGTGATGGGGCAAGGATTTCAAATGAATGCCCCCCCCCCAAAAAAATAACAAAACTAACAAGACCCACCATGAGAGTTGAGTGTGGTCCTTGGAGGACGGGTGGTATAAAATATGAACAATACATAACAGACACATTTATGGAGGAAACGTCCATCACAGGTTAGAAGTCATAAAGATTGCCTCTAGATGGGGCTGACTACCATGGAACGAAATTATACAGAAGGCTGTTATGTTGTTTTTGAAAACTAACTGGTTTGGGATAATGGTTATGCACTTCTGGGTATTAGAGGTATCCTCTCTCTGAATGCCAGGTGCAATGGAATGGCAACAGGATATTGGTATCTTTATTGCCTTGTGCTCCTGGAAGCATTTGGTTGGCCACTATAAGATGCGGGAAGCTGGGCTAGATGAGCCCTCGGTCTGATTCAGCAAGGCTATTCTTACTTTCTTATGGTCTTGTAGACAATTGACTTACTTTGAAGTAGGCATGCTTAGGATTGTGCTGTTAGGTTCTATGGCAGTTGCCCCATGTTGTGATCTGCCAGAACTACTTCACGGAAGTAAAGGGCTTTCAGGGTCTATAGTGGCCCCACAATCCTGCCATGACATCACTTCTAGGTTTAGTTAATGACATCCCTTCTGGTGGGTTCTGACATTTTTGGAGCAGCAGGGTTTATAAAGGGCTTCCTAGCTGGGCTAGAACTTTGCCTGAGCAACAAGTTCTCCTTAGCCCTCTTCTTTCCTGACTCCTGGCTTGAATCTTTGCTCCTGACTTCTTGGTCTTCTCTACTCAGGGCACAATCCTAAGCAGTATTTCAGCACCGGGATAAGGGCAATGCAGCTCCAAGCTAAGGGAATAAACCTTGAAGAGGCCTACGTGACTGCTACTCTACAGCATGATGCAGCACATGCTGCATTAGCACAGGTAAGTTAGTGCTGGAAAGTTGCTTAGGATTGTACCCGCAGTCTTTACGGCTTTGACCTTGATTCCTTGTTCTTGGCTTGCATTGTGGTCGATTCCTAATTCTGAACTCCTGGTGTTACTACAGCCCAGCACTGATACCTAGGCATAATGCTCCTTGGTCTGCAATTCTATACAAACGTATCTGGGGGTGCAATCCTGCCTTGTGTCAGAACAGGCAGGCAAGGTAGGAGCAGGCTGGAGCCTCCCTGGCGCAAAGGGCTTCTCCCAGATGGGTTTAGGATTCAGCCTTATGGCCGAATCCTGGGCCCGTCTCCCTCCCAGGCTGGCAAGCCCGCCACCAATTTGCAGTTCCGTGCTTTTACATAATATTTTGTCCTAATCCTGCTTTCTGTCAGGGATGTTCCATGGTTGTACAATTGCTGCAATCCACGAACGCCAATTTGCATTTCAAAAGTGTCATTTTATTATGTTACAATGACAGTACTTCCTGTTTGATGATGTCATTTCCTGCCATGACATCACTTCTAGGTTAATGACATCCCTTCTGGTGGGTTCCGATGTGAGTGCCATTCTAAAAAGTAGGTCCTGGTCTAAAAGGTTTGAGAACCAATATTCTATATCCATACCCATCATTGTACACTTTATTTGCGGTATTTACTGTTAGTTCTGTATATCCTGGCTGGAGAGACTGAGGCAGCAGTTTGTCTTGAGCCCTGAATAATTGGTTTTTACATTTGAAAGAGTTGGTAATTCATCAGAGTCACTTAAATAGAAACTACCTACTTTGAGCAGCAATAATGGCTTATGGCTTCTGAATTGTTCTGAATTTGGAGGTTTTCCAGGAGAATTGTGCTTGTAATTACCAGACACACCGGTCTCCTTGCATGTATGATGAAACAAATTCTGGTATCAGCCAGTTAGGCAGCGTTTAGTTGAGGCTCTCTCCAGCAATTTGCAGCAAATGTTGCACAAATGAACCAGAAGATCATAAAAGTGTCAAAGGACAAGTCAAGTCCGTAAACCATTCATGAACTGAATGCCATAAACAAGGCTTACAAATGGTCACACACACACACACACACACACACACACACACACACACACACACACACACAAAATAAATCACAATTTTGACATAACATTATCCCAGTTTTATTTCAAAATGTATTCAAATTAAATTTTAAATCAAATCAAATTATCAACTTTAATGTTTCTTATGCCTATTAATCGAGGTGAAAGAGTTTTATTTCTTCACAGATTTCGGTGTTTTCCAAAGTGAGAAGTGCAGAAAATAGTTTTATCAGGGGTGGTCACTCTCGGAGTCAGGGAGGATGGCGAAAGTCTGTGTTCTGGCTTCTCTGACTCTGAAGCCACAATCCTATCCACACTTACCTGGGAGTAAGCCCCATTGGCTATAATGGAACTTCCTTCTAGACATGCATAGGATTGGGCTCTCAGTGGTCCAAACATACTTTATGGTATCCCTTGTGCCAGCCAAACTAGGCTGGTTTAACAGTGCTGGCCTAAATCCAGGTTAGGATTGTGCTCTAATATTGTGAAAATAATAATGTGTTCCGAGTAACTAAGCAGCACAGCAGCATGACCAGAATACCTGTACCAGCTGTTAAACAACAGCAATAACAAACAAGGGAGAGAAAATTTTGGATTTCGGAGCATTTCAAAGTTCGGATTTTTGGAGGAGGGGTGCTGAACCTGTACCATATGCCACACAAACACCTAATGAAACTAATCACACATTTCTACCACCCTCTAGTCTGAGGACAGTGCTAATGTTTGGTTGTTGACACATTAAGGTTGCCATATTAACAGCCCAATCCTATGCTGCATCTCTTGTCAACCAGGCAGCTGTGGGTGGTTCTGTGAAGGAAGGGGTAAATGGTAAAAGTAAAGATTTCCCACGACCGAATGTCGTTTGTCTGAGGACAAGTTTCTATGGTCATGCGGCCAGCATGACTATACGCCGAGGTGCACAGAACATCATTACCTTCCCACTGAAGTGGTACCTATTTATCAACTTGCATTCTTTACGTGCTTTCGAACTGCTAGGTTGGCAGGAGCTGGGACAAGCAATGGGAGCTCACTCCGTTGTGCGGTCTCGAACTGCCAGCCTTCCAGTCAGCAAGCTCGCAACTCAGCAGTTTAACCCGCTGCGCCACCACGTCCCATGAAGGAAGGGGACATTCATCCAATTTCCCTGCGATAAGGGTGCAGGGCAGGCAATGGTCTTCTGACTTCTGCGCCGGCTATTTAGTCAGTGCAGAAGTGAGGGCCTCTGTGTAAGGCCGCTTGGCCCTACACAGAGGTCGGGATCTGGTGGCGAGTGTCACTGCCAGTCCCACCCTTACTCAACCCCTACCCTACCCTGGAACTCCCTGCCTGAAAGGCTGCATCTCTGGTGAGCAGTGGACTCCCCATTTGCCGACTTGCAGAGCTCCCTCTGGGGCGCAAGTGGCCAGCGTAGCCCCATCACCAGTGGTAATGCTTACTGCTGCCATTGAAGGTGCTTTACAGCAATTTGTGCGACACCAGTGCGAGTGGTATGTTCTTATTGCTTGTGCTGGAGGTCTCTGGATTGGGCCCCAAGACTGCAGCACATGAATTTTGCAGAGTAGATGTGCAGTTTTGTTAAGACCAAGACCACTGGATCCAGTAATACATCTTTGTCATCACTGGCAAGTTCCCAGCTGAAAATTTTTCCCACCAGTGATTTGTGTTTGCATATGTCATGACAGCTACTCAGCTGATGGTGACTCATAAATGCACAAGCCAAATATGTATTTTATTATGCTTTTTGTCCACTCTTCCAAGGTGATGCTTTTTTTTTTCCAATGACATTTTATACATCACTAACCAAGATGCATAATACATTACATTGTGCATTGTTACCAGGGATGAGTTCTGCATGGGTGGATTTTGAAATAAAACAATTCAGGTTTATCAGAAACTATAGTCTAGAGTTAGGGACCTGGAATGTATTTCACAATTAATTTATGCATCTTTGTAATGGTCCAGGTCCTGACGGATATACACAAGCACTAAGCACATCACCAGGATGATGATGATATAGTCCAGGGGTGTCAAAAGTCTGCACGCTGGATGCAGACCCCAGAAACAATTTCTCCTGCCCTCATTACAATTGGGCTCTCCCATTGTGATAATTAGGTTCTCTCATATCTTGAAATTATGAATAAGATTTGCACATTCTTCTTCTGTTATTTGCAGAAGATATTGAGTTTCTGTATGAAAACAAAGTACTTATTTCTGGCCATCATCTGCTTAATGATGTCACTTCCTGCTTAATGATGTCACTTCTGGCCCTCAGCAGGCACCGTGAATGCTACTCGGCCCACTATATGAAACAGGTTTGACACCTCTGATATAGACTGTGATCCATGCTAAGCATTGTCAGCCATGTGTTCACACATTTAATACTTGGCACAGGTCAGGACCAGGAAAATGTGCAAGTATTCTCATGTGGCTTAGCATGACCCAGGAATCCCCTGGAACAATTCTGGATTCTAGTAAGTATTGGGTCTATTTCAGGGTGATAGTGGGTATGTTACAATCAAAGTGGGTCAAAGCCGCCTTGAGTACCCCTCAGGGAGAAAGGGGTTTGTCCATTGAATTATTATTATTTTAATGTATTTAAAAAACAAACAAACATGAGATACAGTCAGTAGAGCAAAAAGGTCACACAAATACCATTGACTTGTATTGTTGGTCTGATACGTGTCTCCACTTGATACCTAGGTAGCAACCAAGTATCTCCGCAGAATGTATGATGTTCCAAGCAGTGCCTGTCTTTTGCAGTTCCAGGGGTGTTAGGGCAGGAGCTGCAGTTTTTCCATATAGTTTGAGAAGTTCCTCGAGATAGTTCCCAGTGCCCCAATGACCATGGAGACCACTGTGATATGCTTCTTCCACAGCCTGGTGGTTTCAATGGCCAGGTCTCTGTATTTGTGTATCTTCTCTTGTTCTTTGTCCTCAACTCTGGCATCTCCTGGAATTGCATCATCATCACCATCATCATCATCAGGTAGCTGTTATGATAGGCAATCACTTTCTTTTAATTTGGCATTTTCATTCTGTTCACATTTTGAAAATTATAGCACATTACTTTCTTGCTTTTGTTGATAGTGACTATGCAGCTTATAAGAAAACCGTATATTGGGAAAAGACACCACAACCGTTTCCCAAAGCAGCTCTACCAGCCAATACTAAGTATAACAAAAGAGCTGATAGTATCTTCCCACAATACTTGTTTGTCACTTTAGTGAATCCAAACTAATTTTCAGGACTGAGAAGAGGCTAAAGCTATTGTTTTTTTCCCCCATTGATTAAAGTTTCAATTTTTGAAAAGGAACATACAGAAAGCAGTTTGATAAATGACAAACTTTGAATCCTGGGCTAACCTTCTTATACGCATACAGTTTTATCAAAATGGAATCCAGGGTTTAAGCAATCATGTGAAACGGCTGATACTTTTATGAAAATAAGAAACAAAGTTAGAAAGTTGACAGATAGACTTGTCTTTTAGCCTGTATGAGATTTGTATAAGTAATTACTGTATATGCAAGGAAAAAATAATACTTGCATTTCCTGAAAATAAAGAATGTTTAAAGCCTTTGGGGTTTGAAAATAATCAGAGATGAACACATTGCCCCAGTGCTCTCCACAGACAAGACAATTCAAACTAGTATTGGGCCATATTATGAACATATTATTAACATGAATTAATACTATATACATCACCCTAGCTCCGTAACACTCCTTTACTGTGTGCCTACCCTGGAGGACGCAACACACAACAGTCACTCCCTTTGGGCAAGTGGCCCCACATGAGGAGAGACAATAGAAATGGAATGACAGTCCCAAACTATGCAAGTCTTTAGAGGCTAGATCAGTGATGGCGAACCTATGACACACATGTCAAAGGTGACACACCATAACATTTTGGGTGACATGCCAGCATTTGCCAACACCCAAAAAAACTGAGTTTTTGTAATGATTTTTTTGTAATGATTTGATATTTGTTTATATAATGCATAGCCCTACAAATGATTGGACTGGATTTTTTTTTAAATAAGTGGATCTGTAAATAATTGTTTCTCTTTTGTTGGGCATGGGGAGTGACACGACAGGAGAGTCAAGTTAGACATTTTTGACACGGCAAACCAAAAACGTTTGCCATCATTGGGCTAGATAATTACCCTGAACTGGGCAGAAAACAAATTGGCAAGTATTGTAACTGTCAAATACAGGTTGCATATGTGCCCACCTCAACAGAAACAGTGTTCTACTAATTGAAACTTTTGAGTGGTCTTCAAGGGCAGCCCCACGTAGAGTTGATTGCAGTAATCAAGTCTGGACATTACAGACGCATGTAATTCACTGTAGGTGCAATCCTAAGATGCACTTTGGTTGGCACAAGTCCCTTGCGCTGTCCCAGTACTGTTGCAAGCATGCTGTAAGGTACACTTGTGCTGTCTTGGGAGTCAGCTGAGCCTGTGCAAGGACGCGCACCAGCTCGCAGAGTCCCATTCCAGCCTCTGCACTGCCCTAGGCAGGTAAGCTTGCGCCAGCCAGGTTTGGCCATCGTGGGAGGAAGGGAAGGAGAGAGAGAGGACGAATCAGAGGAAGGCAGGGGGATGGTGGGCCCATGGGCAGACTAGCCTGGGGTGGGGGTGGGACTATCCTCCGGCACTTAGGCCGGATACTAACCCCCATGCCCAGCACAGCCAGCCATATACGGACCATTCAGAGTTGCATCAGCACTTTATCTGGCGCAACACCAAGTAACCCTATTATGACTGCTACAGCACTACACGGGGTAAAGAGGACACATTCTCCTTAATCAGAGTTGTGCCACATGCAGACCCAACCCTGTGCTGGATAAGGGGCAGGCCATCTGCCCTCTATTCCAGCGTGGGTTAGGATTGGGCTGTGCAAGCTCTTCTGAACTGTTCAGAAGAGGAGAAAGCTTTTTTTTATAATGCAAAGATCGAAGAAGGCACTCCGAGTCACACTTCCACTATGCTTCTCAAGACGTGATCTGTCCAGGAGTTTCTGAGGCTTTTAACGTTATCACACAGAGTCATAAATCAGTGCAGTAAAAATATTTTCAAAGAAAAGCACTTACATTTTAAAAGCATGCACATCTCTGTGGCTAACGCAGATCCTCAGGTTCGGAGCAGTGAATCCTAGAGCCATTCCCTTTTCACTGCATAGTGGGCTTCATATTGGCTTCATATTGCATATAGGGAGAGGTGGGCTTTTTCGGTGATAATGAAATAAAAATGTGTTACACCATTTTCTGCACTTCTCACTTTTGTTAAAAAACAACAACCCCAAAATCTGAAAAAAATAAATAAACACCATGTTATTCAAACTGTGGATCAGGACCCAGTTTGCAACCTGATGTCAGGTGGGTCACGGAAAGCTGGAAGCAGCCATCTCGGCAACTGCAGACCTTACTCTTGTTACGTTTCTTTTGTGAATGTTAACAGTTTGAATTTTTAAGTGAGGTTTTTCTTTTAAAAAATTGTTTTTAGTTCAGTGCTTTTACACCATATTTTGTTCTCATCTTGCTTTCTGTCAGGGATGTTTCATGGTTGTACCATTGCTGCAGACCAAGAATGCCAATTTGCGTTTCAGGTGTGTCATGTGATTATGTGACAATGATAGCATTTCCTGCTTGCCAACAACATCACTTCCTGGTTAATGACATCACTTCTGGTGGGTCCCGACACAAGTGCCATTCTAAAAAGTGGGTTCCAGTCTAAAATGTTTGAATACCACTGAGCTAATATACCTACATGCATATAAGCTGCCTAGTACACTTTTAAAATGATTCTAATTTATAATTATAATTTATAAAAATGTGCCCTTGGAATAAAAACACATAACACAACTTTCTGCATTTTAACTTTAAAATCCTGCTTTTTAAATTTAAAACTTGAAAAACGTTAACACCAAAATCCATGTGGGGAAAAAAAAACTGTTTTCACTCACCTCTACTTATAGAAATGGGTCTTATTCATTGGAGGTAGATATTGAGGAAGGAAGGAAGGAAGGAAGGAAGGAAGGAAGGAAGGAAGGAAGGAAGGAAGGAAGGAAGGAACAGGCACCTCCACAGGCCATAGAGGACAACCAACCCAACTAATCAACTGTATTTGTATACTGCTTTTCAACCTGAAATTCACAAAGTGGTTTACAGGCTAATATTAATGAATTTAAATGGTTTCCTGTCCCAAAAGGGCCCACAATCTAGAAACCTTAGATTGTAAAAAACCAACAAAAAACCTTCGACAAGAGGAAAGGCATGTGACAGGTAGAATCATCTGCCTCCTGTACACTCCCCCCTTTAACCTGCAGAAAGTTGGACCTCCAACAAATTGTTAGTAAAGCATCCGCAGTGTCGGCTACCTCACTGTTTATACCTAACTCCAGATAGTTTATGAACATGATCAAACACACCAATGAATCAGTCCAATGACGGATCCTTGGAGGACCACAATTCTTACTTCCTTCCATTGTGAAAATTCATTCCTACTCTCTACTTCCCGTTCTTCAAGCACTTATTATTCCATAAAAGGTCTGTCCTTTTGTTCCATAACTGCTGCAGACCATGTTCCTGTCATCTTAGATTATGGCTGTTTTATTGATGATGGCGCCAATAACCAGAATTGGGCTGCCATCATCTAGTCAGGAGGTTAATTATTTTCTCATCTACACTTGCTTTTGAAGCTTATCAAAGTATTGTGAGCAGCTTAGCTGTCACTGTTATCTTTGTTGGTCTAAATGCAATAGTCCTGGACTCCCATTGTAATGCAATTAATCTTCTGCTTTGCACTAATGGATGAACAAGCATATTTACTGCAACATATAATCCTAATTATTTTTGGAACAGATGCATAATCAAAATGTAAATTAATAGCAAGTGACAAATGTGGACTGTACCATTCTATAGTAGCCCTTCTACACTACAGAACTGTGTTTTTTTCCTCTAAAGTCAGTAGTTTTATCACTAACAAAAATGTGAACGTCTGCCTATAACATTCTCCCAAAGAAAAGTTATAAACAAACAAACAATTGCTAGTGAAGGCACTTTTGGGGAAAAAAAATGGCTGTTCTGAACAGGTCTGTTTCATGCAAGCATCTTTGTGTAAGAGAATGTGGTGTGGCTTTAAAAAGTGACAGAACAATCCTGCACTGTCCATCTTTACTTGGAAGAATGCCCCACTGTATTCAGTGGGGCATACTCTCCGGTAGAGGTATTTGCTTTTGTTAATAATGAAATAAAAATACTAAATACCACATTTTTCAAACACACCTATCCATAGGTAATCAGTAAGGAACACTGGAATAATGTACAGCACACATGTGCACATGCACACACACACACACACACACACACACACAAAAGGTTGGTTAGGATTGTGCCCTCACTGACTAAAGGCACTGACATTATCTTTCTCCACAGTAGCACAGCTACTAGGGGCAGCGTATTAAGCACTGCAAATGCTGTAACATGCCGTGTAAGCTGGTAGAGTTTAAGCATTTTATTACATGCTTAACAGCAACAGATAAGAAACTGAACAGAACAAGGGCAATAGGCCCAACCCCTCTGCAGGATTCATCCAGCTCTGATCTCCTGATTGGAGGGGTAATTAGCTCCACCCCTCCAGCCCTCTTGCTCAGGCTTAACCCTCACTATCCTGGATACATAACATAAGCGCCCCTCCCACTTGTCATAGGAACAATTCTTGGCAGCGACAGCAACTGCTGTGGCTCTCCTCTCTTGGACTCCCTCACCCCTTTCCAATCCAGAGGGTGGGAGGAGAAGGATCCTTGAAGGCAGACAGAGTGGGTGCCCCTGTCAATCTGCTGCCTGAAGGGATGGCTTCAGCTGGTCTCAGGGACAGACTGGTCCTGCGTTAGAAGCTTTAGCAATGGTAATGCATCTTTTCCCAGCAGCTATTATCGCAATACATGCCAGATGGAGAAAAAATTGATAAGCCTACCAACAATATTCATATGGTTGATGAATGTCTGGGATGTCATCTATATGAGAAAGCTGAGAAATGTCAGAGTGAGGGAAGGAAGGCAAGTGGATGATGTTTATGCAGACAAATTCAGCTCCTTTATTATGCTTTGGAACAATAAATTTCAAGATAACACACAACCATATGCTTTATTAAGACCAACAGAGTACATTCGGAGATTTCTTAAAAACCCTATAAAGTTTTACATGCCTTCTTCCATTCTTTTCGATATAAATGTATGTGCTTTTAACTGGTCTCGGATGTGTTTGTAATTCATGTAAAGTACTGACAGTTTTAAAAGAAGTAAAAGTATAGCATGACTTTCATACTTAGGCTGTAATCCTATACACTAGTGTTTCTCAAACTGTGGTTTGGTACCCACTTGGTGGGTCGTGACCTGATGTCAAGTGGGTCATGGAAAGTTGGGAGCAGTCATCTTGGAAGCTGCAGACCTTATCTTGCTATATTCCTTTTGTGACTATTAACAGTTTGAATTTTCAAGTGAGGATTTTTCTTTTTTTTAAAAAAAAAGTATTTTTAGTTCAGTGCTTTTACATCATATTTTGTCCTAATCTTGCTTTCTGTCAGGGATGTTTCATGGTTGTGCACAGTGGTGTCATCCTACCGGTACGCTGGGTGGGACATCTGGGTGATTGGCAGCCCGCCTGTCGCATATCGCAGCGTTATGCCGTTTGTGTAACCAGTTACACCACTTGCATACGTTACGCAAACGGCATAACGCTGCGGTATGCGACGGGTGGGCTGCCGATCACCCAGATGTCCCGCCCAGCGTACCGGTAGGATGACACCACTGGTTGTGCAGTTGCTGCAGTCCAAGAATGTCAGTATGCATTCCAGGAGTGTCATTTTATCAGGGAAGTGGGCGGGGACTTCCAGCATGGTGGTCGCTCCTTACCGAGGGAAGGGAGCAATTGAAGCTTTTGTCCTTCTCCAGGATCTCTGCATAGAGATTCTGGTCTAACTGCAGCAGGAGAGCTGAGTTAGAGTGGGGTAGCTGGTGTCTAGCCTCCAAAAGTGGCCAATTTTGGAGGTGAATGATGCCTTTGCCTGAACACAGAGGACTTAAGAGTTCCTGCTGATGCAGGCTGTGCTGTGGTTTTTGTTTGAGAGGGACAACATCTCAGAAGAGCTTGAAGAATATGAAGGAGTACATCTGAAGGTCTCTATTGGCTCCAAATAGAGATAAAATGCTTGGGAAGAAGTAACAGAGAGATGCAAACGGATTATGTGGATTATGCTGATGGTAACAATAAGGCGTGCATTGCACACAAGTTTGGCTGTGGGCCATTGAGCGTCTCAGTGGGATTAATCTATTTGGTTCAAGCTACAAGATTCCCACTGAAGTGCATTGTTTTTTTTTCTTCTTTTCTAATTTTTTCTATGAAGCGTGGGAAGTTTGGAAGTTTATCAGTGCTTTGTTCCTGTTGTTCCTTTGTTCCTGCTGTTCCTGTTGTTAAAGACGGAGGAGGCTGAATTCCAGCTGCATAGCTGTTTTAAAATGATGACAGATAACATATTTACGGAGGAAAGGAGAAAGATTTATAACCGGATCATTTAAGAACTGTTGAAGAATTTCCATGGATGCTTTTTTTTTTTTTTCTATTAAGCATGGCAAGTTTGGAAATATATTGAGTATTCTGTTTCGTGCTGTTAAAGATGGGGAAGTTTGAATTCCAACTGCGTAGCTGTTTTAAAATGGTGACAGACAACATGTTACTGAGGAAAGGTGAAAGATTTACAACCAGAGTTTAAGAATCATTGAAGAATTTTCATGGATGTGGATTGAAGCAGACTTTTGTTGGAAGGATTGGAGGAGTTCCTAATAAATCAGGAGAATGAAATTTGACTGTTTAATAAGGGAAGTTTGATCCCCTCACCATTTCAAGCTGGATCGTCCCTCTTTGTGTGTGAAGAAGATTAGAAAGAAGTGGATTGAATGAAGAAGAGACATTTTAATTGTCGGCTCACAGACACCGGTGGCAGAGGAGTCTGTTAGCTGACTGTTTCCCTTGGGGCAGCAAGGGAACAAAATTTAACAATATATTTGTTTTTAATAATTTGTAGTAGCTTGGCTTCTTGTAACAAAAGTGATAGGAAAATTTGAAAAATGGGAAATTTTTGTTTTAAAATATTGAACAGATGGTGAATAATGGAAATAGTAAGTCGGGATGTAGAGAGGCTCCTCTCTTCCTTTGTTGTATGTGGCAGAGAGGAGTAGCTATTATTGGGTTTTGATTTTAGAAGCGAAATAAGATTGTAAGCTTGTATCTTGCGTCAAGATTATATTGCAAAGCTGATTCCTTTTGTCTTCTCTTTTTTTAAGTACGTGATAATTCAAGCTTATATTTAAAGATATAATTTTAGAGAAATGGTGAAACTATTAAGACCTAATGGAATGTTTAAGAAAGTTTTGGGGTTGGTTTTTTCTTATTTTTTTCTTTTTTCTTTCTCAAATCATGCTGCCTTAATTTTAATAAGTATGTTTTTGTAATAGAAATAATAATGTTGAATTTTGGAACATAGGCAAGTGAACAGAGTACTCTTATTTATCTTTGGCAGAGATAGAAATTAAAAACCTAATTAAAAGAGCTAGAAATATACGAGATAGAGATATAAAGAATCATTTGACAGTTTATATAACTTTTAAGCAATAATATGTTATAAAGCTCTACTTTCCTGCTTCTTTCTTTCTTTCTTTCGTGCATTTTTATATACTATCTTTTTCCCTATTTGCTTTTTATTATATTTGCTTTTTATTATAAACTAGATATATGCATTTATACATATCTTATATTGTTGGTTCCTGATTGAGCTAGCTTATTGCGAAGTTATTGAAGATTGGAATTAATAATGAAAAATAGATATATTTTTATGTGGCTGTAGTAATCGCATTCTTTCAGATGGAAGATATTGTAGTAGTGAGTAATTATTAGTTGCTTATGCTGATGTAACTCTCGAACCACCTCCAATTTTCCTATTGTTTAACCCTTCGTCTTCCTATCCCATGTATGACTATCCTCACCTATATCTTTACAGTTATAAAATTAATAAAATCATCTTCAAAAAAAAAGGAGTGTCATTTTATTTATTACATCACAATGATGGCATTTCCTGCTTAATGATATCACTTCTGGCTGTTATATCACTTCCAGGTTAATGACATCAGTTCTAGTGGGTCCTGACATGAGTCCCATTCTAAAAAATGGATTCCGGTTTGAGAATCCGGTGGAGAAAGTTTGAGAATCACTGCTATACACACTTACATGGGTGTATGTCCCTTAGTGGGGCTTACTTCTGAGTAAACATGCATAGGATTGTGCTGTTAGTTTTATACTTTTTTATTGGAAATTAAAATGGTCAAAAGCATACACAGAAGCTTTGATTTTATAAGGATATACATAGTCCTGTTGGTGTACTTGAACAATGGGGAAAAAGCCTCTACCAGGTCAAAGGGAGAAAGCTAGCTAGCTAACTAGGCTTATGTCTTTGGTTGCTTTTCTTACCGAGCCTCTAATGTCATTTCTCCTATTACTATTATTACTATTATTACTATTACTAATTATTACTATTGAGGGCATTGTGCTTAATTGAGGGCATTGTGCTTAATTTGTGTAATCATGAATATGTTTTTGTACTTCATGTGATATCTTATAGTCTTCTGATATCTGTGTAGATTCTTATGCTTTTATCTCAAAGTGGTACAGGGTTGATTAAAAATGTGTCTTGATAAATTATCTCTCATTTTTTGGATACATTCATACTGGGGAAAAACTGAAGAAGTAAACTGAAGAATGCATATTTGTGGATGGAAAAAACGGGATCCTGTTCAATATTCAACATATGTCAACATACGTTCAATGTTCTTACTGTAAAAATGCCCCATGAAATAGTTTTTAAAGAAACAAAAATATGAATGCTATAAAAGACCTTTCAAGACAGACACTGGAAGCAGATGACCTTTTTCCTTATCCCCTCAATCTGTTAATTTATAGCATTTATGAGGATGGGAATAGTAGGTTGTGATCAGCAACCTGTAAAATGTCATCTGCTAAAGCTACATGACTCATGGGAAGAGCCTTAATTACCAATGAGAAGAAAAATCCTGGAAGGAAAAAAAAATTAAATAGATCTTGCACTAAGACTCCAACCTTATAGACTGAAATATCACATGCCTTGAATCCAATTTGGAAAGCTTGTCATGATTTTTGGACATTTTTGTGCTTTTACATATTGACTTTGTAGTTTGACTGTTCTGTATGTTGGCTTTTAAACATTGAAAATAGCAGCCATGGTAGTGGATGTGAGGGATTAGACCTATGGCATATGGGAGGAGACAAACATTTCCCAGCATGCCTCAGCCCTGAGAACAGTCATATAGTGCAATCCTAACCTGGAGTTAGGCCAGCTAAGTGTGGCTGGAACAAGGGCCACCATAAAGTGCGTTTGGACCACTCTCAGAGTCAGGGAGGATGGCGCATGTCTATGTGCTGGCCTCTCTGACTCTGAGAGTGGTCCAAAAATACTTTACGGTGTCCCTTGTGCCGGCCAAACTTTGCTGTCCTAACTGTGCCAGCCTAACTCCAGGTTAGAATTGCGCCCACATGCACACAACCTGGAGCTGGTATTTGCCTTGGGAGATAAGCTGTTGGCACCATTTGTAGCTTCCTTCTTGAGGCAGATAGCATATTGGGATGATTTCCAATGATTTGAAATACGCTATCCCAATTCTGGTTGTACATAGTAGTCGCTATTTAATGTTAAATGTTAAAATAAACAGGCAGGGATAAACTATGCGTTTAATGTGGGGGTCTCCAAACCCCAACCTGTGGGCGGGATCTAGGGTTTGGACAAACCCTTCCCCTCTGTGAGCAGCGCTTCCTGTTCCATGCTCCATTTTCAACCTCTTTTCCACCATTTTCAAGCTGTTGAAAATTTTCACACCATTTTCAAGCTGTTGTGGTAGCATGGATGCTCTGGGCAGTCGCGTCTATGCCCAGTTTCCCAGAAGGCTGTGCAGCAGGGCACCAGGCAATTGACGCAACAGACCAGAGTGTCTCTGCCATCACAACAGCTTGAAAATAAGTGGCGCTTCCACAGAAAAGGAAGCGTCACTTGGGATGGAGAAGGGTTTCTCGATGCATAGCAGTCACCAATTTGGCAACTGCTGATTTAATGGAACATGTAGCCTGACACTTACTAAGGGCTTTACAAAACTGAATAAATGGTTACATAAGAACACAAGAAGAATTATTCTGGCCAAAGGCACCCTATTTCCCATAATAGTCTAGCAGTTGTCCCTGGAAAGCTCGCAAGTAGGGGGTGGAAGAGCCTTTCTCTCTCCATTGGGCCCTTACAACTAGTAGCCAGAGATACACTTCTGCTGGAGGAAGCATATATATATCATGTCTAGTAGCGTGGATTGGAATTTGCCTAATCCCCCTTCAAAGCCATCTAAGCTAGTGGCCATCACAACAACCTGTGATAGCAAATTGCATAGATGGACTGTATGCGGGCTGAAGAACTTCCCTTTGCCCCATCCGAAATCTCCGAAGTCAGAGCACAATCCTAACCTGAAATTAGCTGGCGCAATTAGGCCAGCAAAGTTTGGCCAACACAAACGCCACCGCAAACCATGTTGGGACCACTCTTGGAGTTAGGGAGAATGATGCACATCTGTGTACTGGCCTCTCTGACTCCAAGAGTGGTCCAAACATATTTTATAGTGTCCCCTGTGCCAGCCAAACTTTGCTAACCTAACTGTGCCAGCCTAACTCCAGGTTAGGCTTGCACCCTCAGTTTCACTTGATGACTTTGGTTCTTGTGTTCTAAGAGAGTGTGGGGGAGAACTTCTACTTTCTCCACACCCTGCATCATTTTAGAAGGACCCAATCCTATCTACATTTCTGGTGGTGATGCAGCTGCAATGCACCCCCAAGGTAAGCAAACAAATGTTACCTTGTGGAGGCCTCTCTAACTACCCCTCCACCACAGAATGCAGCACATACCCCATCGGGATGGCTACATCAGGGCTGGAAAATGAGATTTGGCCCTAAGTCCTCAATCCTAAGGAGACCTTGTGCTGCCAGAATCTTTCCAGTAGTGCAAGATCCTTTACCGCTGTCGCAAAAGGTGACATGCAGTTTTGCTTCTGCCACATACCAGCAGTCCATCCATGTTTACAGATTCAGTTCAAACTGTCAACACTCACAAAAGGAATATAGCAAGAGTAAGGTCTGCAGTTTCCAAGACGGCTGCTCCCAGCTTTCCGCAACCCACCTGACATCAGGTCACGACCCACACTTTGAATAACACTGATCTAATCTAATCCAATATACCCAACAATAAAAGAGTTTAACCTGTGCAACAGCAGAAGAAAGGGTTCTTCTCTGACCTTACCTCAATGCAATTGTGTTCCTATGGGGGGAGAATGCTAAGTGTTGCAGGAGCCTGAGCTCCCTTTCCCCTCATTTGGACCACTCTCAGAATCAGGAAGGATGGTGCACATCCATGTGCCAGCCTCCCTGACTCCAAGAGTGGTGCAAATGCGTTTTTTGGCTCCAGGTTAGGATTGCGCCCTCAGTCACATATATTTATATGCACACAGTATTTTCCCAGTAGAAAGTGTTTAATTTGGTTGGATTGTGTCCCATATCTTGAAGGTGTATGGAAGGATAAGAAAGGATAAAGCCCCAAAATGTATTCATGTGACAAACCAATCATCTGAATATATGACACAGTATGAACATATCAGCATCAACAACCTTGCCTGGTGGGGTGATGTACATTGAACCCAACATTATGAATGTTGTAATTGACAGCCATTTTACCAATTCCCTACACTTATCTTTAAAACAGGAGGGGAAATAAGAGAGGGGAAAAGAACACTGAACATAGCTAAACTGTGATCCTCTCTCATTTTTCCATCCACAAATATATGCCTTGTTCAGTTTACTTTTTCTGTCATGTTGGAAGAAGATATTGAACAGCACTAAGGATTGAAGAACACGACTGGACATCTTGTTCCAATCTAAATTCTCTGTGCTGATTGCTGCCCTTTCCAAATGGTATTTCAAACAATTACTTTTTACATGCATTTCGGAAGGGAAATGGAATTAATTCAAATACGGAAAGAGTTGACCTATTTTTATCTTCCAGGAATGTTGGGCCCCCTTCAAAACTCTTCCGGAAAGCTCCTGTGCCACTGAATGAAGCCCCTGTTGGGGGATGGGGGTGGGCAAGTTTCTCCCCCCTTTACAAATAAGGCCTTTGCAGCTCAGTCAATGCATAACTTTTCCCCATCTATTGTCTTGTTACAAAACACACACAGGGCACAATCCTAAATTGAGTTATATTAGGCCGACATAAACTAAGCCAGCAAAGTTGGGCCAGCACAAGGGACACCGTAAAGTATGTTTGAACCACTCTTGGAGTTAGAGAGGCCAGCACACAGACATATGCCATCCTCCCTGACTCCAAGAGTAGTCCACACATGCCCTTGTGCTGGCCAAACTTTGCTGGCTTAATTTATACCGCCCTAACTCCAGTTTAGGACTGTGCTCACACACGCACTAACACGCAAACACACACCCATCTTTTCAGCCAACCCCCAACCTTAGGCAATCCAGCTACATGCAGGCTTCTCTTCACAAACAGACCCAGGCTTGCAGAGGCGGTCTGGGCCGGGAGCGTGCCCCATGGCAAGGCGATGAAACCGTGCCCCCGGCACGTCGCCCCACCCTGTGCGTCTCCCCGCCACGCCTCCCTGCGCCCGGAAGAGCTCCATTTCAGAGCGTTCCAGGCGCAAGGGAGGGTGGGCGGGACAAAAAGCGCCCGGACTCTGCGCAATGGTGCCCCCCCGCTGCCCAGCGCCCATGCGGCTTGCCATCCCTGCACCCCCCTGGATCCGCGACTGCAGGCTTGCATGGAAGCTCCTCACCCACCCTCACTCCTAAAACAACAGAAACACAGGTAGAAATTGAAGGGCAAAAATGGAAAAGCCAGGCACTTCTAAATTGTTCCCAAAAGTGGGGGGGGAAACTCACAACCCCAGGCTTGCATAGAAGCTCCCCTGCAATGCAGCCCCCATGTACAGCCCAGTTCAATCCCTTGAGGTGGAGCTTGCTCCATGTGGTTCTTGGAGAGCTCTGTAAGCCTCGTCTTTGCAAGTCTCTTGCCAGCTGGAAGGTGGGAGGGCCGGATGGGGAGTCCCTGGGAGCTGAATTTGGAGACCCATGCACTAGGCCAGTGATGGCGAACCTTTTGGGCTTGATGAGTCAAATCTTTGGAAAATGCTTCACTTGAGTCTGCTGGTGTGTCAACCCCGCTCCCAAAGAGAAGAGAAAATTCTTTATATTCATTTATTTAAAGAAGAAATACAGTCCAATCATGTGTCCAATCCTCCCCTTCCTTTATGTATTACATAAAGAAACTTCAAATAATTACAAAAATGAAAAAAATGAGTTAAATAAACTCAGTTTCTGTCTGGTGTTGGGGACCATTGGTGTGTCACACCAAATGTTGTGGAGTGTCATCTTTTGACACGTGTGTCATAGGTTCGCCATCACTGCACTAGGCTGATGCCCAGATATGCTATCTTGACAGGCCCTAGTTCCTGCGGGACCCCTAGACTTCAGCACACTCAGCCTAATAGATAATACGGACCTACCCAACTGGCAGAATTCACCTGTCCCAGGAAATGAGCCATTCGTGCCAAAAGATGATTGCGCCCAACACGCAAAAATGCCTCGCTTATTAATAATGGAACATGATTTCCGTGTGCTGTTGCTGATGGAATATTTAATCACTTGTTCAGTCAATAGCGGTGTCCCATTTATTATTCATGGAAGATAAATACTAAGTAATGTGTCTGGATTGAAATGTGTTACACCTAGATTATTAAGAGCACCCCGAGTTGATCTATTATTTAGAAATCGATTAAACCTTTGTACAGATTTTAATGACTTAAGTAGCCCTTTGCTTCTTCAGAGTTGATGCGAAGGATTCTTCCTCACCCCTCCGTTTTTTGTTTAAGGAGTGGTTGGAAGAGCTTCTATAGGAAAGGAGGTTTTTTTAAAAAACAGGCTCTTAGAAGTGGCATGTCTTGCCAAGCAGTTAGCCAGAGTTCCCCTAGAGACACATGCTGACAATCTCAGCCAGGCCTGGCTTACAGGCTCCACACAAGTGCTTTCTTCCTTTTCTGATGTGAAAGTCTCTCTTGCTTTTAGCACCTGCTGTGCTATGTCAAGGTAACTTTGCTTTATTTTATTCCAGTGCCCTCGAAATCACAAGTCTTTTCATTTTTTTCCTGCCATATTGTGTTTGCCGACTCTTTTGAAGACTTTCATGCGTGATTCAGAAAGCGGCTTCTTTTTCCATTCTGTTTCTTCTATCTTTGCATCCTCTAGTCAGGCCAAAGAGCAGGAAGGTAGAGCTACACCTCCCTTCCTACACTGTTGTTGGTCTCATGGCACCAGAGGCAGATCTAAGGGAGGGCAAATCTCTAAGTTTTGCAAGAAGCCTTACCTTGCAGTGGAAAACTCTCCTCTCCTGCACTGTTGTAGCCAATCCTCACAGGGAAAAGCAACATCTTGGCGTTGCTTACTGGCTACAGCAGCAAGGGCGAGGAGGGATTTACATGACAGGGTAAGGCTTCTTGCAACACTTAGAGCTTTGCCCTCCCTTAGATCTGCCTCTGCATGGCACTGACAGTAAAGTCCATGGGATAGGTCCATGTCTTCTTCTCTGTCAATTAGGCAACAGCCCATAAGGAAAATGAGTTTGTTACGGAGAAGTCGTGGACACTTCTTTTTTCCTAGGGATCTTGATTCTATATTTCACTTCTTCTGTGTCTTAATTTCAGGCTCAGCTGATTATTTGTGGTTAGGTAGCTAAAAAGGAAGTCTGGTAAATCAGGAATTCAGGAGTATTTTGAAGCCCCCCCCCCATGCCATTCCTGCCATTCACCACGGGAGGTCATGTGCCCCCAGGTGGCAGGCCTGTGGAGCCAGCGGGGACGGCACCCACAGCTCAGCTGCCACCGCTGGCCCTCTGAAGCCCTCCCAAGGGTCAGGCAGGCCATGAGCAGCAGCCTTGAGCCCTCCAAAGGCATTCTGCTGCCTCCGGAGGGCTGGCAAAAATCCAAAGTAATGTTTAAATGCCTTCTGAAGCTGCAGAACATCTTTGGAGGGGTCAATGACATCGTGTGAAGCTCCAGAGGCTCTAGTTGAGTCAGGGGGTGGGAGTCTGTGGTCCTGGCCTGGGTGGCACATGGGCCAGGGATGCAACTGCCCACCCCCCACAAATGTTTACACATCAAGGGTTTATAGATGGGCTCACATCCAAAGACTTATCCTAGCCAAACCATATAGCTGTTGAACTTTGACACTTTCTAAGCAAGGACCTCAGTGACCATGAAACCACCACCCAATTTTCTAAATGCCCATATCCAGGTAGTTTACCACGCACCATCTGTAGCATGTTTTCTCAGTGGTGAAGAGGAGAAGTCTATGCATGTCAACTCAGAAGCATTGTCCATTGAGTTTAATAGAACGTGCAGTACTTCCAGATAAGTGAACATAGAATTGCAGCCTGTCCCAAACAGAGGCGGATCTACAGGGAGGGCAAAGCTCTAAGTGTTGCAAGGAGCCTTACCCTATCGTGTAAATCCCTCCTCTCCCTTGCTGCTGTAGCCAGTAAGCAACACCAAGATGTTGCTTTTCCCTTGAGGACTGGCTAAAACGGTGCAGGAAAGGAGTGATTTCCACTGCAAGGTAAGGCTTCTTGCAAAACGTAGAGCTTTGCCCTCCCTTAGATCTGCCTCTGGTCCCAGAGTACAATCCTAACCTGGAGTTAGGCCAGCACAGTTTGGCTGGCACAAGGGACACCGTAAAGTATGTTTGGACTACTCTCGGAGTCAGAGAGGTTAGCACACAGATATGCAGCATCCTCCATGACTCCGAGACTGGTCCAAACGTGCTTTACAGAGGACTTTGTGCCAGCCAAACCTGGCTGGTCTAGCTGTGCCAGCCTAACTCCAGGTTAGGATTGTACCCCAACTGTTTCAGTGTGACTTTCTCCCAAGTATGCATGTTTCAGATTACAGCCCAAGTCCCACTGAAAGCAATGAGAGTCAAGTTAGCCGTGATTAACTTGCTTCATTCTTTTCAATAGTATTTATTTAGTATTCACTTTACCTGGACCAGGGCCAATGTTTGTGGGCTGAATTCTTTAGCCAGGCAGTTTGACAGTGGAAGAAAATGTGTTAAAAACACTGTCTATAATATGACAATTGCACACAACTTTGGAATAGCTGTCAGAAGTAGGGAAAGGAATGTTCTTTGACAAAAACGCCATACTGAGGGAAAATGAAATTTTAATATAGAATAAAGTGTAGCCTTCAGCTGTATTCTAATAAACTAAACAATTTACAGCAGGTGGCCTGCTGTGTAAGTGAGTACCACCTTCTCACCTGTCATACCAGAGACAGGTGAAAATAACTCCCACACTGGATAGGGAGAAAAGTCCACAGAGAATTGTCACAGCCTTTTGCCCCAGAGCATCTCCTCATTAAAAGTGAAGGGAGCAGACAGGGTGTAAATACCTTCACCTTTAAAAAGCGTGGTTCAACAGCAGAGGTTTACCAGCTCACAAATTCAGGACTGAAAAGAAGCTGAAGGAGGTGAGGCTGGACATTGATAGAGAACATAAGAACATAAGAAGAGCCCTGCTGAATCAGGCCAAAGGCCCATCTAGTCCAACTCCTTGTATCTTACAGTGGTCCACCATGTATCTCAGGGAGCACATGAGATGACAAGATGCCTGCATCCTGTTACCACTCCCTTGCACCTGGCATTCTGAAGTGGCCTACTTCTAACGTAAGGAGGTTGCACCACCCATCATGGCCTCTAGCCCACAATGGACTTTTCCTCCAAAAATCTGTCCAATCTCTTTTTAAAGGTGCCTAGGCCAGATGCCATCACCACCTCCAGTGGCAAGGACTTCCACGGATTAATTACCCGCTTGGCAGTATTAATTACCCTCTGCTTGGAGGTATTTCTGGTAGAGCTCAAGCAGGCCTAATTCCAGTGGAAAATCCTAGTTACAAAAGGTGTTCCTAAGATCTGGAGCTACTGAATTTTATAACAGAACTTGATCCAGCATCTCTGGGCATTCTGCAGTTCATTAGTTCGTAACCTTAAAAATAGTTTGATTCACTTTATCTGTAAATGAATTGAGCTCTGTTGCAAAGTACACCAGCCATTGCAGGGGATGTTTTTCATTTCCCTCCAAATTCATCACATTGAGAACTCCATTCCAATGTCTTATGGACATTATGGAAATGCCCATAAGACATTTTCTGACTGAGTTGCGACAATTCTAGCAAGGGATTTTTTTTTCAGTGATCAACACAGAACGCTAAACAATGAGAATTTCTACTCAAACAAAATTTACATAAAACACAATTTAGATCAAATGGTGAAATAACACCACTTTTGCTTATTTTTGACACAGTTTGACACAAATTTAGATCAATTTCACAAAAATAACACCACTTTGTTTTTGACACTGTTTTGAGGAATCCACAAATAGTTTTCAGTTAGGGATCAGGTGGAAGAGTGGCAGAAACAGGAGGAAGCTGGCTTAGACTTGCATGAACACGCATGTTCATAGTTCACAGTACATGCTGGGTGACTATTAATGGAACGTGGAAGGTGTAAGTAGTAGTTTCTTGACGCTCCAAGCAGCAATCAGAGTGCAGCTTGGGAATTCTTGAACAGGTTCTTTCAGACTGGGGCATGTGTGCCGGTGATTGCTTGCCTCTGTAGGGCCATTCACCCTTATTTATTGCACTGTTTGTACAATTTGCAATAAAAAGTTGGATTAAAACCATATAACATCACAATTTGCTATTTTAATCAAGAAATTTTGGAAAGAAAATCACCACCACTACCACCCCCACCCCCAATGATAGCAAATACAGACATGCCCTGGTATCTACTGGGGTTCTGGATGCCACAGTGGATACCTGAAACTATGGATACTGGGGACCTCTTTTTAAAGATAGGAGAACATCAGTGGTTTTGCTGCAGCAAGGTAAAAAAAAAACAAGATTTGTTTAATGTTCCACTATATTTTTAGTAACATATTAAAAAGGTTTGCCCCAGTATCCATGGGGATGCATGGATAACTGAAACAGTGGATACTGAATCAGTGGGTACTGAGGCACACCTGTTTCTATTTGGGGTTCTTGGCTCTTCATTCTTCATGGAAAAACAGTCTGAAGTTGGGAGGGGACTTGCTATGAAGAACTAGTGAATGGAAGCTGGTGCTTAATGTCCTCCACCAACAGTTGGATCAGGGGTCAAACTAGACCAGGGGTGTGTGTGTCAAGCATAAGGCATGTGGGCCAGATGTGGCACATGGAAGCTCTTTTTCTGGCCCTTGGGCTCTCGCTCTCCCATTACCACTATCAGCTGCTGTGCTGTGGTGACACTGATTTTGCCCCCCTTGTAGGAATGCCACTGGGTTTATGCATCTCCTGAACTAACCAATACGTACTCATAACGACTCAAATGACGGATCTCTTTATCCGAGCAGTAGCACATGGAAGAAGACGGAAGTTTGCTGATTTTAAAGCAGTTCTTGCTTTTGGATGCTTCTATACCAGTGGTCAGGGAACAGGGGTAAATTACCCCAAATGGGGTAAAAATGAAATTCCTGGGGGTAATGGATGGTCGTGCTGCTGAGGCACAGCCAGGCATGCATATGAATCTAAGCCAGTGGTCAGGGAACAGGGGTAAATTACCCCAAATGGGGTAAAAATGAAATTCCTGGGGGTAATGGATGGTCGTGCTGCTGAGGCACAGCCAGGCATGCATATGAATCTAAGCGATTCCCTGCAAAGACTTGTTCCTCCGCACGCACGCTGTCTGCGCCTCCGTCTCTCTCTTTAAACTCGGGCGACAAGCCCTGCAGCGTGCCTCTGTGCTCTGATCAGCCAAGCCACGCTAATTGGGTAGCCAACGAGGAAGCAGTCTGAGAATTTAGCGGGCCTTTGGCTGCCTCGCTACATTGTGCACTCGTGGGATGGGACGGCTGGTTGGAGGCGGGGGTCTGGCCATTGAACTGGTGAGTAAAGGGTTCTGTCCGGGTTTTTAAGCGAGCACAAAAGGAGAAGGAGGGTCAAGTATAGAGGATGAGGCACAGTGCTGTCTGAGACCAGGGAGCCAAGGACGAGGCTTTGTTGCACGCAACGTTCCAAGTGTTCTGATCTGCAGCAACAGATTTAAAAGGGCAGGAAATAACACACGCTTTACAGAGGGAAGTTTGTGGCTGGCGGCTTACAGTACAAATGAAATAAGGGCTGAGCCCACCCCCAAGTAACTCCACCAAGGAACCGCAGATTTGTTACAATATTAAATTGGGCTTAAACCCCCCCCCCGCAGTGTCTTTGTACTACAGAAGCCTCGTGCATTAATTAAGCTCAATAATTAATCAAAAAAAAAAAGCAATGGTTCCAATATGTATTTTTTTTTCATTTGTTCTGGTGGGGAGTGGGGGTGGTGTGAAACACCAGCAGAGCTGAGTTAGGAATTTTCCAAATTTCTGACACACCAAGCCCAAAAGGTTTGCCATCACTGTTCTATACGCATGCCCGGCTGTGTGTGTTACAGTACTGTAGTGTACAAGGACCTGACGCAGTGCAGTGTCTCAGGCCCTTGTGTATAACATGCTTCCCTGCGTGATGCCCCGGGCCCCGCCTCCAAGTCCACCCGCTTCTTCAGTAGAGTCGACTAGTTGCTGCGCCATTGAGAGGGACAGGACAGTGCCTCTCCTGAGAGGACACCTATCTTTCCCTGGTAGTTTTAGTAAGTACATGTATTAAAAATCAAATCAAGGGGGTAGCGTCGGCGTATCTAAATATATTTTGGGGTAAAAGGTAAAAAACTCCCCTGACCCCTGTTCTATATAGTATATATATGTAATGCATGGAGCAGCTCTTATGTTACATCCTCATTTTCTTTCTGCACCGGATGCCTTCCTGTATTATTCATTTTTTATACCCATCCCAATTGTAGCGACTGTAGGACTGGGTGATGCATATTTAATTTCCCGATTTGCCTTCTCAAGGTTATTAAAGTAAGTGGAGGTATAACGTGCAACGTCGCCTTCTTCCAGATAGATTTTTTTTTTTACTTTTTTTCCAGAAAGGAAGACTGTGCTCTCCAATCGTTACCGAAATCTCTTGCTGGAGAATATATTCTCTGTATATATTTGAATGCAGTGACAGAGCTGTAGCACCATTTCCAAGACGCACAATTCACACTCTCCGCAGAACTGCATGAGAGTGCAATAAACTCCCGACCCTGCGTGTTGCTCAGCCTTAGTAAGTGTAAATAAGCAAATATGACACACACACCAACAAACCACTCTTCCTCACAATAAAATATACCTTGTAAAGTTGGCTCTGGGACTTTCAACTGCTTGGGAACCTGGGGAATGCAAAATAATACACTCCACCTGAGACAAAAGCACCTTGGGCTGTCTTAGCCAGCCTCCCGCTCCATCCCACTTCATCTACACTTCCCCCCGCCCCACCCCCCCCCACCCCCCGGTAAAGTCAAATGTAATGGCAGTTTCATCTCAGGGGCGGGGTCAAAAGCATCCATTTCCCATTGATCATTTCTGTCGCGGCTTGGTTTGAAGCCTCCTGGTCCTTTCGTGTGGAATTTATAACTGTCAAAGGCAAGACTGTGAATTACACAAGAATCAATATAGTTATAGGCAAGAAAAATGGGAAGTCCCCTCACTGCAAATCCTGCACAGTTAATAGATGGTGTTTTATAACTAAGAGAAAAGCTGAAAGAGAAGCAGAACAGTCAGTCGTACACAGTCCGACAATGTCGTTTCCTTTTGTCAAGGGGCAAAAAAGAACGGAATTAAGTATTTTTGTGTTCTTTCAGTGCATAGATGGAGGGTCAAACAACAGATTGCTTTAACTGTATGATACGCAGCTGTGTGTGTGTTTTTCTTTGTTACAGCCCATGCCAGGAGCAAGGCTGACAGCGCAATCCTACGGACTGCACAGTGTCGACGCAATAGGGTTGCGGCGATGTGGGGGCGCCGATCGGCACCCCTGTGTTGGCGCTTAGGCAACGGGACCGGCGCTGCAGGCAGCGCCAGTCCTGTTGCGCCTGCACAGAGCATCCCTTGTGTCAGTCAAAGCTGGCTGGTGCGAGGAAGATGCCATGACGGGGCGGCTCGGGGATTGGCTGGAGGCGGACCGGAGGTGGGGGGGTTGTGGGGGGGTCCTAGACCTGTTTGGAAGGTGCCTGCTGTTTAGCAGGCGCAGATCTGAGGAGCCCATGGGGCTTGTCATGGGGAGGCTCCAGCCTGTCCTGAGCAGCGCTAGGATATGGCACTGGCCCATCGGCCTCGCCAGTCCGGCACAGTTTAGATTGTGCCCTGATTGAGATTGTAAAGACGCTATAATCCTTTGCCCCACTGCAGCACCTCTGCAGAGTAATATTGCAGAGTTACTATTTGGATCATGACCTCTGCAGCTACTCTTTTATACCACAGAGAACGCCACACATGCATGCCATTGAAGAAAGAAAAAAAGCAAGCACACATCTGCATAGCATGTGTTTAAGGGCGCAATCCTATACTGTGCCGGCCAACATAGCAGGGCAATATCCTGAGGCCCTTTAGGAGGCAGCAGCAGTGAAGAGCAGGCCAAGAGGAGGTTTTTCCCTTACACCTGTGTAAGCCCCAGTCACCCCTATGGGCCTGCACCTGCTGTTTTGCAGGTGCAGAGGAATGTGGACAGGAGCGGCCTGAGTTGAGGCCACCATGGGCAGGGACCGGATTTAGAATTTGGCACTACGGCCGTCCTGCGTTACAACCACATCATAACCACGGTCTCTGCCCACTGTGCCACCTAGTAGCCCCCGGAATGCCTCTGGAACGCCCTCGCAGAGGCCCTGCACTGACCAAGCGGCGCCGATGCTCACCTGGTACATGGCCGGCGTTGCTGCAGTGCCTGAGCGTTGGCGCTGCCACGAGTGCCAGCTGAGTGCCTTAGCGCCGATGCGGATGCACTTTATGGCATGTTCACAACAGCATCCGGCCGGCACAGGAGCGGCGCTAAGGGGGGTTTAGGATTGCGCTGACCAAGACTGTCTAGTTAAGAGGTGTCAACTGGTTTCAAACAGCAGGCCAAATAGCATTCGTGATGCCTACTGATGGGCGGAAGTGATGCATCTAAGCAGGAAGTGATGTCATTCTGCAGGCCATAACCAGAGATAAGCACTATTTTCTCACTAAGGAACTCAGCTGCAAATGACAGAAGAGAAAATATGCAAATCTTGATCATATTTTCAAGATATACAAGACCCCAATTACCATGCTGGCTGCACTTTCAGTTCTTCCCCCTCGCCTTCAGAGCCTTTCGCAGCTCAGAGAACAAAGCTTCCAAGCCAGCTCTCCAAGTTGCGAATAGCTCTGGAGGCGAGGAGGAGGGGTGGCTTTACACAGGATTTAGTGTCCCCCCACCCCCGTAGGAAAGCCACTGCATAAAGGAATGCTTTGAGGCAAGAGCTGTAGAATGTGAACAGGGGCAGCTTTAGGGCAATTGGACCAATTTGGCCAAAATTGGGGCCCATGCCTGGAAGGGCCCCACACAGGGGTGGCAAGTGGTGTGCCCATATTTGCAGCCAACACCTCGCTTCATAGCTGATGATCTGGCAGGGAATCTTCCATGCTGAGGCGACACAAGAAGAGTGTGGCAAGTGGAGCAGTGCCACTGAACAGATCTCCCTCCTTCCCGCTTGCCAATGGGCCCGGTTGGCTTGATTGCTTCAGCTTGGCCCTGAAGCAATTGGTGGTCACGCTGCTGCCGGGTGCCTTGCCACTGATGCTCGTCTTAGTGACATGGCAATCCTTAAAGGTGCGCAGCATCGACGCAACACTGTTGCGCCCACGCTGCGCCTCCCGTGCGTCAGCCGAAGCAGCTGTCACAAGGGAGGCGCCAGTGATGTCATGCAGGGGGTACGCGGGGGTACGCGAGTACTGCTTCCTAGGATTACGGCTGGCCCCGCCCATTCACCCGCCCACTTGTCGACTCCTCCCCCTGCAACATTTGAATTTCCTGCACGTTTGAGTTGCCTGCACGTTCTCAGAGCCAGCCAGCCAGGCAGGCAGGCAGGCAGCAAGCGGAGACTTGCCTTGCCTTGCCACTGAAAAATGAGCTGCTCTGGGGTTTTGGAACTGTTTGGTCACTTTAACATGATGCCAGGCCTCCTTAACATGGGGTGCTGTGGAATACTGTTGCAACTGTTGGGTCAGTTTAAAATTGTCTGAGGCCTCAAAAAGGGCTTTTTTCATGTCACTTCCTGCCATGACATCACTTCTGGCTTATGACATCACTTCCGGTGGGCGGGTCCCCACATGTGCCAATCAAAAGTGAGTACCTGTTCTTAAATCATTTAGATGACACCACTGGGAGGCGCCATAGTTGGACGGGGGAGGGAGTTGGAGGGGGAAGGCATTTCTGGGCGGGACGAGGGTGGGATGAAAGCAGGCCTTGGAATTGGCCATAAGTCTGAATCCAAGGTCAAATCCAAGGCCAAATTCCAAGGCCGTGCAATCCCAATTAGGACTGCGTGGTCTCCTCGTATCTGCACCTGCTGCTTAGCGCACCGGGGACTCTGGAGCTTCCCCTCTGGTAAGAGTGTGAATGTGCCCTTGCCGCGGGGAGGCTCCAGTCTCCCAGAAGCAGCTTAGGATATGGCACAAGTGGAGGGCCCCAGAAATCACCAATACGAACTACAGGGAAGGGCCACAGATTGTCCTCCTCTTAGACAGACACCAGAATAGGAAGTCTGAGGCCTGAGTTTAGTTTTCCTTTGATACTGCACATGCATCACAAGGGTTTGCACCATGTCAATTTATGGGACTACCATTCTACTGGGTCACCTACTCATGGTTGCTGAATTTCTGACAGCTTGGGAACTCTGGTCAGCCGCTCAATGAACGTGTCGACTCAGTGTGCAGCGGCTGTGAAGAAGGTCACTTCCATGCTTGACACCATTAAAAAAAGGTTTGGAGAATTGAACAGCCCATTTTATTATGCCGTTGTGCAAACTGATGGTCAGGCCGCATCTGGAGAATTGCATCCGGTTCTGGTTGCCACATCTCAACGGTTATAAAGAATCTGGAAGACGTGCAAAAGAGAGTGATCAAAATGAGTAGTGGGCTAGGACCTCCCTTACAAGGAAAGGCTACAGCATTGGGGGATTTTCAGTCTTAAAAAAGTGCTTGAGGGGAGGGGGTATGATTGTGTCATAGAAACAATGCATGGGATTGATAGAGGGAAGTTCCTTTCCCTTTCACACAATTCCAGAACAAAGGGACATTCACTAAAATTGATTGGCAGGAGAGTTAGAACAGACAAAAGGAAATGATTCTTTACCTGGCCAGGTAGCTGATCTGTGGAACTGTCATGCCAGCCTGCAGAGGCGGATCTACAGGGAGGGCAAAGCTCTAAGTGTTGCAAGGAGCCTTACCCTGTCATGTAAATCCCTCCTCTCCCTTGCTGCTATAGCCAGTAAGCAATGCCAAGATGTTGCTTTTCCCTGTGAGGATTGGCTGAAACGGTGCAGGAGAGGAGTGATTTCCACTGCAAGGTAAGGCTGCTTGCAAAACTTACAGATTTGCCCCCCCCCTTAGATCTGCCTCTGCCAGCCTGGGAGCGCAGGCGGAGAGCCGAACTCAGCTGAACTTAGCTGGTGCAGGGGTGGTTCTGGGCGGGTGTTGGGAGGTGGAACTGTCCAGGGGGTGGGCTGACAGACATGCCGGCCTAAGGAGAGGGGTGGGGTTGGGATGCGGCCATTAGGGATGCTGCACAGCCTCAATTCTGGCCGCTCGGCCACCTCAGAGCTGCACCTGCTATTTAGCCCACTGGCCTGCCTGCTCCAGCGCAACGTAGGCAGTGGTGGGATTCAAATGAATTAACAACCGGTTCTATGACATCATAGCCGGAGCAAAAAAAAAACCCCAAAGCCAGCCATTAACAACTGGTTCTATACAGTGGTGTCATTCAAATGATTTAGGAACAGGAACTCACTTTCGATTGGCACTTGTCGGGAACCCGGAACCAGCCACGGAGCCCGTTAGGATCCGTTCTGGTCTGTTCCCCCTGAATGACATCACTGCCTTTAACCCTCTGAGTGCTGGCCAACCAAGAAGAAAAGCTCTTTGCAGAGGAATTGGGAGGGGGGAGGAGGAAGAGTGAAGTGGGCGGAGTCAGCCCTAATTTTAACTAGTGGAACTGAGTTCCCCCGCGTTCCCCCTGCATGACATCACTGGTTCTATAGAACCTGGGCGAACCCCCTGAATCCCACCACTGCACATAGGATTGGGCTGCCCAAGACATGCCTGGCACATGTGTCCATTTCTCTACAAGAGTGTATGGAAGAGAACTGTCAGGAGGAGAACTTTGTGGTGTTTGCAGGATTTTCAATTCTTCCACTTTCGTCTCCCAGTGGAGACAAACTCCTGCCATTTCACCACAGTTCTTGTGGCATCTGCGTTTATTTCTGTTTATTCTGCCACTCGGATTCGTTTGCATCTACCACTTGCTTCAATTTCCTGAGGCAGCCCCTTTGAATTGTAGTCCGGCCAAGGTCCAGTGAATACCTTGGCAATGCACCAACGGACATATTTGTTCCACCAGGTGTTGCGGTGAACGGCAAAAAAAAAAAATCCCTAATCAGCTCACTTCACATCTCATCAGCTTTTTCTGGCTTGTACTGCTGGTTGGGGTGATTTGGTGTAAACCGGACATGGATGTTTTCAAGTGGTGGCGACTGACTCCAGGAAGTGGACACAACATGGGAGGAAAGGTCCCTGGAAGCGGCCTGATTAAGAATACTCTGCTGATTTCATTTCCTGCTGATAGCGGGTTTAATGTGCCTTTTAGAACGAGAGGTGTATACATCAGGAAAATTGCCCATGCATAGACAGAGGCAACTATGCCCATGTGGACAAAATAAGCCTGATTACAATCTAGAGGCCATTATAAAGTGTGAGGTGTTGCTGCCAAGCGTATTGTGGCCTGAATATACCCTTATAAACAAGGAGTTTGACGGTGCAATCCTATCCTGGAGTTAGGCCGGCACAGCTAGGCCAGCAAAGTTTGGCTGGCACAAGGGATGCTGTAAAGTATGTATGGCCCACTCTTGGAGTCAGAGAGGCCAGCACACAGACATGCACCATCCTCCCTGACTCCGAGAGTGGTCCAAATGCACTTAATGGTGGCCCTTGTGCTGGCCAAGCTTTGCTGGCCTAACTGTGCCGGCCTAACTCCAGGTTAGGATTGCACTCTGAGTCTCACTTTCTTCCAGCATACTATTGGCTAGAATGCTGGCAGGTCATCATAACTAGCCTTGTGAATCATTAGGTAAGGGCAGGCTTCTTCCGCTTTTTCTTTTTCTTTTTCTTTTTGCAATGATGTGACAATGATTAATTGCTGATCTTCTGTTTTTGAACCACCAAAGGAATGGAATACATTAACAATAATGCAGATGTAGCTTCACATCTTTAACGCTATCCTCTACAAAAATTTAAGAGCAGCCTCTAGAGTATTCTTCACCTAGAAACATACAATACAAGGCAATCCAGCTGTGTGACCAGTTAACTGACAATGTATCCTAGAGCGCAATCCTAACCTGGAGCTAGGCCGGCACAGTTAGGCCAGCAAAGTTTGGCCAGCACAAGGGACATGGTAAAGTATGTTTGGACCGCTCTCAGAGTCAGAGGGAGCAAGCACACAGACGTGCTCCATCCTCCTTGACTCCAAGAGTGGTCAAAAGGGTGTGTGTGTTCCTTATGCCAATCAAACTCTGCTGGCCTAACTGTGCAGGCCTAACTGGAATGTACCCCCCAGCAGTGGCGGATCTAGAGGGGCAGGGGGGGCACGAGCCCTGGGCGCCATCTTGGGGCCATCTAGGGGGGCACCAGTGGCCCCCGCAACATTGTGCAGGTAGACCTGGGCTCCGGAGCCCAGATCTACCCTAATTGGGACCAGCCGCGAGTAGACCGCGAGTAGACCTGGGCTCCCTTGAGGGGAGCCCAGGTCTACCCGCGGCCATTTCTCTTCCCGCGGTCGTTTCTAATGGGTAGACCTGGGCTCCCTCTAGGAGCCTCTCCTGTGGCTGGTCCCACTGGGTAGACCTGGGCTCCATGGAGTGCAGGTCTACCCGGGTCTGCTTCTGGTGGGTAGACCTGGGCTCCCATGGGGGCGCACTTCTATTGGGTGCCCCGGGCGCCATTTTGACTAGGTCCGCCCCTGCCCCCCAGTCATTTGTATTCCACTATAACTGGGCAACAAACTACAAATGGAGCAGGTAATTAATCTGTGGAATTCCTTGCCACACAAGATAGTGATGGCATCTGTCCTGGGGGCCTTTAAAAGGGAACTGGACAGATTTCTGGAGGAAATGTCCATCGCAGGGTACAGGCCATGATGGTTAATGCAACCTCCTTACTTCAGAGGTAGGCTACCTTGGAGTGCCAGATGCAGGGAAGTGGCAATGAGATGCACGTATCCAATTGTCTTGTGTATTCCCTGAAGCATCTGGTGGGCCACTGCGAGATGCAGGAAGCTGGACTAGATGGGCCTTTGGCCTGATCCAGTGAAGCTCTTCTTATGTTCTTAAATCCCATATTACATATCCTAAGCCTCTTATCCCAACCCTAACCCTACCTTTGAGTTTAAAAATTAACAAGTACATCTAGTCTAAATTCAGGCATGCCCCAGTATTTGCTAGAGTTCTGTTCCGGAACCCACCATGGATACCTGAAACCACGGATACTGGGGATGCCTTTTTAATGATAGGGAAACAGCAGTGGTTTTGCTGCAACAGGGTAAAAAAAAAGAAATTTGTTTTAATGTTCCCTGTTTGAAAGCATGTAAAAATGCGAGTAGATAAATAGGTACCACTGCGATGGGAAGGTAACGACGTTCTGTGCACCTCAGCATATAGTCATGCCACATGACCACGGAAGCTTGTCCTTGGACAAATGCTGGCTCTTCAGGCTTTGAAACGGAGATGAGCACTTCCCCCTACAGTCGGTCACAACTAGACCATTTGGTCGTGGAGAAACCTTTACCTTTATCTTTTTAATAGGCATCCATGGTATCCGTGGATAACTGAAACCTTGCATACCTAATCAGGGGATACCGGTGAATGCCTGTATACATCTAATGGGACACCACTGTCCAGGACGCAAAAAGAATGGCCACAACTGTCCAATACCAGGACACATTTGAGCATCACACAGTGGTTCAGTATGTAATGGTCCTGCTATCATTGACAAATGGTATGCCGGAAAAAGGATGGGGAAATGGAAAGCAAAGCAAGGAAATATAGAGGTGAGAAGATACAAGGAGGCAAAGAGGGGGAATTAAAGAGCCTGACTCTTCCCTTTTTTTTAGGGCATTTTCAAATATGGTCCTGCAGTCATTCTTCTTGCACATAGTTCAGGCCTCTTACGAGCTCTTTGCTTCTGGGCGGTCTGCTAGTGAAGAGGAATTGCCAGCATTTCACTCCCACATATGCCTATGGTAATGCATATTGGAGGAGAAGCGGATTCATTGAGGACTTTGTGTTGTGCCCTGTCGTAAGGTGCTAGGGTGCTCTAGCCACGTGGCAGGCCCTTTGTTCTCCCAGGGCAGCTCACAGGAAGAGCAGCCCACAGTCAAGCAAGCAGAGCAAAGCACTCTCGCGAGGCTGCTATGTGTCCTGCTGTCTCTGGAACTGCACAGATGCTGAAGACAGAATGGTCAGCATTAGTGGCATGTCTAGGGAGGAATCATTGATAGCTGAGGACTTTGCAGGGTATCCATTTCTGCCTCCCTCTGGGAGGGAGGGTGGAACCAGGCTGGGGTGGGCGTGCCAGCAGGTGGGGTGGCCTGGGGAAGGGGGTGGAGTTTGAATGCGGCCCAGCCCACATGGCCCTGATTTAGATTGCATGGTGTGCTTAGACTTGGGCCTGCTATATAGCGGGTTCAGATCCGAGTAGCCCATGGGGTGGCTGGCCCCCACCTTGGGGCAAGGGGACGAACGTGCCCTTGCCCCATGGAGGCTCCACTGTGCTCCCAACCTGCGCTGGATACAGCGCGGGCCTGCCAGCCTGCCTGTCCTAGCGCTGGTTTGGATTGCGTTCTGGATGCCAGCCCATCGACCACAGAGCGATGTCCCTGGTCCCACCTGCACAAGGCATGAGATGGTAAGGAGAGAGTCTCCTCCTTGCTCAGAAATTTGATGCTCAGGACTTGTACTGCAGAACTGTCCCAGTTGGAATCCTGAGCCAGGGCAAGTCACAAGCTGAAGCCTGAGAAATGTCACAAGCACATCAGACCAGATTAGACTGACTTTACCAGGAAGAAAATTAACCTAAATCACCAACGTAGCACACCTTTGAAGAGATCATAATTTATAAAATGCACCCTTGGAATAAAAACACATAGCACCATTTTCTGTGTTTTTCCTCCTTGGAGAGAACGTCCCCGGGGTGTGCGCAGTCCTGGGGCGGCAGGCTCGAGGGGTCCAAAGGGGTTTGTATCCCACCAGGGGCATTGGTACCTGTCAAAGAGAGGACGTGGGTAGCCCCCAGGAAGGTCAAGTCGGTTCAAGCAGGTGACGTCAGCCTCAGCCCAGGCACAGGGAAGGGGGGTTTGCTTCACCCTTGGTCCTTTACCCTGGGAGTAAACACTTTCCTTTACCCTGGGTCCTTTACCCTGGGAGTAGGAGGCTGTTGCTCCACAACCTCCTGCTCTGCCTCCCCATACACGACTGCCCTCATCACTGGCTGCTTGCCGCTTTTTATGGCTCGGTCCCGCCCCTGAGACTCCACCCCTTCCTCTCCTCCTGAGACAAGCCTAGCTGCCTAGAAAGGCACTGGGGTTTGCAGGATCACTCCCGGCCCTACCCTCCGTCCCCAGGGTTTTGGCCTGGCTCTCCCTGGCCGGTCCTCCTCCTGCTTTCCCTTGCTTGGACCCTGCTGGGAGGCTGGAGGCTGCTGCCGTTCCTCGTCGGTGGAGGTGGCCCTCGGATCCAGGTAAGGCCGGGGTCCGCGGGGGGGGACCCTGGACTCAAACAAAATCTGTGAAAAATAAAAATGTTTGTTTATTTCCAAATTTATACCCTGCTTTATCCCCCTGATGGGTGTTCAAAACTGTTTTAACGCCTTAGCCATCATACGAACGGCCTGTTTCAGGTGTACGTTTTGACAATATGCAACGTATTTTGTACACATTTGGAAAAGTGGTTGGAAGGAATGCAAATAATCCAGCATGTCATCTGGTTTTGCAATGTTGTGTGCATTATTGATTTAAAAAGGAATAAAGCAAGAGTACATTAAGAACAGGGGAGGAGCCGAAATCCATCTTTTTTTTTTTTTTTTCATTTTCAAAAGTTGGTAATGGCATGCATACATATTTTTTTCTTCATTACTCTCTCCACACTCCCCCTGAAAATTAGAACCATTTGCAGGAGGTTGACACAGAGCCCTTCTGCTGTTGTTCAAAACAGTTTTCTAAAGGGCACTTTTAAACCCATCAACATGTGCAGCGGGGAAGATGACAGTTTAATTTAAATACCGCATCTGACAGCTTTGGATCTCAAAGGAGGCATTCCCTGGCTGTGCGTATGCATTTTGATACTGTCAGTTTGCCTTTGCTGTCTCTTTGAAGCGATCGGCTGCTGTGCCCTGAGTTTTCCCAGCCACTGCTTTCTGGCAAGAGCTGGGAGACAATCAATGGCAACTAATGCGGTGTTAGCTGTGTTATGTGGATCTGTAGGTCATACATGAGTGAGCTGCATTCTAACAGACAGCTTCATTATGGCAATGCTATCCAGCATCTAGCTCAAATGTTTTTGGCAGAGGGAAATATACATAGACGGCTCAGGGAAGTCTTCTTACAAAGGTCCACCTTCCCACTTGATGACCTGTGTCATGGAGCGCAAACCTAACCTGGATTTAGGATGGCACAGATAAGCCAGCACATCTGAGAGATGTGCCTAGTGAGTCAGCTAAGCATGCACACATCCTTGTGCGGATCAACACAGAACAATTTGGCCGGCACAAAGGACACTGTAAAGTATGTTTGGACCACTCTTGGAGCCAGAGAGGCCAGGATCCAGGCTTGCACCATCCTCCCTGACTCCGAGAGTGGTCCAAACGTGCTTTTCGGTGGCCCTTGTGCCAGCCCAACTGTGCTGTGTTGATCTGCACCAGGATGTGTGCGTGCTTAGCTGAGCCACTAGGCACATCTCTCAGACTCCATCATGAAGAATTGGCATGCCTAGGATTGGTCTGCCCTACGAGGCTTCCATAGCTGACTGAATAACTGGGACATACATTTTTACTAGTACGATCATCCTGAGGCATAATTGGTTGCAAGACGTCAGATGTAAGTAACACAAATGATGAGGAATTATGAGAAAAATTAACATGGTGGAAAATCTTGGCAAGGGAAATTTTCCTTTGTTTGGAACAAAGATCTCACACAGACATGAGAAAGCTTCAGAGGAAATTGTGTTTGCCTGCATGTCAGAATTCTTTTAACACATTTCAGAAGGGATTTCACATGCTTTAACATGTTATGCTGGTAGATTTGTTCTTACAGTGTAGATGGACTTGTGTCACATACACTTAACAGTCATGTGCAGGCTCTAACCCCATCAGATAAGCAGAGCATCTGTTTATCCATTGAAGCCTTTCTAAAACCCAATCACGCTGACATATTTTCCACTACTTCTTTCCAAGTGTTCGTGCCATCTGCTATCTGCTGCATGTTGGGGCTCCATCTCACAGAGCCCAACGACCTTCAGTTTCAATCGTGGCATTCCCTTTCCCAATCATTCTTCTAGATTTCTATGGCTTCCATTAAAATCATAGTGAAATAGACATGCGTTCATTCGTTTGAATTGATTTACAACCACTGCTTCAAGGATGACTATTTCTGGATAAGCTGTCACCTTCATTCATTTCAATGCAAAGGGTAATTATCATTTGCATCCCTTCGGAGATAGTCCCTGTTTTGAAATAAACGAGGAATACTGCTCCATGCTTTGTATACCCTGGCACTCTCGTCCCTCCTGTCCAAGGAGGGGGGAAAACGTAATGAAATGTAATTGACTTCTGGTTTAAGTGACTGGTCTATTGAATTGTATATTTCATCATGCTGAGACTCTTATGACCAGTGGCGTCTCTACAGGGAGGGCAGAGCTCTAAGTTTTGCAAGAAGCCTTACCTTGCAGTGGAAATCACTCCTTTCCTGCACCGTTTTAGCCAATCCTCACAGGGAGAAGCAACATCTTGGTGTTGCTTACTGGCTACAGCAGCAAGGGAGTGGAGGGATTTACATGACAGGGTAAGGCTTCTTGCAAAACTTAGAGCTCTGCCCTTCCTGTAGAGACGCCACTGCTTATGACAATATTTGATGCTGGGATGATGGTCAAGCATGTGATGACTCTTATAGGTATAATGGACCAGTAGAGTTATGTAATAAGGAAGAGGTGATTTATGATGAGGCCCTCAATCAAACTCTCACAGTGCAATCCCGGCTGCCCTGTAGCGTCAACACAACGTTGTTGCGCCTATGCTACGTTATTAGCACCAATGTGGGGGTGTATGGCTGAGCGGCACCCCCGCATCAGCACTGAAGCTCTCAAGCCGACGCTATTCGTAGTGTCAGCTTGAGAGCGCTGACGGGGAGCCTCCCTTGCGCCAACTGAAGCTGGTCAGCGTGAGGAAGACTCCGTCCCATTCTGGGACAGGGATTGGTGGGGGGGGAGGGAGATTGTGAAGAGAGAGGGCTCCGGATTCAGCCATAAGGCCGAATCTGAAACTCATCCGGGAGGCCTCACAGCCCCAATTCAGGCCATGCAATCTTGAATCTGCGCCTGGCGCAGGTCTGAGGAGCACATTGGGAAGGCTGGAGCCTCCCAATGGCAAGGGCATGTTCGTGCCCTTACCGTTGGGGAGGCTCCAGCCTTCCCAAAGCAGCGTTGGATTTGGCGCTGGCCGGCCGGCCTTGCCAATCCAACGCAGCTTAGGGTTGCACCCTGAAAACGTTGCTCCCCACACCATGCGTTCCCCACATATGTATTTCCTTGAACACAGTCCGAGGTCCTCAACAAAGAGCATCCCAGCCTTCCTCTCCAGTCTTCACTTTAGGTCAGGTTCTCACAATGGATTTGAAAATTGCCAAGTCCGAAGACCTCATCAGATCTCATCACACAGGACTACGTTGAGAAGAAAAGTTGACTGCATGAAATGAGAGGCACCAGCCAACTCATACGGTGTTACTGTGTCAACAACGTTATGGTAATGCAGCTGCCTCATACATGAAGGTCCATCCCTTTTGTGTACATCCTCTGATTAAATACATCACTTATTGGCAGAGCCATACTTGGCTCACAGCATGCCTGGGGTGGGGTGACGTCACTATGCCCCAGCACGGCCACCCCGCCCCCATGCGTTGCCGGGCCATACCTCCCTGCCCCTAGAATCGCTCAATTTAGGAGTGATCAAAGCGCAAGGCAGGGCAGAGGGCTGAAAAGCCTGTGGGTTTTTCTGCACCGCTGTGCTCAACAGCAGCCAGTGCCCGCCGCGCTCATCTACCCCCGTGGCACCCTCTCGATGCCTCTGCTTGTTGGCTCTTGTGTGAAGACGTGAAGAAGTCCTATTAAAAATCAGTTTGACGTGAAAGTTGTATCCTTACTCTTGTTTATAGATTTGCCTCTTAAAGAAGCATCACATGGACCAAATTGTAGTGGATGACTGCTATTTCCCAAAGCAGCTCAGCAGCCATTCCTCAAGATCTCTCAACATTCTTTCTTCAACCTGAGCTTTGAACAATAGAAGACCCACGTAATGTTCTTGCACAGTGTCACAGCAATGTCGCGCTCAGGTGTTTTTTGTCATAAGGAAGAAGAAAATCCTTGACCCAACTAAACCTTCATATTCAGCTGTATGATGAATAGCTGGCACTTCTTGGTCTTTATTACACTGCAGTTCAGTGGATCCTGCCAACCTAGCAGTTCGAAAGCATGGAAAAAAGGGGGGGAAATAGGTACCACTTCAGTGGGAAGGTAACGGCATTCCGTGCACTACGGCGTATAGTCATGCCGGCCACATGACCATGGAAGCTTGTCCTTGGACAAACGCTGGCTCTTCAGGCTTCGAAACAGAGATGAGCACCGCCCCCTAAAGTCAGTCACGACTAGACCATTCAGTCGTGGGGAAACCTTTACCTTTTTTTTTTTTAGTTCAGTGGTATTTAAAGTTTTTCAACTGGAACCCACTTTTTAGAATGGCACTCCTATTTGGGACCCACTGGAAATGACATCATTAACCTGGAAGTGATGTCATGGCCAGAAGTGCCATCATCAAACAAGAAGTGCCTTCATGGTGAAGTAATAAAATGACAGTCCTGGAATGCAAACTGGCCTTCTTGGACTGCAGGAATTGCACAACCATGAAATATCCCTGACAGAAAGCAAGATCAGGACAAATATTATATAAAAGCACTGGACGAAAAACAAAATTTAAAAAATTCACTTGAAAATTCAAACAGTTATCACTCACAAAAGGAATGTAGCAAGAGTAAGGTCTGCAGTTTCCAAGATGGCTGCTCCCAGCTTTCCATGACCTACCAAGTGGGTCCTGACCCACAATTTGAATAACACTGCTCTAGTTGAACAAAACCACGGTGAGACAAATAATAGGCAAAACAATAAATAGGATTGTAGGAAGCTGTCATACTGAGGGCGCAATCTAACCTGGAGTTAGGCTGGCACAGTTAGGCCAGCAAAATTTGGCTGGCACAAGGGCCACCATAAAGCATGTTTGGACCACTTTTGGAGTCAGGGGGGATGGTGCACATTTGTGTGCTGGCCTCTCTGCCTCCGAGGTGGTTCCAAACATACTTACGGTGTCCCTTGTGCCAGCCAAACTTTGTTGGCCTAACTGGGCCGGCCTAATTCCAGGTTAGGATTGCAGCCTCAATCAGGCCATAGGATCATCTAGCTCAGTAATGTCGACATTGGCTGTGATAATTCTGCAGGTATCAGGCAAGGGTCTTTTCAGGCCAGTCTGGAGGAGTTAGTTAACCTGAGACTGACTGCATGCAAGACACGTGCTCTATGCCTGATTAAGAGCCATTCGCCCCAACAAAAGCAGAAAATGTAATTTCCGTTAGTAACACTGAAAATTAATTGGGAAATCCCTGGAGTCAGTTCAGTCCAAACAAGGTGGCAATATGATGGATTGATATTTGTACCTTGCTTTTCAGCCAAGATTTGCTCCCAAAGCAGATTACAATTAAAATCAGTACAAAAATAGAATATAATTAGTGGTAGGTTTGGGAGGCAATCTCTTCTTGCTCTGGCAGTTGATGAACTAAGTCCAGGATGCTGGTTCTTCCTCCAGATGAAGAAGGTGGAAAGAATTGTCGATGGACCCAAGGTCTGGATGGTGGTAAACATGCGAACCAAAGTGGTGGGAAGGGTTGGTGTTGTGCCATAATGGAACAAGGTTCAGTTACTCAACATTGTACAGGACACACCTTAGCTCACTCTCCTCTTTCTGCAATTGCAAAATGCTCCTACAGATAGGAAAACTCAATATTGTCCATTGTATTTGGTTTATCGGAGTATTTGTAGAAATTTTGTACCAGGCCACAGAACAACCATATTGTATGTCCCCTGAAATGGCACTAAGCATTTGACATTATTGTGCTTTTTGATAGTTTTTACCCTTTCCGAAATCCACTAGGACAGTGTTATTCAAACTGTGGGTCGGGACCCAGTTGGCGAGTCATGACCTGATGTCAGGTGGGTCATGGAAATCTGGGAGCAGCCATCTTGGAAACTGCAGATCTTACTCTTCCTTTTATGAGTGTTAATAGTTTGAATTTTCAAGTAAGAGTTGTTTTGTAAATTTTGTTTTTAGTTCCGTGCTTTTACATCATATGTTGTCCTCATCTTGCTTTCTGTCAGGGATGTTTCATGGTTATGCAATTGCTGCAATCCAAGAATGCCAGTTTGCATTCCAGGAGTGTCATTTTATTATGTCACACTGATGGCACTTCCTGCTTGATGATGTCACTTCTGGATATGACATTGCATCCAGGTTTATGACATCACTTCCGGTGGGTCCCCACACGAGTGCCATTCTAAAAAGTGGGACCCGGTCTAAAACGTTTGAGAACCACTGAACTAGGACACCAATCTTTCAAGGATCGGTAGTTCCTTCTATTTCTTATCCACATTTGAGTATAGTTCTGATTGTCTAATCCAAAAACTGACTTGCTTCCAGGGAGGGAAGTCCTCTCCTCCCTAAGCCAGATGGGCAATATAGTTCTCACTAAGATATTGGCTTGGCTATAGCAGTGCAAACGATCAATGTATGAAAATGCTGCCCAACTATCAAAGACATTCAATGTGTGCCTTTCATTTTTAGCATATTATTTTATTAATCCTATTACATAAGATGACTTTGGCAAAATCCTTCAGTTAATACTTTCACATATATTTTCACTTGAAAATCAGCAGCTCTTCCACTTGGTGAGAATGATCTCTCTGCAACTTGTCATATGTTTCATACCATAATATTACAGGCCTCGATCTGCTCAAATGCTACTGCCCAGAGAGCTGCAGACATAACTCTGTATGCATCCTGTAGAACTTTTGATTTTCTCTTTTCTAAAACAAGACCCTACATTGAATGACAAGCTGACAATTTTTATGTGTGTTAGAAGTCCCACTGGGCATACTGAAGTTCCTGGGTATGGAACACACACTATAGACTTTGACAGCTATGTTTCAGTTTAAGAGTGTGCATTATAAAAATACTCTCCAGTGTTGGATAATGGCTACCTATACTCTGTGATCCTAACTATATGCAGAGGATATTACAGAGGGTGCAGTCCAGTGATGTCATGCAGGGGGAACGTGGGGGAACTCAGTTCCACTTGTTAAAATTAGGGTTGACTCCGCCCACTTCACTCCACGGCACTTCCCCCCTCCTCCCCTCTCCTGATTCCTCTGCAAAGAGCTTTTCTTCTTGGTTGGCCAGCACTCAGAGGGTTAAAGGGAGTGACTCCAGATTCCTAGAGGGGCGAAGGGGGAAGGGCTGCAGTGGGGAAGTCCCATCCTGCACAGCCCCCTTCCTCGCTCCCTCCAGCCGCACACGTGGAGTCAGCAGCCGCTCTGGTGAGTCTGCAGCCCACTGGGGAGAAGGGGCGTCCTGGGGGTGTGGTGGTGAATTGAGGGGGGCCCTGGAGGGGACGGAGGGGAGCTGGAACTCTTTGAAGCTGCCCTCCTGACGTGCCAGGCGTAAGCGGGCTTTGGTGTGGGGAAGCGTCCAAGGGTGCCGTCCAGAGTGATGCCGCCCCTCAGCCCCTTCCACAGGTTCCTGCCTCATTCTGCTCAGCCAGCCTCGGCTTCGAGGCTGCTGCCCCCTTGCCAATTTTCCCTGGCAATTTTGAATAACTCCACCTTGCCTAGCCGCAAAGACCAAGGAAAGGCTTTTGCCGCTGTCTCTCCAGTCCAGAGCGTTTCACTGGCGCTCTGGGTGTGAGGCTTCTTTGGGAGACTGTCCCCATCGCTATTGGAGCTGCAATTGGGGTGGGGGGAATTCTTCGCTTTCTGTTCTGTAGGCGCCAGGCGCTGTACAGAACCGGCTGGCTCTGCCCACTCGTTGCTGACGTCGTCACTGGCTAGGAACCAGCCGCGAGTAGACCTGGGCTCCGCCCAGTGGTGTCATCTAAATGATTTAATAACATGTACTCACTTTTGATTGGCATATGTCGGGACCCGCCCACCGGAAGTGACGTCATAAGCCAGAAGTGTTGTCGTGGCAGGAAGTGACATGAAAAAAGCCCTTTTTGAGGCCTCAGATGATTTGAAACTGACCCAACAGTTGCAACAGTATTCCACAGCACCCCCAGAACATGTTAAGGAGGCCTGGCATCAGGTTAAAACCCCAGAGCAACTCATTTTTCAGTGGCAAGGAAAGGAAAGGCTCCGCTCGCTGCCTGCCTGCCTGCCTGGCTCTGAGAACATGCAGGCAACTCAAACATGCAGGAAATTCAAACGTTGCAGAGGGCGGAGTCGACGAGTGGGCGGGCGAATGGGCGGGGCCAGCTGTAATCCTAGAAACCGGTACTCGCGTACCCCCACGTACCCCCTGCATGACATCACTGGCTCCGCCAGCCTCCGGCTTATGATGTCACTTCTGGTGGGCGGGTCCTGACACATGCCAATCAAAAGTGAGTTCCTGTTCTTAAATCATTTGGATGCCACCACTGGTTCAGTCCTTAAGCCACTGAAGTTGGAAAGTTTACCCATAAATAATAATGGCTCCAGGGGTGAAGCTAATGAAAGTGTAGCCCAGTGCAGAGGGCAAAATGTTGCCCTCGAAGTGACATCACAACAGGAAGTAACATCACAGTTGTATTTTCATTTTCTCTGGGTTTTTTGGCAACATTTGATAGACTAAAGATATTACACTCTGGCTTGGGTCATTGCATTCTGCATTAAATTCCACATTGAATGATATATAACAGGATTGTATTATTTATACATACCAAAGGTTTTCACAATTTTGGCCATTAATGTCAAGCTCAGTTTGTTGCACCCCTAGAGCCTGTTGCCCAGTGCAATTGCACCCTCTGCACTTCTTTAGTTACACCCCTGTATGGTCCTATTGAAATGTTTTGTTTCAGTTTGATCACAACACTGAACTGAGATGGGGTGTGTTGTGAAACAAAGAAACACTGTTGTTGTTTGTTTTGTTTCTATAGGATGCTAAAGAACCAGAGAAAAAGTTGGTTTGGTGATGCTTTTTTAAGGTGTTTTAGAATAGAGGTATTGAGAAAGTTCTGTGGTGCATTTAATCCTCATGTTGTACAGAAATTCTTCGCCATACCTGTGGTGTTCCTACAAGGGGGGAGGGGTAAAACACCAAGTTTCGCAGGAGCCTGAGCTCCTGTGTCAGGCAGTCCCTTCCCTTTTGCCTCCAGAGCCATTCAAGGTTCAGAGTCCCGGCTTGGATGCTTTGCTCTCCATGCTGCGAATGGCTCTGGAGGCGAGGGGGCAGGGCCACGTTACACAGGCACTCAGGCTCCTCCAACACTTAGTGTGTGTCCCCCACAGGAATGCTACTGCACCTTATCTGATAAGCTTGACTCTCCACAAACAGGGAAGGCAGAATAATACTCACAATTAGTTGGTCTATAATACGGCTTGAAGGACACTATCAACCCAATCCTATCTAAAGCTACACATGGCAAAGCAGTGGCACCAGCATGGCTTCTGCTGCATCCTGTGGGCAATTTTTGGCTGCTAGAGGTTTGTCCCCTTGCCCTGGGTTAAGCCCCAGCAGCCACGATGCATCAACTCAGATCTGCATCAGCAATAACGGTGGCACAGGTTTGTGCAGGCGGATGAGGCCCAGGAAGCGGGGTTGGATTCAAAGTGCACCATCACCGATCCCACCCTGTCCAGGGCCCGATCCACCCATATTCCTGCCACATCACTGCCCTATTCCGCCTTCTCCCATCCCATGCATGGGCTTACCTCTGCCGGTACATATCCATTGATCTGCTGATGCACCGGCTGCTTGCACTTCCACAAAGTGCTTTATGGCGCTTTTGCAGCGGCCAGCGTAAGGATTGGGCTGTAAGCCTACAATCTTGTACACATTTTTTTCGTATACACCCCATTGAACTCAATGGGACTTTCTTCCATGTAGACATTCATAGGTTTGCCCTGTTTCAAGCATTTCTGTACCATTGTGGAGCACATATTGGTATGCACAAGTTTGTATTTACAGTCCCTGGCATCATCCATTTAAAAAACAAACAAACCCAGGCAGCAGATGTTGGGAAAAGCCTATTTCAGAAAACCATTAGAAAACCATTGTCAATATTTAGAAAACCTTTGCCAATACTTAGAATGTTTTTTTTAGTGACCAGCACAGAATGCTAAATAATGAGAATTTCTACTGAAAACACTACATAAAACTAAATTTAGATCAAAATGCGACAAAATACCTCTTTTGCTAAATTTGACACAAATTTAGCTCAATTTCACAAAAATAATGTGTAGCACTGCAATTCACTATTTTAATCAAGAAATGTTGGAAAAAAATATCACCCCCAAAACCCTACCCCTACCAATACTACTACCCCATACTCAATACTGGGTTAGACAGACCAATGGTATAGTCCAGATTGAAGCAATTTTGTATGTTCCAATTTAGCCCTGACTTCCACCGGTAGGATTGCTGCACAAATCCTCACATTTTATTATTAAATAAATGTGTTTATTAGTCCCTTTGTTTATTAGGCCCTTTATTAGTTTTCTCATTTCCACTCCCATTTTCTACCAAGGATGCTTTGGAGATTGCATGTGTACCAATGTTGCTCTAACGCACCATTGGTAGAAAATGGTAAAGGTAGTCTTGGTGACTGCTTGCGTGTTACACTGGTACAAGATAACTTCTCTACTGGTGCACATAAAAGAACCACAAAAAAGGTTGTCTATGCTCAGTCGAAATGACTGGAATGAATTAAGTAGCTTAAAACAGGGAACTGGAAAGGAAACATTCCATAATTACAGTTGTGGCTGTCATTAGCTTTGCCTGCCATAATATATTTATATAACAATTCTACAGAAATTTCTTTCAATCCCAGCTCTGATTTATAGGCCCGAGACATTTTAATAAATGCACTTGTCAGTTTTGCAGGATGGATGGCTTGTTTGGAATCATTCCATGTAGTGCTGATCTGATGAAGGCTTGCTGCTCAGTCGCGCTGGAAACCCAATCACCTTCATGTTAAATTTTAATCAGGACCAAATTACTTTTCCGTTCGTCGAACCTCCCCACTCTGTATTTGAATGGAAAGCTGCACTGTGACTGAGGGTGCAATCCTAACCTGGAGTTAGGCCAGCAAAGTTAGGCCAGCACAAGAGACACTGTAAAACATGTTTGGACCACTCTGGGAGTCAGAGAGGCCAGCACACAGACAGGCACCATCCTCCCTGACTCCAAGGGTAGTCCAAATGAGCTTTACGGTGGCCCTTGTGCAGGCCAAACTTTGGCCTAACTTGTGCCAGCCTAACTCCAGGCAGCGGCATCTCTACAGGGAGGGCAGAGTTTTGCAAGAAGCCTCACCTTGCAGTGGAAATCACTCCTCTCCTGCACCGTTTTAGCCAATCCTCAGAGGGAACAGCAACATCTTGGCGTTGCTTACTGGCTACAGCAGCAAGGGAGAGGAGGGATTTACATGACAGGGTAAGGCTCCTTGCAAAACTTAGAGCTCTGCCCTTCCTGTAGAGATGCCACTGACTCCAGGTTAGGATTGTGCCCTGAATTGTGGCCCTGGGGCTGGAGGGTCAGTACCATCAATGGGGTGAGGCAAAAACAAGGTTGCATCCATTTAGAAGAATTAGGGCTCGGCTAAACAGGTGATTTCCATTTCATTTTTGTTTGTCATATATCATGCCATTTTTCTTTATTTTCTGAGGAAAGAAAGGATCAGGATTTCGTTTAAGGAAGGGAAAAAAATCTCTTGCTACATTTCATAAGTACACCTGAATAATTTGCACAAAGCCTTCCCATGCTAAGTTCATCCCATGAAGCAAGGACAATTCTCTCTCACAGACCCTTTCTCCTCAGAGACTGTTGAGAGGGAATACTTGCCAGATGTGTCTTTTGAGACAGGATCCTTGGCCCAATCCTACCCAACTTCCCAGCGCAGATGCAGCTGTGCCAATGGGGTGTGTGCTGCATCCTGCGGTGAGGGGGCAGTCACAGAGGTCTCCTCAAGGAAAGGGAGCCCTCACCTTGGGGCTGCACTGCAGCTGCGTTGGTGCTAGAATGGTGGATAGGACTGAGCCCCCAACAAACCATACTAACCACCCATACCAACCATGTACAGTGCACTTCTAGGGGTTCCATAAACTTCCAGTTTTACTTACCTCCATGGAACTGCAAAACAAGGTGATGATCAAGTACTTTGAAGGACATGGAAGATGGCAAGTGGACTCTATTCAGCTAATCATGGGCAAACTTTCCTTGGTTCGTCTATATGAGCTAGTCATGAGTCATAAGGCACAATCCTAACCAATTTTCCAGCACCAGGGTAAAGGAACTTTCCCGTATCTTGAGGAGTACTAGTACTCCACTGCAGAGTACAGAACATACCCCTGCAATTGAACCCCCCTGAACTTCTTCAGCTACACTTCTTCCTGTTTAACTCACCTCCAGCATTAAAGCCAATGCCAATCCTATCACTCACTCACTCACTCACTCACTCACTCACACACACACACACACACACACACACACACACACACACACAAGAACATAAGAAGAGCCATGCTGGATCAGGCCAAAGGCCATCTAGCCCAGCTTCCTGTATCTCACAGCGGCCCACCAGGTGCCCCAGGGAGGCATGAGACAACAAGATGCTTGCATCCTGTTGCCACTCCCTTGCACCTGGTACTCTGAAGTATCCTACTACTAATGTAAGGAGGTTGCGCAATCCATCATTGCCTATAGCCCACAATGGACTTTTCTTCCAGAAATCCATCCAATCCCCTCTTAAAGGCATCTAGACCAGATGCCATCACTACCTCCTGTGGCAAAGAGTTCCACAGATTAACTACACACACACACACACACACACACACAGAGAGAGAGAGAGAGAGAGAGAGAGAGAGAGAGAGAGAGAGAGAGAG
>JAJKFI010000007.1:9408491-9432235 GCA_029204185.1 Lerista edwardsae | reverse complement strand
AGAGAGAGAGAGAGAGAGAGAGAGAGAGAGAGAGAGAGAGAGAGAGATGCTTTTTTCTCATTCTACTTCTCAAGCAGTGGAACAACTGGTCTCATGGACTCAATACCAGAGAGAGAGAGAGAGATGCTTTTTTCTCATTCTACTTCTCAAGCAGTGGAACAACTGGTCTCATGGACTCAAAACCAGAGCTCACCAGTCCCTCTACACCTGTGGACTGCAGTGTAAGGAAAAGCTGACCTGCACTCCTTGCATTTTGTCATTTACATAGCACTTTTATGGTTTTGTAATCATCATGTTCTTCCTTACAGCACCCTGGGGAAATTGCTTATTACTGCTCCCCATGTTAAAGGGCGGTGATGGAGGCAAAGAGAGAGCAAATTGTTTAAGACAATTTCACCCAGCGCTAGCCAGCGTACCTTTGCTGAGCAGGAATCTGATACTAGTTTGTGGGAGAAGATGATTAGGAATAAGCCAAAAAGAGATGGCTTCTTGAAAAAAGGATTTTTCAGACAAATGCTGAAAAGGTTCTTCTGCCGCTGATTGTATCAGAGGTCAGGTTGGTACTGCATGAATGTTAAGCCAGGAACTTATTTACAGCACAAACCTAAGCATGTCTACTTAGAAGAAAGACCCATTGTATTACTTCTGGGGAAGTATGTATAGGATTGCAGTTTGCCAGTGTGGCCCCCCCCCCCCGTAGACTTCACTATCCACAGAAGTGGGTATTTGCAGGGTATCCTGAAGCAGATCCTCCAAGGATACTAAGGGCCCACTGTAATTGCAAGCCATGATGGGAATGTGCATCCTCCTGGTTTTAGAATAGTAGTTTCCAACCTGGGGGTTGGGATCACCAAAGGGTCACGAACTGATTTTCAGAGGATCACGAAGAGCTTTAGGTAGCCGTCTTAAAAAGCTGGGTACCACCATCTTGGAAGCTTCATTTTTGCTAGGGAAGAGGCTTCTCCATTAAACTGCCACTTCCTCAATGCTTGTAGGCTGCGAGGGAAATTAGCTCACCTTGGTGCATGCGTATGCGTGCGATGAAGTCTCTCCCAGGTCTCTTTCTGAGCAGGCCTGTCACACCTTCCATGTGCATGCCTAGGTGAGTCTCAGCACACGAGGAAGAGGAACATTAAATACTCTGAAGACTATTGAAAATTTGGCTTAACTACCTTGATCAGCAATGGCATAGAGAAGCCACAAATGCATTCTGTGCAATGTTATCCTCAGTGCTGAATCAATCACTGAACTCAAAATCAGTTTGCTGACTCAAACACCACTGAAATACAAAGCCTTCAGAACATTCTACAAAAGGATGTGGAGTTCTTCCAAGTTTTTTAAAAATGTGATTTATTAAAAACAACGACTTCACTGTACAATGTCTTCCTGTTTAATGAAATCACTTCCGGCCCTAGGTCTTGTGTGTGTGTGTATGGGGGGGGTGTCCCTAAAAAGGGAGTCCTGGTGCAAAAAAAAGGTGGGAACAACCATTTTAGAAGTAGGCTACCTCAGAATGCCAAGTGCAAGGGGATGGCAACAGGATGCAAATATCTTGTTCTGTGTGCTCTCCGAGGCAACTGGTGGGCCACTGTGAGACACAGGAAGCTGGCCTAGGTGGGCCTTTGGCCTGTTTCTGCGGGGCTCTTCTAACATTCTACATCCCTCCTCTTTTTCTTCAGAATGCCACACTGCTACAATGAGCTACTCATGAACAAGACAAGGGAGGCAGTAAATGATATGGAAACCTTTCAATGTCAAGAAGGAAATGAATGAGGCAGTGGCATTCCTATGGGGAGGCAAAACCCTAAGTGTTGCAGGAGCCTGAGCTCCTGTGTAATGTGCCCCCTCCCCCCATCCTCTAGAGCCATTCATGGCTTGGAGAACTGGCTTGGAGGTTTGCTGACCGAGACACAAATAGCTCTGGAAGTGAGGGCTCCTGAAACATTTAAAATTCCCCCCCATAGGATAAACATTACATGTAAATATAGCCATAAATACGTGACTATTATAATGAAGAAATAGATTTCCTACAGAAGATTAAATAAAAGAGGTGTTCATCATGCTAGGATATCGTTTCTCAGCTATAATTTCATTGGCTGAGGTGGAGGAAGTCACACAAAAGGGCTGATCTTTCTTTTTGCCATTATATTAACAAATCAGAGTCATTGGTGTACTTATAACATTCTATATAAATATTCTTGTAACCCTAATATATTTAGGTTTATCCATAGAATAACTGCCACCCAATTTGGTTTCCACGTGCATACAGAATTGTGAAAAAAAAATTGAAAAATGTGTGACTGTATAATCTGCCATTTCCCTCACCAGTTACAGTTACACACTGCGTTACTGCATGGCAGCAGAGTTGGTTTTCAATGTCACCCCCCAACAGCAGGTATTATAAAAGAATGCCATAAAGAAAGTTATCATGAAACAAAGGTAATGGCTGGATCCATTGCAGAGCTGTAACTACACAAGAAAAAGGGGGGAGGCCGAGAAATTGAAAGGCATGAAGGACTATGGAGGAAACTGACACATGGAGGAATACATGATTTTTTTAGGGACTGACACCCTTGAATTCCCCACCAGCAGCAGCACTAATTCAGCTACACCAAAAAGGTGTGCACAAAAAGGTGTGGCAGGAAAGGGGGGAGTTGACCTGAAAGCAAACAGAAGGGAAATAAAAATAATTTTTGCTCCTTAAACATGCACCACCTATTTTGGTTGCCTGTGTCCAAGAAAGGAAGAGAGGTGGGAAGGTTTTCAAAAGAGGGGATAAGATCTGGTGTGTGCAGCAGTATCCACCCAGTGGTGGTCCTGCCATCAGGACATCAATATGCTGATGACACCCAACTCTATCTCTCCTTTCCCCCTGATTCTGAGGAGGCAGTTGAGGTCCTGGATCGCTGTCTGGAGGCGGTTGGGGGCTGGATGTGGGCGAACAAGCTGAAATTAAATCCGGATAAGACAGAGGTGCTCTTGGTCCGGAAATCCACAGCTCAGGTACTGGACTATCGCCCTGCTCTGAATGGGGTTGCACTTCCTCTGAAGGAGCAGGTTCGCAGCTTGGGGGTTCTCCTGGATCCACAGCTACACCTGGAGCCCCAGGTGGCGGCGGTGGCCAGGGGAGCCTTTGCTCAGCTTCGGCTGATTCGCCAGCTGCGGCCGTACCTGAGCTGTGCGGACCTTGCCACAGTGACCCATGCCCTAGTGACATCTAGATTAGATTATTGCAATGCGCTCTACGTGGGGCTGCCTTTGAAGACGGTCCGGAAACTACAACTAGTTCAGAACGCGGCGGCTCGGGTGGTTGCTGGGGCACGTCGGTTTGACTCTGTCAAGCCACTGCTTCGGCGACTGCACTGGCTGCCAGTTCTGTTCCGGGCCCAATTCAAAGTGTTAGTTTTGACTTTTAAAGCCCTTTACGGCTCGGGTCCGGGGTATTTGAGGGACCGCCTCCTTCCATATAATCCAACCCGTACTCTTAGATCATCTGGAGGGGCCCTTTTGACTGTGCCGCCACCAGGAGAAGTGAGAGGGGTGGTGGCCGGGAAGAGGGCCTTCTTGGTGGTGGCCCCCCAACTTTGGAATACCCTCCCCTTAGAATTGAGAACTGCTCCCTCTCTGTTAACATTCCGGCGGGGGCTGAAGACCTTTTTATTTCAAAAAGCTTTTAATTGTTGACAGGTCTGGCGGGCTGGCTGGTTTATTATATTTTATGATCGACTGGGTTTGTTGCTTTTAAATTGTACTGTTGGTGGTTTTAATTGTTTTATTGTATTGTTTTTTATATTGTTTTTGAAGTGTTTTTAATGTTAGTTTTTATATTTTGTAAAGCCGCCTTGAGCGCCTTTAGGCAAATAAGGCGGGGTATAAATCTAATAAATAAATAAATAAATCAGCCTAGGGGGGGGACTGCCCCAGGTGGTAGGACACATGACATCCTGGGCCCTCCAGAAGCTGTTGGAAGCCTCTGGAGGGCTGCTAAACAGTACTTCCCCCCCCAAAAAAAATCAGAAGATCTTCCAAAGGCTGTAGAACACTTTCGGAAGGCCAAGGGACATCGCAAGAGGTGCCAGAACGTGTTAGGTAAGTGAGGGAGCGGCAGTCTTTGGGGGGAGCGGCAGTCTGCTTCCTGGCCACTAGGCAGCACGTGGGCCAGAGATGCAACTGTATCCACCCACTCCTGTCCCCTTCCTGTGCCCTGGTCCCTTCCCATCCCGAACTGCCTGTGTCCTTCTTCTCAAATCCCTCCAACCAATTTCCACTGCCTTACCTGGCACCGGCAAATAGTGTCTTTGCCACTGGCATGCACACATGGCCACCAGCCACTGCACTGGTGGCATTGTTGCGTTCAACCATGGCGTCAGTGAGCGTAACAATGTTGCATGGTGTGTGCTGAATTCAGTTTCTTCCTCCTGCATTTTAATGCTTTTACGAGTGGGATGCACGTTGACTATAAAGGAAAGGACTTGGTCATAATATTTTTCATCCAGTTACTAGGGCATAGGTAGGAAGGCATCGGTGTACAAGGTGCTTATATGTACAGAACTGGATTCAAAAAAACCCAGCTCAGCCATTAATTTAAAGTATTGGTACTCTTTGTCAGTTCACCACGAGTGGAACTTTCCGAAGAGGCAGAGGAACTAGAGATCAAATGGACAACATTCGCTGGATCATGGAGAAACTAAGAGAGTTCCAGAAAATCATCTACTTCTGCTTCATTGATTAAGCTAAAGCCTTTGATTGTGTGGATCACAACAAACTGTGGCAAGTTCTTGAAGAGATGGGAGTACCAGATCACCTAATCTGTCTTCTGAGAAACCTGTATGCAGGTCAGGAAGCTAGTTAGAACCGGACATGGAACAACCGATTGGTTTCAAATTGGGAAAGGAGTACGACAAGGCTATATATTGTCACCCTGCTTATTTAACTTATATGCAGAGTACATAATGAGGAAGTCAGGGCTGGATGATTCACAGGCTGGAATCAAGATTGCTGGGAGAAATATCAATAACCTCAGATATGCAGATGATACAACTCTAATGGCAGAAAAGTGAGGAAGACCTCAGGAACTTTCTGATGAGGGTGAAAGAGGAAAGTGCCAAAATTGGCTTGAAGCTCAACATTAACAAAAACTAAGATCATGGCAACCACTCCCATCACTTCCTGGCAAATAGAAGGGGAAGAAATGGAAGCAATGACAGAATTTATTTTCATGGGCTCCAAGTTCACCACAGATGGTGATTGCAACCAGGAAATTAAAAGACATTTACTTCCCGGGAGGAAAGCTATGGCGAACCTAGACAATAAAAAACAGAGACATCACCATGCCAATGAAGGTTCGCATAGTCAACGCTATGGTTTTCCCAGTAGTCATGTATGGCTGTGAGAGCTGGACCATAAGAAAGGCAGAGCGCCGAAGAATAGATGCTTTTGAATTATGGTGTTGGGGAAGACTCTTGAGAGTCCCCTGGACTGCAAGGAGATCAAATCTTGGTGATATCAGATTTTCAAGGCAGTTCTAAGTACGTAAACACACTTTGAATCTCCACAGGCTCAAAAATGGGGAAAACGGGTTTGTAATTTTGTAGTGCTACTGATGTCTGGCCCCCAGGAAAAACGCTCTGGCAAAGAGAGATTTCTGTTACAGGCTTCTCTTCTTCCAACATTTCCTAAGAAATGCAGGGGGTGAGAAATAGAGAAAAGAATATCCTTACAGTATAAGTAACCATAAAGGTGTGCAGTGAGAAGCAGAGACCTTACAATCCATGCTAAACATTGTATGAATATGAATGCGGGAGTGTATGTATAAAGAAGTGCAGAGGGGTGCAATTACACTGGACAACAAGCTTTAGGGGGCAACATGCTGAGCTTGACATTAATGGCCAAAATTGTGAAAACTTGGGTATGTATGAATAATAAAGGTAAAGGTTTCCCCACGACCGAATGGACTAGTCGTGACCGACTGTAGGGGGCGGTGCTCATCTCCATTTCAAAGCCTGTAGAGCCGGCGTTTTGTCCGAAGACAGGCTTCCATGGTCATGTGGCCGACATGACTATACGCCATAGCGCACAAAATGCCGTTACCTTCCCACCAAAGTGGTCCCTATTTATCTACTTGCATTTAGGTGCTTTTGAACTGCTAGGTTTGCTGGAGCTGGGACAAGCAACAGGAACTCACTCCGTTGCATGGTCTTGAACTCCCAACCTTCCGGTTGGAAAGCCCAGCAGCAGCAGTTTAACCCGCTGTGCCACCACGTCCCATACGTAAGAATAATACCATCATGCTATATATCATTGGAAAGGTAATTTAATGCAGAATGCAATGACGCAAGCCAGAGTGCAGTATCTTTGCTCTATCAAAAGTTATGGGCAAAAAACCAGAGAAAACAAAAATACAAATATGATATCACTTCCTGTTGTGACATCACTTTTGGAGCAACATTTTGCCCACTGCACTGGGCTACACTTTCCTTAGCTACGCCCTTGTACGAATGTCAGCAATGGGTGCTGAAGTCGAAGGCCCATCTCCAGCTCTGGACAAAAACTGATCACAAGATGAGCAAGGAGGAAGGAGGTATCAAAATGCAAGCAGAGTCATTCCCTTTTGAAATGCAAAATCCTGGACTCCTGCTATTCAGAGTGTCTGATAGCCAAATACAGGTACTTAAAATAAGGTTGAGATAGCAGCATTCTTCGTCTTTGAAGGGGCTAGTTATGCCAAGTACTCCCTCCCAGAACACCCATTTGGGGTCACCTGTATCTTCTTTTAAATCCCTCCTTAAACCCTCTTTTCTGTGAACCATTAAAACCTTCCATCCTCCTTTACAACAGGAAAGAATGAAATGTAATTACAGTATGAGTAACTACAGTTGCTTGTATGGTCAGAAGGCACATGATCAAACAACCTCTCTGAAGCTAAGCAGGTCTGGGTCAGGTCAGGGTGTTAATGGGAGACTGCCAGAGAACCATGCCATTTACTCTCCTTTAAGTTGCTTGGAAGAAATTCCCCTTTCTTTAAGGCTGCAATCCTATGGTTTAAGGCTGCAATCCTATGCACACAGACCTGGGAGTAAATCCCACTAAATTTAATGGGATTTACTTCAGACATGCATAGGATTGTGCTATCAGTGTAATAATAAAATACATTCTTTCTTTCTGATCCTTGATTCTGCCAATTTTTTTCCCTTCGCTCTGTTGTTCGTGTCCTGTCTACATCTAGAAAGCAAGCTTCTTGGGGGAGGGTCACATTTGTTTCCTTGGTTATATTACACCGTAAAGCACTTGGCACACTGATGATACTGGATTATTAAATTGACCACATGCAAAGCTAGATGGAAAATTAGTCTGCCTCAACATAGTAATTCTTATATTCCATTTTTTTTTTGAAGATGATTTTATTGATTTTATAATTATAAAGATACAGGAAAAGGATAGTCAGTAACATAGGATGGGTATACATAGGGTCAAACAATAGGAAGTGAGGCAGTACGAGAGTAACATATAAATGCAAAAATTAGTAATTTCCATTATCATATATTCCATCTGAAAGGACACAATCATTATGATTCACAAAACTACGTCAATTTTCGTTATTCATTCAAATCTTCAATAATTTCAATAATTCCACAGTTACTTAGCAAACTCAAGCAAGAAAAGTCAACTATACCTACAATTATCCGTCTCCAATTTATAGCAAAAGTCAATGAAATAATAAACTAAAAGGGAAGAACCTACTATATAAAGCACAGAAATGGAATAAACATAGATGAAGCTGGGAAGTCAAACTATTTAAACTAGCACTCTGTTAATCTCTTCATCTCTATTCATATTGCTTATATTATTTTTCAATCTTAATCTTTAATTAATCTTTGTTACAAAACTTATTCTATTAGAATTAAAACAGCCCATCTCAGAAAAGAAAAAAAATACGCCATAAAAATAAGGAGTATAAAGATATAACATGACATCCATCACTTCATAATCATCATTAGGCCTTAATAACATTTTTTTTCTAAAATCATATCTTAATGTAAGCTTGAGTTATCACGTACCTTTGTTAAAAAAGAAAAGAAAAGAATCGCTTAGTTATATAATCTGACGCAAAATTACAAGCCTACAATTATCGCTTTTCAGATCAAGGCTCAATGCTAACCATTTCTTTCTATCACAAATCTCACAGGAAGGAATGAACTTTGTCACCTTTTAATCCTCATTTCTATTTATACCATTAATTCAATTTTTAAATCATAAATTTCATTACTCAAATTCCCCCCGCCCATTTATTATAAAAAGCCAAAAATTATACAAATCATTAAAAATTAACTTCTGGTCAAAACCTTCCCCTCTCCTGCCACTAGAGGGGAGCCTGCTGACAATAAACACTCTCACTGTATTTGTCAGCAGACCATAAAAAAATATCTTGTTCATAGTCTCTTTCTCTTAAATCTTGTTAATTCAGACAGGGCTGTCCATCTTCAAAAATACATTCCTCTTGTCCTTCCACAAAGAATTAATTTCAGTAATTCTTATATTCCAGAGGTCTCACAGAAAGCATGGGAGAAACTTCAGCACTCTGCCATGGCTACAAGCCCCAAAAGATCAGAAGGCATGGAGAAGGGTGTGTAGATTGAACCTCTTCCAGAGGCAGATCTAAGGGAAGGCAAAGCTCTAAGTTTTGCAAGAAGCCTTACCTTGCAGTGGAAATCACTCCTCTCCTGCACCATTTTAGCCAATCCTCACAGGGAACAGCAACATCTTGGTGTTGCTTACTGGCTACAGCAGCAAGGGAGAGGAGGGATTTACATGACAGGGTAAGGCTTCTTGCAACACTTAGAGCTTTGCCCTCCCTGTAGATCCACCTCTGACCTCTTCCCAGACTAGGAGCACAACAGGCCAACAGGCCTGCCCCATATCCAGCCAGGGGTTGGGGCTGGCTGCAATGCAACCTGGGGCAAGGGGAATCACTTCCTCTTCACCTGGGTATCAAAGCAGGTTCCCCTGGGTATCCACGGCCCTGGATATCACCCCGGGTATCATGGAACTATGAAATTGGTGGCACAAATCCAAGCAGCCCAGATCAGGGCCAACCAGGTTGGGGACAGGGGTTAAGATCCAGCCCAAGTGCTGGATCCTGGCTGCAAACCATCCCTGGGCTGGTCCACACATGGGTCCTCTGACTTCCCCCACCCTGTTCCACCTCCTCCTGCCCCATTCTGCCTCCTTCTACCCAGCTAAGCTCAGATGGCCTTACCTGGGTGATGTTGTTGGCACAGGGAGGCCAACGTGTGATGGTCTATCCTCTGAAGTCAGTGCAAACACACTTTACGGCACGTTTGCGACAACACTGGGCCAGCACAAGGAACTTGTGTGGGCCCATTGAACACCCAAGATTGCACTCTGAGGGTGCAATCCTAAACTGAGTTAGGCTGGCATAAGCTAAGCCAGCAAAGTTTGGCCAGCACAAGGGCCATAGTCAAGTATGTTTGGACCACTCTCAGAGTCAGAGAGGCCAGCACACAGACTTGAGCCATCCTCCCTGACTCCAAGAGTAGTCCAAACATGCTTTATGGTGGCCCTTGTGTTCCATCAGCTTCCCAGTGACAGAATAAAAGATCACAAGGCATATTTGATACCCTGTTAGCACTGAGTCTTGCTTGATCCTATTTGGTTCCCAGAATCAGAACATATGAAACTACTTCAGGCAGCCAATTGCTACCTGCCTTGTTTTCAGGCATTTGTTCCAACTCCCTTCATCAATTTTTTCAATCTTCACCTGTGGTCAGTCCAATTTTTGACAAAGGAGGATGGATGGACCATCGGAGGGCACTTTAAAACCTCCAGGATTTGAAAAGTAGAATGGGGGCTATAGCCATATTATATGCCTATCAAAAGCCCTTCCATATGGAGTCTACTAGAAGAATGTGGGGGGCATTTGTGAAGGAAAAAGAGACAGCCAGTGTATCGATATGAAAGAGGGATACCTAGGGTTAGTAGCGCCAACTCTGTGGGTGCCGATATGATGTTGGCACTCACAATAATTTTCTGGGGGTGCTCTGCACCCCCAATGTCAGGCACCCCCACATAGCAAGGCACCCCCATGTTCAGTGCTGGGCTAGGAGTGGGCCCAGCCCAGTGGCGAACAGGCCCAGCCGAGGGCAGTGCGATCGAGCCAATGAGGCGTTGCTGCCGCCTCAGGAAGAACCTCATTGGCTCGCCCACTCCGGCCTTGGAAGGGGGTGGAGCTGCCATGCAACACCTAGCCAAGATGCAAAGCAGCCGCGTCCGAGGCCGGGCCATGGTGATCGCCTGCCCCGGCTTTGGAAGGGGCTGCCTTGCAATGCAGCTCCGCGTCGCAAGGTAGCCTCTTCCAAGGCCGGGCCATGATGACAGGGGGCGTGGTCACATCAGGGGGTGTGGCCACATCAATGTCAGCGGTGTGGCTACATCAGGGGCATGGCTATGGGTACCCCCAATGTTGAGATCAAAGCGCCCCTGCCTAGGGTCAACTCTGCTAAAAGAATCCTATATTTGGAAGGCCTTAGCAGCACTGCATGTGTTTTCTGTAACCATGTGTGGTGAAACAAAAGGGGTTTGTTTTGGGAAGGAGGTATTGGCCCTGGCAAAAAACAATTTCCTTTCACTGAGGTACATGTATACTAAAACAAAATGGGTGGTGAAAGTGCAAAATATGGTAACGCCATAATTCTGTTTTTGAGCAAATGTCAGGTACAGAGGAAGGGCTGATCCTACCCCTGACGATGTGCTGCACAGAAGCACTCAGCAGCGATCAAGCACGATTCCCGGACTTGCGCCAGGCCAGCCTAGGGAGGCCAACTTGGGGAAGGTGCAGCGGAGTGTGAGGAGGGCACGGGGAGGGAGGGAGGGCTGCAGGCAGACCCTGGGTTGTGACCGGACTGGCTGATGGCCAGAGACAAACCCCCACCCACAGCCCAGTCGGCCTTCCTGGGTAGGGCTACCAGATCCAAACTGGGACAGAGTGCCTATACCTTCAACCACATTACAGAAAAGGGAATTTGGGCAGGTGCTGCTTTTTAAACCCGTTTCTGTTGAGCTGCACATGCCCAAATTCCTTCTTCTATACAGTGGTTAAAGGTATAGGCACTCTGTCCCAGTCTGGATCTGGTAACCCTGTATATGTACCCAGCGGTGTTCTGCTGCCGGAACGCTGGGCGGGACATCCGGGTGATCGACAGCCCGCCCGTCGCGTTCTGCAGCATTCCGCCATTTGCGTAACGTACACAAGCGGCGTCATTGGTTACGCAAACGGCATAACGCTCCGGAACACGACGGGCGGGCTGTCGATCACCCGGATGTCCCGCCCAGCGTTCTGGCAGCATAACACCGCTGTATGTACACCAGAAAAGAGAGAGAGAGAGAGAGAGAGAGAGAGAGAGAGTAAAGTCTGAGCAGCTGAGCTGCAGACGTATATTGCTCCATAAAGGATGCCACTAGCAATGAGGGAGCGGTGTCCATGATGAAGACTGAGGGCTTGCCAAGAGTGAAGAGCGAAACCTGGCAAGAGGAAGGGGTTAAACCACCCAGCTTCCTCCTCCTGTTGTTTTCTCATTGGGTGGAGGCCTGCCCTCTACTGAGCTCATCAACTGAGCTCCTCAGCAAGCACCTACAGGGCGCAATCCTAAAGCACAGTGTCCTTTGCTGGCCTAGCTGTGACGGCCCAACTCCTGGTTCGGATTGTGCCGTCAGTCTACACCCTGCCCCTTCCTGCCCCTGCCGTGTCTCCCTGCCTGGTTGTCCTGTCAGCTCTGTTGGCAGGTTGCCGAGGCTACAGCTGCATGGGTGCATTGTCAGCCTGTTCTATGGGGGGGGGATGGGGCCAACTGCAACCCTGACAGCCCACAATGAACCTGGGGGTGGTTGCTGGTTCGGACACTGACTGCATCAACCAGCTGACCTTGCCCCAGTGAGCCTAATAGTGACTGAATCCGTGGCTCCAGTGGCCTCTAATTCGAATGAAGCATAGGCCCTTTTAAATCTGCAGTTTACACCTAATCCTGAAATCTTCCTATGGGGGATTCGGTTGAAGATAGTCCAATGGACGAGTGGGTGATCCCCAAGTTAAGAACATAAGAACATTAGAAGAGCCATGCTGGATCAGGCCAAAGGCCCATCTAGTCCAGCTTCCTGTATCTCACAGTGGCCCACCAGGTGCCCCAGGGAGGCATGAGACAACAAGATGCATCCTGTTGCCACTCCCTTGTACCTGGTACCAGTAGCCCACCACCAATGTAAGGAGGTTGCACAATCCATCATGGCCTATAGCCCACGATGGACTTTTCTTCCAGAAATCCATCCAATCCCCTCTTAAAGGCATCTAGACCAGATGCCATCACCACCTCCTGTGGCAAAGAGTTCCACAGATTAACTACCCGCTGAGTAAAAAAGTACTTCCTTAGCGGATGTCCCCTGGTTCTAAAACTGAGGGTTGGGAGAGTTAAAACAGATAAAAGGAAGTACTTTTTTGTTGTGTTTCAGGGTGGTGCTTTGATGTACACCTGACAATGCAAAAATGACCACAGCCTAGTTTTCCGCACACACACACACACACACAGAGAGAGAGAGAGAGAGAGAGAGAGAGAGAGCGAGCAAGAGAGAGAGAATGTGCTTGCGATGCAACTGTGTTATTTACAATAACAGACTTGTTTTAAGAGCAGTGTTATCAGGGTTTCAGGGTTATGTTTACAGCCACAAGTGTATGGAGATAACAAATATCTCACATCAACACACAATCTTTCCCTTGTGGTGAAAGGATTGTAAAAAATTTAAAGCATTATCTGCAAGTGTATGAAGATTAAGGGGTCTATTGATCAGCCCTAACATTCTGAATTGTGCTCAGAGGCTGTGCAAACACCATATAATATGTATTCAGGAGAATTTGCCTACCAACCTAACTGAGATAGCCTGGCTAAATCTGTCAACTAGCCAAGAAAAGGCCAGCCTTGCTTTTTTTTCCCCAGGCCCACCAAACCTGCTTAGTTCCGGTGGCATGCCTACAGGGGAGCAAAACACTTCGGTTTGCAGGAGCCTGAGCTCCTATGTAACAGGGCCCTCCCCCTCACCTGAAGATCCATTTGAGGCTTGGAGATCTGGCTTGGAGGCTCTGAACCATGAAAGGTTCTGAAGGCGAGGGGTTTGGGCCAGTGGTGTCATGCTGCCAGGACGCCCCAGGATGCCCGTTCCGGTAGTTCCAGGGACGGGCTGCGACAGGGCACCACAGCACGATGGACTCTGCGCGCTGTTTTGCCCTCCCGTCCGCTCTTGCGCTCTATTGGCTCCGATATGGAGCTCTTCCAGGCTCAGGGAGGCGTGGCCGGGCTCTGCACGGGGGCGGGGAGCCAGCAATCACCCGTGCGTCCCAGCAGCATTCCAGATGCTGGCGCAGCGTTCCCGTTGCTGGCGCCGGGGGATGCCACCACTGGTTTGGGCCTCATTACACAGGAGCTCAGGCTCCTGCAAAATTTAGTGTTTTGCCCTCCTTCTAGGAATGTCACTGCTTAGCTCTTCCCCTGGTCCAGTCCTTAAATCCAGTCTGATGTTTCTTTCTGAATGGTACCTCTACATACTGTGGCAGCGTCCTGGTGCAACAATGTTATTGTTTATTGCAGGAACATAATCAATCAATCACTAGTATTTATATACCGCTTTTCAACACAAAGTTCACAAAGCGGTTTACAGACAAATAATAACATTAAAGTTAAATGGCTCCCTGTCCCAAAAGGGCTCACAATCTAAAAGAATGGAGAACACCACCAGCAACAGCCACGAGAAAGACACTGTGCTGGGGTGAAGAGGTGTGCTGTGCATAAGAAGAGCCCTGCTGGATCAGGCCAAAGGCCCATCTAGTCCAGCTTCCTGTATCTCACAGTGGCCCACCAGGTGCCACAGGGAGTACATGAGGCAACAAGATACCTGCATCCTGTTGCTGTACCCGGCACTCTGAAGTAGCATACTCCGTGGTGAAATTCAGCCACTTCTCACCAGTTGTACAGAACCGGTTGCTAATTTATTGATATACAAAAAGTAGTGCTGTAGTAAGAAGCAGTACAAAGAAAGGAGGACATAGAACCGGTTGTTAATTTATTTGAATCCCACCACTGAGCATATTACTAACGTAAGGAGGTTGCACTTCCCATCATGACATATCGCCCACGATGGACTTTTCCTCCAGAAACATGTCCCCTTTTAAAGGCATCTAGGCCAGATGCCATCACAATCTCCTGTGGCAAGGAGTTCCAGAGCTTAATTACCCGCTGGGTAAAAAAGTATTTCCTTTTTTAACTCTCCCAACATCCAATTTCAGTGGCTGTCCATAGTACAACACAATGATGGGAAAAACTGTCCAGGCAGAACTTCCTTATGTATACTGAACCCTCATTATCCAGAATCTTTAACGGATGCTAAAAACCACATTTAAATCAAATCTGCAGATGTGGTTTTTTTTAAAACCTAGTCTCTTTTAAAATGTTCAAACAAGTTGAAAAAAAGGCAGGGATAAAAGCTTCCTTTACTTTCAGGTTGCAAGCTGGAGGGCTGCAGTGCCCTCTATGATGCACCTGGAAGCCATTTCCGGGTTGCGCTAAGGCCAGTGATGTCATGCAGGGGAACGCGGGGGAACTTAGTTCCACTAGTTAAAATTAGGGCTGACTCCGCCCACTTCACTCTCCCTCCTCCCCCCTCCCAATTCCTCTGCAAAGAGCTTTTCTTCTTGGTTGGCCAGCACTCAGAGGGTTAAAGGGAGCGACTCCGGATTACATAAGAACATAAGAACATAAGAACATAAGAAGAGCCCTGCTGGATCAGGCCAAAGGCCCATCTAGTCCAGCTTCCTGTATCTCACAGCGGCCCACCAGGTGCCCCAGGGAGGCATGAAACAACAAGATGCTTGCATCCTGTTGCCACTCCCTTGCACCCGGTACCAGTAGCCTACCACCTTTGTAAGGAGGTTGCACAATCCATCATTGCCTATAGCCCACGATGGACCTTTCCTCCAGAAATCTGTCCAATCCCCTCTGAAAGGCATCAAGGCCAGATGCCATCACCACCTCCTGTGGCAAGGAGTTCCACAGATTAACTACCCGCTGGGTAAAAAAGTACTTCCTTTTATCTGTTTTAACTCTCCCAACCCTCAGCTTTAGTGGATGCCCCCTGGTTCTGGTGTTTTGAGAGAGGGAAAAGAACATCCCTCTATCGACTTTATCCCTTCCATGCATAATTTTGTATGTCTCAATCATCTCCCCCCTCAGGCGCCTTTTTTCTAGACTGAAGAGCCCCAAACGCTGCAGTCTTTCTTCATAAGGGAGGTGCCCCAGCCCCGTAATCATTTTTGTCGCTCTCTTCTGCACCTTTTCCAACTCCACTATGTCCTTTTTGAGATGCGGCGACCAGAACTGGACACAATATTCCAGGTGTGGCCTTACCATCGATTTGTACAATGGCATGATAATATTGGCTGTTTTATTCTCAACCCCTTTTTTAATTACCCCAAGCATGGAATTGGCCTTCTTAATTGCTGACGCACACTGGGTCGATACCTTCATTGAATTGTCCACCAGCACCCCGAGATCTCTCTCCTGAGCTGTCACAGACAGCTCAGAACCCATTAGCCTATAGGTGAAGTTTTGGTTTTTTGCCCCAATGTGCATCACTTTACAATTGTCTATGTTGAAACGCATCTGCCATTTGGCTGCCCATTCCCCCAACTTGGAGAGATCCTTCTGGAGCTCTTCACAATCCTTTCTGGTTTTTACCACCCAGAAAAGTTTTGTGTCATCCGCAAACTTGGCCACCTCGCTGCTTATCCCTGTCTCCAGGTCATTTATGAATAAGTTGAAAAGCATGGGCCCCAAGACAGATCCCTGGGGCACTCCGCTTTTCACCTCTCTCCATTCTGAAAATTGCCCATTGACCCCCACTCTCTGTTTCCTGGCCCTCAACCAATTCTGAATCCATAAGAGGACCTGCCCTCTTATTCCCTGACTGTGAAGTTTCTTCAGCAGTCTTTGGTGGGGGACCGTGTCAAATGCCTTCTGAAAATCCAGGTATATGACATCCACAGGTTCACCCACATCCACGTGCCTGTTGACCTTTTCAAAGAATTCCAAAAGGTTTGTGAGGCAAGACTTACCCTTACAGAAGCCATGCTGACTTTCCTTTAGCAGTACTTGTTCCTCTACGTGTTCCTACGTGTTCATGTTTAGCACGAACGTGTTCGTGTTTAGCACGAACGTGTTCCTACGTGTTCCTACGTGTTCCTACATGTTCGTGTTTAGCAGTACTTGTTCCTGTACGGATTCCTAGGAGGGCGAAGGCAGTGATGTCATTCAGGGGGAACGGACCAGAACGGGTGTTCTAACGGGCTCCGTGGCTGGTTCCGTGTTCCCGACAAGTGCCAATCAAAAGTGAGTTCCTGTTCCTAAATCATTTGAATGACACCACTGGCTAAGGCCCCTTCCCCTTGACCCTGCCTCACCCCAGAATGCATTGCAGAAATGTTTCTCAAATGCTTCTGCGATGCATTCTGGGGTGACGCATTCCCAAGAGAATAGGGGCTTTGCTGTGACCCAGAAATGGCTTCTGGGAGCACCATAGACTGTTCTGGACCCTTCCGGCTTGCTGCGTGAAGGTTAGGAAATTTTCTTTCGCTTCAAAAAAATTGTTTAAACATTTTTAAAAGGATCAAGTCTTTTGTAGCGGCTAAACATGGATGGCCATGGCTATCCGCATTGAGCCAAATCCACAGATTCAAAACATACTCAGGGAGCAATCCTAACCCGGACTTAGGCCAACACAGCTAGGCCAGCAAAGTGTGAACTGCACAAGGGCCACCATAAAACATGTTTGGACCACTCTCGGAGTCAGAGAGCCCAGCACACAGACGTGCCCCATCCTCCCTGACTCCGAGACTGGTCCAAATGTGTGGGCAGAAGATTTAGCCGAGAGGGTTAATGCCTCCGTTTGCCCGAAGATAACACCTGAAGATCTCAAGGTCGTGAGCTCGGGACTGCAGGAAGTCTCTGAGAGCGGCAGACCTTGCAGCTGCGGCTGATTAGAAGCTGAGCTTCAGCTGCCTCGTGGGAGGAGGAGTGTGCTGAAGGTCAGCTGCGTCTCTGGTGTGAGCAGGGAAGCATCAGCCAGCAGAAGACAGACGGGTGGCTAAAGAAAGAAGGCTAAATCCAGAAAGGAAGATCTGAATGTGTGTAGTTCTTGAAAGACAGAACATTTCTGTAAATTGTAAAAACCTTCGGGTTTATGAAAAAGTCTGCCTATGTAAACCGCCTTGAGTTGTAATCACTAGAGAAATCTAGTGATCTTAAGAAAGGCGGTATATAAATACATGTATTATTATTATTATTATTATTATTATTATTTTACGTTGGCCCTTGTGCCAGCCAAACTTTGCTAGCCTAACTGTGCCGGCCTAACTCCCCATTAGGATTGCGCCTTCAATGCTGGTCCTGGACACCTTTTTCCGGCGGCATTCCAAAATTCCTAATTCAAGGTGTTTCTTTAAGCTTTAGCCTTGAACGGATATGAGCAACATAAACCATGCGTTGCAAAGGGAAATGTTAGCAGCAGGTACTCACAAAGCAAAACAAGGAGCCACATTTGAAAGTCCAATTAGTACCTTTGGTTCAATGTGTTTCTGGCTGGCATTTTCTCTTCCCCTCCCTATTGGAAAAGGGTATATGTCGAGGATCAATTAATTAAGGAGTTCAAACTTGGTAACAAATGCAATGGAAAGGCCAGTAAATAAAAGAAAATGGCAATGGATATCTAAGGGAGAAAGAATGCCAAACAGCTATAATTTATTCAAGACTCCCTAGGGGTTCATTTTGATTACTAAGCTTTAATGTTCTTTTCACAGTTTCGCAACACTCATAGCACGTCTGCAGGTTTGACCATGCATGGATAAGGGTCTCCTGCCTGATTCCTCGTTCTGTTCCTGTCTGGCCCCCTGCTAAAACAGCACTGTGCAAGCTCCATTGCTTCTGACATGTGTTTTTTTCTTCTCATCCGGATATTTGGTTTGCCTGTTCACAATGCAAAACAGTCCCTTGTATGCAAATCGCTCCCCACCGCGGAACATTTCTCCCCCTCTGCTGGATAGCTGCAGAAATGCAGATGTTGCAAAGAAGCAGGATTTTCTGATAGAAAGGCTTTGGTTTTGCAGTACTGCAGTACATAAGGGACAAGGGGCTTGTGCCAGCCCCACGAGCACTTTGGATCGTGTTCTAAAATAACAGTTATTAGATAGTCCTAGTTTCCAGAAAGTTAATGGCAGAGCTGCTGTGCAGAGCTAATTATCAGCATGGCTCTTCTAGATACATAAATGGGCAAGCTAAACCAGTGGTATACAAACTGTTTCAACCGGGACCCACTTTTTAGAGTGGCACTCATGTCGGAACCCACCAGAAGTGATGTCATTGACCTGGAAGTGATATTGTGGCCGGAAGTGACATCATCGAGCAGGAAGTGCTGTCATTGTGGCAGAATCATATGACACTCCTGAAATGCAAATTAGCATTCTCGGACTGCTGCAATTGTATAGCCACGAAACATCCCTGATAGAAAGTAAGACAAAATATTATGTAAAGCACTGGACTAAACACAAATTAAAAAAAAAAAACAACCTCCTCACTTGAAAATTCAAACTGTTAACATGCACAAAAGGAATGTAGCAAGAGTAAGGTTTGCAGTTTCCAAGATGGCTCTCCCAGCTTTCCACGACCCACCTGACATCAGGTCGCGTCCCACCAAGTGGGTCCCAACCCACAGTTTGAGAAACACTGAGCTAAACGCTTGTTTAGCTTCCAGTTAGGCAGTAACTTTCATTGCTCTATTACATGTGAAGCAAACAGAGGCGGATCTAAGGGGGGGCAAATCTGTAAGTTTTGCAAGAAGCCTTACCTTGCAGTGGAAAACACTCCTCTCCTGCACTGTTGTAGCCAATCCTCACAGGGAACAGCAACATCTTGGCGTTGCTTACTAGCCACAGCAGCAAGGGAGAGGAGGGATTTACATGACAGGGTAAGGCTTCTTGCAACACTTACAGATTTGCCCCCCCTTAGATCCGCCTCTGGAAGCAAAGCTATATTCCATAAACGAACCAGGAACCCCACATACTGATCTCCCACTGGTGCCTGAACATATTCATGGTTGCAATGTGATTTGATGCTCAGGAAACCTTGCTTCCAATCTGAAATTCTATTCCTACTTTGGTCCGTGGTCAATAAAAGCTATTGGGCAAATGGAAATAAGCATTTGGCAGGCAATGAGAATTATACCTGTGATCGAAAAGTGTAGGCTTACTAAGAAACTTTTCCCCACTTTTTATTGACCTATCAGGATTTGCATTTTTTTTAACCTTCTACTGATGTCTGTGTAAGCAACTTCTAGCTATTTGTACTATAATGCATTGGCTGTCTATCAGTGGCACACTGTTCCCTAGATAGGATGAGATGATAAGGAGGTATGATAGCATGCAATATTGCACAAGTTTGTTGAACTAGACCTTGGGCAGCCCAAACCTAACTTGGGTAGAAGCCAGCATGACAGCTGGCCTGCACTGTACCCCACCCAAGGAGCTGGAGCTCACTGCAGGCCAAGGGGATGTTTGTCCCCTTATCTCGCAGTAAGCCCCAGGCAGCCCTCATGGCCAGATCCCTGCTCCTCCCCCCTCCCAGAACCACCCTGCCCATGGGACTGCTCTCCCCTGCCCCGTTCCACTTCACCCCAGCCTCCGTCCTACCTTTCCCCCCTCCCCAGTTCCTGTTGGGCTGTCGCAGTTTGCAGCATGTCGCAATTGCCTTGCATCAGACCAAGGGCATCCTTAGATCCCTGCATGCCTCTTCTTCCTCATGGGAAGAACTGAAAACAGACAATGCTGTAGAAATACATTGTCCCAAGAGCCATCAGTTTTTAAACTGAAATGTGTTGGGTGCTACGGAGTGCAGAGAGGAAATTATGCAGCTTTTCTCATTGTGATGCCGGTTTAAAGATTGGACTTATTTTCAAACGTCTCTGAATGAAATTGGACGAAGGCATACGGACAAAATATGAAATGTGGTTATAATTGAAAATAGCTGAAAGAGCGAAGTGATGGAAGTCATGTGGATGAAAGTGAAGGTATTGCTGTGCCTACATTGGTGAACATATCAGATGGCAGCACAGTTTATCCCACCGCTAGCCTATGCAGACAATTGGGTCTGCTTTTCTTTTCTTGGCCTGTCAATATTAAGATACCACATCTTTGGAGTTGCAATCCTATGCACACTTTCCTGGAAGTAGGCCCCATTGAACACAATGAGACTTCCTTCTGAGTAGACCTGCATAGGATTGGGCTGTGGATTGTGCTGTGAGACAGGCCTTGTGAGTGACCTGGAGAAAACAATTTCATTTTTGCAGAATTTTGTGAGTGGATGAGTCAGTATAGTCCTCATCTTAAGGACCTGAGTAGTCCTAGACCAGTGACTCCCAAACTGCGGGTTGGGACCTACGACTGGTCCGCCAGCCAATTTTAGAGCACAGTCCTAACCTGGAGTTAAGCTGGCACAGTTAGGCCAGCAAAGCTTCACTGGCACAAGGTACACCGTAAAGTATGTTTGGACCGCTCTCGGAGTCTGAGAGGCCAGCCCACAGACGTGCGCCATCCTCCCTAAGTCTGAGAGTGGTCCAAATTCATTTTATAGTGGCCCTTGTGCTGGCCAAACATTGCTGGCTTAACTGTGCCAGCCTAACTCCAGGTTAGGAGTGCGCTCTTAGATAGGTCACAAAGCACCTAGAGCAACCATATTGAAAATATGGGAAGATTAGATGCTGGAAAGGGGGAGGGGTGTGACACAAGTTTTACTTCTGTCAAGGTTGTAAATAGGCCTTCCCCCCCGCTTTCTGATTCACTTTGCTATTGGAAAATAGCTGAGAAATAACCCAACTTATTGCTGCATTCTCAGGAAAGCTGCAGTTCTGGTGTCACAATGACTTCACTTCTGGCAGGTCCTGGACAGATTGTCATTCTAAAAAGTGGATCCTGGTGCTAAAATGTTTGAGAACCACTGTCCTAGACCCAAACTGATCAGTAACCAGAAACAATTCTTAGAGCCCAATCCTAGGCATGTCTACTCAGAAGTAAGTCCCATTACAATCAATGAGATTTACTCCCAGATAAGTGTGGATAGGATTGCACACACTTCAGTCAGATTGTAATTTTCATCAATCTGGTTTCTTTTTTTTTCTTTTTTTGCAGAGGCTCTTTCCATTACATTTTAAGCAATAAATATCTGAGCTATTGTCTAGTGTATGTTGCTCTCATAAATCCAATATGACTCATACATTAGTTGTAAGAGTGGACTTTGCTGGCTGGATTGGGATATAATAATACACTTGGAAATGGTCCTCATTGATTTCAGTTGAATATATTTTGGACAGTAGAGTAAAACTGTGTTTAACGTATTACCCCACACCCCCCATAAATAACACGCAAGACCAGGACTTGGACTAACAGGGCCATTTTATTAACTATTAGCTTTTTGTTACCTGGCATTGCCCGGGTAACAAATTATCCCAAGATTCTAGGCGACCCCGGAAACTATGGATTCGAAACTAATGTCAGCCATTTTTGAGTATTTTTACATAGCATCCCCTTCACACACCCCCTAGGGGTGCTAGGGGTGTTGTACCCCCCCCCCCCCGTATTTATCGCCAGACCGTAAGGCACACATGTACCAAGTTTGGTGTCAATCATTCCAGGCGTTCCAGCGGGTCCCGATGGGCATTTTGTTTCACACCCCTTTGCACCCCCCACGCCGATGAGGGCCAAACCTGGACTCCACTGGCGTCAGGAGCATCGCTGCTCGTCTTGGCGACCCCGCAAACTATGAATTCGATGCAGATTTTGGCCATTTTCACATGGGGCCCCCTGTGCACCCCTACCCCTGGGGGCATTAGGGGGGCCTGACCCCCGCAGTGTTTGTCGCCAGGCTGCAAGGTGTATGCATGCCAAGTTTGGTGTCTATCGCTCCAGGCGTTGCGGAGCCTATGTGGAACATACGTACACACGTACAAACATACAAACACACGTTCTCTTTTATATATATAGATTTACACATTTAAGAACTTGCAGCTGAATAAACCCCAAGTGTGCGGGACTTTGGGGAAACGGCTCTAGCCGTCTGCCTCCCCGAGTGATCTGGATGATCAATGGGCGTAACAACCATCTGACTCCAGACTGTAGCTCGTTGTGTCAAGCTAAGTCCATCATCACCGACCCAAAGGTCAAGGCAACGTAACCGCGCCAGCTCACCCCAACCCAAGCCATAGGGTAGTCTTTATGAATCCGGTCAGGGTACAGCCCACCTGCCTCAACGAGCCGGATAAGCAACTTATGAGCAGCCCGGCCGATCTCCAACCGTGTTGCCTCAGAATGGACGCCAATGCAGAACCTACCTGCCTACCCCCCGCACGCTACCTGCCTGCACAAAGTGACCAATAACCTAAAGACCCCCCTGAACATACCTGCCTCAGGCTGGGGTAGGTGAAAAAACCAACAGCTATTGGCCAATTAAAGCTGAAGGCAAAAAATTCGTACCCGGCCCCAAAGCGACCAGCTATCTCAGCCTGATAACAGGAGGATGGGTGGGAATTGCTGTCCAGAGCCCGAATGAGGCGAGGGCGGGGCGAGCACTGTATACAACGGCTCGCCCGCCCTCCGGCCGGCCTCTCTGATTGGCCCTATTTTAAAGCCCCGCTCTTGCATGTCCTGCGGGGGTGGGGCAAAAGCGGCCACGCGCTTGTGCGCACAACCGGGCTTATGGACAAGACATTTGACTGCTTGCAGAAGGTCACGCGAAAAACTACACTTGGGCACTGATACACAATATGACATTATCTATGAGTGATGTTCCTGTGACCAATGTTATTTGTAGATCCTCAAAGGTTGGTCTTGCTGTAGGAAAAAAACTTTCCCATGAGCCATGCTTGCTTAGATTTCCCCCATGATGTTTTATGCTTTTCTAATGGATTTTACATGTAATAATACAGAACTTGGCGTTTAACATTGTGCTTTCTGGATGTGCAAAGTGCTTCAGAGCGCAATCCCAACCTGGAGTCAGGCCAGCACAGCTAGGCCAGCAAAGATTGGCCAGCACAAGGGACACCGTAAAGTATGTTTGGACCACTCTTGGAGTCAGAGAGACCAGCACACAGATGTGCGCCATCCCCCCTGACTCCGAGGGTGGTCCAAATTCCTTTTACAGTGGCCCATGTCTCAGCCAAACTTTGCAAGCTTAACTGTGCCGGCTTAACTCTGGGTTAGGATTGCACCTTCAAATGTATTATCTCAATGTTGTGTTTACAATAGACCTGTGAAGTATTACTATGCCACCTGGGGCTGAAAGGGAGTGACTTGTCTAGTGAGTTCATGGCAGAGGCAAGAATCAAACTAGGTGAGTTTCAACTTGCAGTTAAGTTACAGGGCCCAATGCTATCCAACCTTGAGGAAGGGGAACAAATGTTCCCTTAATTGGAGTGGCCCTCCACAGCAGATTGCAGCACAAGCCTCATTGGCACAGTGCTGGACAGTTGGATAGGAACTGACCCTTAGTCACTACTCTACACCAGTTCTACAGTCTAGCTGTAACATAGCCATAATAATAATAATAATAATAATAATAATAATAATAATAATAATAATAATAATAATAATA
>JAJKFI010000007.1:9372128-9390156 GCA_029204185.1 Lerista edwardsae | reverse complement strand
TATCTATCTATCTATCTATCTATCTATCTATCTATCTATCTATCTATTCCTGAGTGGAGAACCAGAGGCTCAGGCTACATATCTCCTACTTTGTGATAACGGCCTTGCTGGTTGGCCAAAGTTTGCATTCAAGTTTTATCCCGCCTTTGACTCAGATTGATTGTTTAACCCAGTTATTGATTGTTTCATAAAACGGCCCCTGTTCCTGCATGGGCCATGGCTTGTTTGTTCTCCTGTCAATATCCACATTGCACGATAAATTTCTTGGATTTCCATGCATGTGAGAGGAGAGTCGTAATGGGCTCTGGCAGCGATGCGGGCGAGGTGACCCTGTGTCGCCATGCCCATAGTGCTATCACCCTACCCCTGCACTACCCCTCCAACCCCCCCCCCCTCAGCTTCATTTTGGAGTGAAACGCACACAGTGGAGGGCAAGCAAGCCAAACTCTGCTCCGGCTTCTTCCTCCTCTCCTTTGCCAGAGTGGCCACTCCTCAAATGGCACCCATGACAGGAACACTGTCACGCCCCACAAACAGACCATCTCTGCGTGAGAGGTGTGCAGTGACATGACGTGGGTCGCCTGGCGTGTGGCAAGTGAGACATTTGTGACTCAGAGTGCAATCCTAACCAGGAGGTAGGCTGGCACAGTTAGGCCAGGAAAGTTTGGCCGGCACAAGAGACACCATAAAGTATGATTGGACCACTCTCCGAGTCAGGGCGGCCAGCACACAGACGGGTACCATCCTCCTTGACTCCAAGAGTGGTCCAAACACGCTTTATGGTGGCTCTTGTGCCGGCCAAACTTTGCTGGCCTAACTGTGCCAGCCTAACTCCAGGTTGGGATTCTGCCCTCAGTGAAATACAATGTGCAATTCTTTTGGATAAACTGGTGGTTTGTTCATAAAATTGCTCTAAAAGTGCATCATCCGGAGAAATCGTTACTGAAGTGGTAATTATGAAATGGAGCAGGTGAAGCGTTTGTGAGCCATAACAGGAGCTCCATGATGACTCCTGATTCCCACGTTAATTAACTTCCCCCAAGTCCTCCTGCCTGGTCTTCACCTTCCGCCAGCAGCCTTCTGAGTCCTCCTGCAGCTTCCCTGCGTCCTGCCCCACGCTGGCCTGCTGACTGCCCTGATGTAGCTGTGCAGCTTGCTCTGTGGCATTCCTCTTTAACAGGGCCTCTTTTCTTGGAGCCTGTCAAGTGTCAAGATGCTGAAGGGAGTTTGAAAAGAGCTCTGAAGTCCCTAGTGGTGACAGAGGGGGGAAACAAATGGCTTTTTCTTTCCCCTTTCATTCACAGCACAGCGTCTGAAAGAGAAGACAGCAGCTGTGCGCGGTGAATGTTAACGAGCAGTTGGGAGGGCATCAAGAGCCTTTTTTTGAATGCTGTTCACTAATTCTGACATGGTGGTGTTGCCACTTTAGATTCTGAGCTGCTGTTTTGTGTCACATTTGCAATAAGTTTCCTCAGCAGGGCTCTTTTGTCCTTCAAGTTCCCTGTGAAAATATAAAGAAACGTCTTTATGTTAAAGGAAACAGTTTGACTTGAGAACAATGCGCGTAAACAGGTTGCTTCCTATGGGTTGTGTGCCTTTAAAATCCTTTTCCTTTGACCTTAAGTTCCTCATGAACAGAAAAAGCTGCAGTTTTGTTTTCACAGGTTTGGGGACTTGGTACTTTGAGCAGCCCATACCCTTGGAAGTGAGGGCTGTTAATTGTTCACTGGAGTCTTTCTCTCAAGGACGTATATATAGGATTGAATCCTTAGGATTTGTTTAGGACCAATCAAATTTATAATGTGTGTATTTTAGGGCACAATCCTAATCTGAAGTTAGGCTGGCACAGTTAGGCCAGCAAAGTTTGGCTGGCACAAGGGACACTGTTAAGTATGTTTGGACCACTCTCGGAGTCAGAGAGGCCAGCACACAGATGTGTGCCATCCTCCCTGACTCCGACAGTGGTCCAAACATGCTTTATAGTAGCCCATGTGCCAGCCAAACTTTGCTGGCCTAACTGTGCCAGCCTAACTCCAGGTTAGGATTGCACCCTTGGAAATAACAGAAATGGTATTTAAATTCATTTGTCTTATGTCAATCACAGTTTGGACTCTTTCTGATTCGCAGGTCAGGCATGCGCCCTCCGTGATTCCAAGAGTGGTCCAAACGTGTTTTATGGTGTCCCTTGTGCTGGCCAAACTGTGCTGGCCTAACTGTGCTGGCCTAACTCCAGGTTAGGATTGCGCCCTGAATGTCCTGTGGGAAACTTGTCTCTGTGGTATGCCAACAGTAGCATAATGGGGAAACTGATAAGCATTATGTTAAGATAAGATTCTAAGGATTGTACAGCCTGCAACTCATAGTAACGTAAGCCTATATAAGTCTACTCAGGCATATGTACCATTTTGGTTAATGAGGCTTTCTCCCTGTGTGGTCTTTGGTTACATTCATTATATCACTAGAAGGTGCATAGACTTGCATGAGCAAGGTAAACGTATTGATAAGTTCATGGAAATTGATTGTAGCAACCTCAGTAAAGTGGCTAATTACTCTTTAGTTGTTGCCATGGCTGAAGTCATTGAAGTTACAATACAGGTTGACTATTCCTTATCCGGACAGCATGGGATGGGATTTTGGAACAATTACATAAAAATAATGAGAAATGCTTCCTCTTGCTGACCTCTTTGACATTTTTCAGCAATGGCACACACTCACAGCCTGTAAGTGGGAATGGGCACAAGATCTTCTAGTATTCACTACAGAAAGTTTTTTTTTTTTTTTTAAAGTCTTGGACAAAAATGTCTGGATTTTGGAATAGTCTGGATTTTGGATGTCCAGATAAGGGATCAACTACCTGTGTTTCTATTAAGTAGCTAGGCCTAGTGGAAGATCCAATTGGTCAATCCTACAGGAAATCAAGCCTGATTGCTCCCTGGAAGGACAAATCCTGAAGCTGAGCTCAAATACTTTGGCCACCTCATGAGAAGAGAGGACTCTTTAGAAAAGACCCTCATGCTGGGAAAGATTGAAGGCAAAAGGAGAAGGGGGCGGCAGAGGAAGAGATGGTTAGATAGTGTCACCGAAGTGATGAACATGAAATTGGGCGAACTCCGGAAGCTAGTGGAGGACAGGGAGGCCTGGCGTGCTGTGGTCCATGGGGTCGCGAAGAGTCAGACATGACTTAGCAACTGAATAACAACAACAACAAGTAAACCCAAGTCTTTTCCTGGAAAAATGTAAGCCCCCTGCGATCACATATTGCCAAGAAACCCTACAATGCCAACTTCTAATAAAATAAAGCCGCCATTTTCAACCAGTGTGCCATGGCACATTGGTGTGTCGTGTATGGTCTGCAGGTGTGCCATGGGAGTTTGGGGGAGGGTCATTTTTAGTAGGGCCATTGGGGGATGTGAGCCCCACACCAGCAGTACAGTGTGCATTGTCAATGGTCAGAACATCGATGGTGTGTCTTGACAATTTTAGCACCTTGTCAGTATGCCATGAGATGAAAAAGATTGAAAATCAATGTAATAGGAGTTCTGTTTTGCCAACCTAGTTTAATAATGTTGTGTGGGATCTTCACCTTAGGTTACTTATGCCTGTAAACTCTTTAGCTCGACTTCTGCAGCAAGCTACATACCTGTAGCACAACATTATGAATTATAGCTTGGCGTCCTCCCTGGAACTCTTAACTTGTTAGCAAAAAAGAAGACAGTTGGGTGGGAGAAGATTTGTCATATTGTAACACGTCTGCAGATTTATTTATTCTTGCAGCTTTCCCCGGACTAGAAAACAGCTGAATTGGTGGCAATGGAATTTTGCAGGCGTTAAAGAAAAGTGACATGACCCATCTATATGTATAATAGTTGAAAAAGCATTTTCTGAGCTGTCTCAGCACAAGGTGATTGGCCATCTGTGTCCCCTGAAATGAAATGACAAGGCAGTGCAGCTTGGCCTTCGGCAGGAATTCTTGGCATATTGGGTTGCTTTCCACCATCAAAAGTCATGGTGCAGCAGAGCTGAGTGTATGGGAGCACTTGACAAGCAAACTTTACAGGGCAATATAATCTTGTACGAAAGTCACTTCATGTAGGTCTAGCGTAATCTCTAGGAGGGGGAAAACCAGGGAGAGGATGTAGACTGAGAAAACAATTACAGCTTGTGTCTGTTGTAGCAAAAACACCCCCACCTTAAAGGCATGTAGCACCTTAAAGCACAAATGTACCAGGCCAGGACATTTCTGGGTATGTGTGTGAAAATTATGTGTTTATATATAAAGGCACTCAAACTGTGTATATGTCAACTCCTTGCATTGAAAACAAGTATAGCCACTGGCAATTGAGAGCACAATCCTAACCTGGAGTTAGGCCGACACAGTTAGTCCAGCAAAGTTTGGCCAGCGCAAGAGACACTGTAAAGTATATTTGAACCACTCTTGGAGTCAGAGAGGCCAGCACACAGGTGTGCACCATCCTCCCTGAGTCCGAGAATGGTCCAAATGCACTTTATGGTGGCCCTTGTGCAAGCCAAACTTTGCTGGCCTAACTGTGCCAGCCTTACACCAAGTTAGGATTGCGCTCTAAGTGGTTCCCAGTGGTTTCCAAACGTTTTAGCACTGGGACCCACTTTTTAAAATGACACTTTATAATTATAATTATAATTATAATTATAATTATAATTATAATTATTATTATTATTATTATTATTATTATTATTATTATTATTATTATTATTAATTAATTAAATTTCTACCCCGCCTTTCTGCCCGAAGGCACTCAAGGCGGCATTACAAAATCAAAGTTAAAACAGAATAAAATACATCATAATTAAAAACAATAATTAAAAACAATATAAAAATACAATATAAAAGTATAACAGTCATCCCATGGATCATAAAAGTACAGAAATATAAAAGAATGCAAAGACCAGCCAGCCTGTCAGCAACTAAAAGCCTGCTGAAACAAAAAGGTCTTCAGCCCCCGCCAAAATACCGCCAAAGAGGGAGAAGTTCTTAACTCTAAGGGCAGGGTATTCCAAAGTTGGGGTGCCACCACCGAGAAGGCCCTATTCCTGGCCGCCACCCCTCTCACCTCTCCTGGTGGCGGCACAGTCAAAAGGGGCCCCCCAGATGACCTCAGAGTACGGGTAGGATTATATGGGAGGAGACGGTCCCTCAAACACCCTGGGCCCGAGCCGTAAAGAGCCATAAATGACAACTCTGTTGGAATCTGCCATTCAAATTTCAGGATTTACTCTTGCAAACGATCATAGAACATGTTTGCCAACTGGAGGTGGCATGAATGGGTAGCTAAAATGATGTTGAACTTGAGAAACTGACTTTTCCCAGTGGTGCATGACTATTGTTGTGCACCTGTTCTTTGCTTATAATGTAACACACTGGAACCTGGATCATGATCTTGGGGTTTTGTTGAGGAGTTCAATAACATGGCCTTTGGGTTTTATCTGGGATGCTGTGATTGACTGTTGGTTTGAGTGGGCTTCTAAATTCCCTTCCTATTTAGACAGTGAGCAAACATTTTGTGGCGAGACAGCTTACATACTATATCATGTGTTTTATTTGGGAGTTATTTCTCGAAGGATATGCTCTTTGATGGAGAACAAGCAAGTTCAAGAAGTGACTAATAGAGGCATTCTCCATTTCGATGACACTGTCAGGTTATTGAAATTGATGTTGGCGACTGTACACGTCACCACAATGTGTCTTCTGGCAGTTCTAGCAATTTACCTCCCAATTGTGGGTCATTTGTCATCTTCACTGCTACCTGCTTGTGGTGGGAAGGGAATCTACAGGCAGCCTTGTTTGAGAAAGGAGTGTTTTATAAGAAAAAGCTCATCGCCAGCTGTGGTGTGACCCGGAATGCCACCCAATGCCACTTAGGGTCTGCCGCCTCTGCCCAATTACTTAAAAAACTAAAAAAGCTAATGGGGCTCCTCAACTCACCAACAACTATTTTGCCGGCGGTGAATCGAGCAGCCCCGTGTTGGGCTGCCTGGTTCAAGGTGGGCAATTGGATCTGGCAGTGGAAGCCAATGCCAAGACCAACCCCCTCATGGGCCAGCTCCTCCTCATCACTCCCCAGTTCCTCCCCCTTCCTACTTCCCCCCACCCCAAATGGGCTAACTGGTGGCCGGTGCTGCTGGAGCACCGGCTGTTCCATCCACCCACATTGGGGCCAGGAGCTAACTTAGCATTGCCCCAACACGAGCAGTGCAGTGTCCTGGACATGCTTTACATTAGCGACACTTCAGCCAGTGGTACGCACATACCACCAGTGACAGGGCCCTCGGGATTGGGCCCCCAATCCCTGCAAATCAAAGCGGAAGTCCTGCACTTCCATGTGTGAAGAAACCATGCAGGGAGGAAAGTAAGGAGACAGGTGATCCACGTTCCACTCTCTTTTAGCAGGCAGAAAGTGGATCAGTGCAGGCTGCATCTTCAGGCAGGGGCAGCAGCAGCAGCAGATTTGGAATGAAAGGCATCCTGGATCCAGCATCCTCACGAACCCCTGCAATCTGCAGCTGATGCACAATCTCATCCCATTCAATGACTGGGAGACCTTGGTGCATCGTGTTCCTTCAAAATGCCAAACTTTGCTATTACGAATGGGATCTGTATCGCAGGGCAAGGAGAAGGCTGTGCGGCAAACCTGAAGCCTAACTAACTTTACTTTTTTATGTGATAAAATTCTGGAGCCTTATATAAATGCTGGCTTCACACTTTACCCTTTTAGGGAAGGAGAAATCCCCACAGACTTTCCCATTTGCATCAGTTGGCCTGGAATAATGTGTGCGAACAGGTATAATTTGGTCTATTATGGAGAACTAAAAGTGGAGTTGAGCGTTCCAGCATGTAACAAGGGAACCCAGATTCTGACTGAATGATTTCAAACCCCTTTTCTTGGCAGTTGTACTAGATTTTTGTGTGCATGGGGGGATATCTATAGAGCTGGTCACCTGCTGAATCTTTTTGTCAGTGCTTTCCAAAGGGTATTCAAAGCCTCCAACTGTTCCATCCAAGCGACTGAGAAAAACAACAACCCTGTGTGGCATTTTGTTCACTTGGTCTTTGTATTTGTTGTTGAAGGGAACCAGCAAGACTGGGAATTGTAGAACTGGTTTAGGAAATGATTCCTAACCAGTAAAAAGGTAAGGGGAGATGCAAAGTGTGCGTGCCTGTCAGTGTGAACAACAAAACCGCAAAACGGTAGATCATTAGCAAATTCTCTAAAACTAGGTAGTTGAGAAACTTCAAATCAATGGAAAAATTAGGATGGGGAGAATCTTGTTGTTCCTTCCAGCCAGGCTCCACTTCTATACTCAGAAAGAATTTTGCATGTTAAAACAATGACTCTTGCAGTATCCGAACAAGCAAAAATGATTCGGCTTTTGTTCTGCTTGAAGGATAGCTTGTCACTCCCAAAGTGGTTTTTCTTGCTTATTTCCATGGACTGCAGTTTGCATGCATTCATTCTATTGCATCCACCCACATGCAGCATGTGGAGTCCCAACATACATACATTAATGTCGGCTTTTTGCAAAAGGCATGATCCTGTGCTAGAAATGAATCATGTGGGCTACTTGATATTTGGACAACAGCACAAGCACGGTTACCCTAAGCAATTCATAATCTACATTGCATCATGCTGTAGCTCAGGGTTTTGTTTGTATTGGTCCATCTCCCTTGGTTCCAAGTCCTTTTGCCCAGGTAACTCCTTTCTCCCCAAAAATATGTTACACAAATCTATCAGGATAGGAAATCTCACTTAGACAGAACTTGCAGGCCTGAATAAGACAGGGCCCAAATGTACATATGCAGATGCAATGTATGTGAGCCTATGCATAGGGGTAGGGTTTTTTTGGTGATATTTTTTCCAAAATTTCTTGATTAAAATAGCAAATTGCGGTGTTATGTGTTTTTATCCAAATTTTTATTACAAGTTGTACAAAAAAGATATAAGTAAAGGTTTCCCCACGACTGAATGGTCTAGTCATGACCGACTGTAGGGGGCAGTGCTCATCTCCATTTCTAAGCCGAAGAGCTAGCATTCGTCCTGAAGACAAGTTTCTGTGGTCATGTAGCCAGCATGACTATAAGCCGAAGTGCACGGAACACCGTTACCTTCCCACCAAAGTGGTACCTATTTATCTAATTGCATTCTTAACGTGCTTTCGAACTGCTAGGTTGGCAGGAGCTGAGACAAGCAATGGGAGCTCATTCCATCCTGTGATCTCAAACTGCCAACCTTCTGGTAGACAAGCTCAGCTCAGCAGTTTAACCTGCAGCATCACCATGTCCCTTTTTTTATTGCGCTGTTGTACAAACAGCGCAATAAATAATTAACCCTACAAAGGTAAGCAATTACTGGCACACACTCCAGCCCGAAATAACCTGCTCAAAAATTCCCAAGCTGCACCCTGGTTGCTGCTTGGAGCGTCAAGAAACTGCTGCTTACTACTTCCACATTCCATTAAAGTTGCTCCAGCGCGCACTGAACTATGAACATGCGCATTCATGCAAGTTTAAGCAAGTTTCCTCCTGTTTCTGTCACTCCTTCTCCTGATCTCTTACTGAAAACTATATGTGGATTCCTCAAAACTGTGTCAAAAATAAACAAAAGTGGTGTTATTTTTGTGAAATTGATCTAAATTTGTGTCAAACTGTCAAAATGGGCAAAAGTGGTGTTTTTCGCATTTTGATCTAAATTTCGTCGTTATGTAGCGTTTTCAGTGAAAATTCTCATTATTTAGCATTTTTTGTTGTTCACAGAAAAAAAAACAACATCTCTACCTATGCACTAAAGTGCTGAGTCACTGTGACTAAGGTCCAGGTGGCTGATGCAATCCCTGATGAGATCATTCAGGATGATGCAATACCAATCCTGATTGGTGCACAGTTCCTTATAAGCATGATGGTGAAAGCACTCAGTGAGGGTCATTGTTGGTCGTGTGGAGAGAGGAGGTGTTGTTTTCGCTGTGTTCATGTACTGCTATACTGCAGAAGACTACTTTGTCTATCTTGCTACTGCTGCTGTAAATACTTTTAAATACAGACTTCTGGTGGTGGAAATCTACTATATCTGTGTTTCTCTTACTGGGAGCTTGCTGCATCCTTGGACTCGCATTCCGCATCTCTGCCTGATAGCTAACACTATCAGTAACAAAGTCTCCGATAAAAACAGGGCCATAGTTTATTGAATTATAATGCCGAGCAGCCATTGGCCAAAAATTGCAGTAGGTCCGAATTAGACTCAACCCCTTTAGCGTGGGCACCTAAATAGGAGGAGACCGATTATATGTCTAAGCCCTCCATTGAGTGAACCATCCTGGCACCATAAAGTATATTTGGACTACACTCAAAGTCAGAGAGGCCAGCACACAGATGTGCCCCATCCTCCCTGATTCCAAGAGTGGTCCAAACACTAACTCTAGTTTACCTAACTCTAAACTAACACGATAGCTATCATTTAGGGCACAATCTACACTGGAGTTAGGCTGGCACTAACCTGAAGTTAGTCCGGCACATTTAGGTCAGTAAAGTTTGGCACTAGGGTCACTGTAAAGCGCATTTGGACCACGCTTTGAGTCAGGGAGGATGGCGCACGTCTGTTTGCTGGCCTCTCCGACTCCGAGAGTGGTCCAAACATACTATATGGTGTCCCTTGTGTTGGCCAAACTTTGCTGGCCTGACTGTGCCGGCCTAATTCCAAGTTAGGATTGCGCCCTAAAATTAACTATAGGGTTGCTTTCTTAGTATGTCGATGTGAAATTTAATGCATCTGCAATCTAGACATATTGGAATATTCTGATTCCATGCTGATTTGAGGAGAGGAAATAAATTAAAATAGTATATACTGTCACTGACAGTGGCACAAAATGTTTCAGAGAAGCAGTAGCATACTAAAAACTTCAGTAATGAATGGAATATATCGTATTGCTTTTAACATTACTCAAGTTGTTACAATCTGGTCTGACATGTTAGGTTTGTTGTATAACTACCTGGAATTGGAGCTCATGTGCTTTATTCTTTCTGAAAATTCGTAGCATGGGTGATGTATGAATAGTCAGTATAAGAATATTTGTTCATTCTTATTGTTTCTGCCAAGCTTTCACAAACTATCAATAATTCTGTATGCATTCACTGCTTCACAAACACTCTTTGGCTAATGGCTTATGTTCTGACTTGTTAATCAACTAATTTTATTACTGTGTCTAATGATGCACATTTAATTCTTGATCAAGCTAACTTTTAAGGGAAAAAAAAGTTTTAATTTTGTTTACTCACAGAGTGAAAAAGATGAAAAAAATCAAAGATACAATGCAAGGATACAAAAATACAATAGTATTTTCAGTCTCGAGAAAAGAATCCTTTTCAAATGCAAGGACATGTTAATGAGATACGGGCTAGGGGCCAATGCTAGCTCCCACCAGTCCACAGCATGCCACCCTACTGATAGAAAGTGAATAGAATAGAATAGGAAATTTATTTGTCATTGTACATGTGTACACATGTGTACACATATACAATGAAATTAGGTGCTTTTGAATGGTAAAAACACAATACACTACAACAAAAACATCACATACAATCCCACTTTGCTTAAACTCTGCTCAACATATCGCTATACCACCGCATTTAGTCTAGACACTGCACTAGGATAAAATCTGTTCGTTTTTGTTCTAATCGCCCTGTATCTTCTGCCTGATGGCAGTAGTTCAAAAAACTGATGACCAGGATGTGATGGATCTTTCAGAATTTTAGAAGTCTTCTTCAGACAATTTAAGATATAAAGCTCCTCTAAGGAAGGGAGGGGACAGCCAATGATCTTCTGAACAGTGTTAATAACCCTCTGGAGTGCCTTTCTCTCTTAGAGTGCACTGCATTCTAAGGGGGGGGCAACCAGGTAGACTTGGAGAGGTAAGTAAAAATGTAGCTGCCTGTCTGTCAATGGGTCTCCTTGGAGTAACGCCGGGTCATTAGTTGATGTAAGTCCAAGAAGAGTCCTGAGGCACGTCTGGATCAGAAAATGGGTATAGGATGTATCAAGCACAGCTGTTGTCAAATGTAGCTGCCTGTCTGTCAATGGGTCTCCTTGGAGTAATGCCAGGTCTTTAGTTGATGTAAGTCCAAGAAGAGTCCTGGGGCACGTCTGGATCAGAAAATGGGTATAGGATGTATCAGGCACAGCTCTTGCCTCTGCTATTCCCGCTTCCTCCCCAAACCGTCCACAAACCACTTCTTCCACTAGGTGAGCAGGGTCTCCAGCCATTTGCACTGGTGGGCCTGAAGCGCATGACAGCAACATGCTGTTTATGATGCCATAGCAGCACTTAAATGAGAGGACCCTATAGAGTTGGGCTGTGGGACTACATGGATCCTATGCAGGCCAAGTAACACCATATGTTGACACATCAATAATACATGGTATTTAGATTATAACCCTTTTCTGTGCCCAAGGGGCCAGAGGAGGTAAACATGTTTTAAAACAAAACACATTGAATTTCCCTTATCCAGACTGCTGGGATGGGAAGGTGTCTGGATTTCAGATATGTCCGAAATAATTGCATAAATATAATGAGAAATCCCCTTCATGGATCACTGCCTTGCCTTGGCAAAGGGGCTTGAGTAGCTCAATGAAGCTGTGAGCTATGTCATGTAGATGGACATGTACCCAAGATGGATAGATCATAGTAGAGTAGTAGCACAAGACCTTCTAGTGCTCACGCTACAGCCAGTTTTTAAAAGTCTTGGACAAACATGTCTTGATTTTGGAATATCCTGGATTTCGGATGTCCGGATAAGCTACCTATATGTGAGATAATAAAAGCTTTCTACTAACATATTATGCTAGCGTGTGCTAACAAGCTACCCACTATTACCATAGTGTGAATTTGAACATAGAGTGAAATTCCTCCTGAGGAATCCAATTTTAATGACACTCTTTGAACTTCTCACAAAGTTCCTCTCATTTTTGCTGGAGAAGGAACTTCCAAATTCATTTAGTATTTCAGTTTAGGTAACCCAGGGAGATATGAAACCCCCTGAGAAATGTGGGTGGCCATGTCAAGACACTTTCTGATCTCACTGAAACATTATTCAGGAGGGATCTGCAAATTTTGCTTTAATTTTTTTTATTTTTGCTATAGGTTAAATTGCCATATGAACTCAAATAAAAATCAGTCCATACAGGGAAAATTCTTACGGAAAAACAACAGTCCAATCACACTGTACATGCATTTAACATATGCAGATTCATCTTATCCACTAATTCAGTATCTGTGGTTTCAGTTATCCATTGATACCATGGATACCGGGACACCTATTAAAAATATAAGAAGGTAAAGGTTTCCCCGTGACCGAATGGTCTAGTTGTGACCAACTATAGGGAGCGGTGCTCATCTCCATTTTTAAGCCAAAGAGCCGGCATTTGTCCGAGGGCAAGCTTCCATGGTCATGTGGCCAACATGACTATACGCCGAGGTGCACAGAATGCCATTACCTTCCCACCAAAGTAGCACCTATTTATCTACTCACATTTTTACTTGCTTTCGAACTGCTAGCTTGTCAGGAGCTGGGACAAGCGACGGGAGCTCACTCCATCACACAGTCTCGAACTACCATCCTTCTGGTCAGCAAGCTCACAGTTCAGCAGTTTAAACCGCAGCAACACCAAGTCTTTTTTTCCCCCTTTTTTTTTCCTTGTTGAAGCAAAACCACTGATGTTCCCCTGTCTTTAAAAAGGCATCCCTAGTATCCATGGCCTAGATGCCTTTGAAAGGACAGATTTCTGGAGGAAAAATCCATCGTGGGCTATAGGTCATGATGGGTGCTGCAACCTCCTTACATTAATAGTAGACTACTTCAGAATGCCAGGTGCAAGGAGTGGCAACAGGATACAGGCATCTTGTTGTCTACTGAGCTCCCTTAGGCACCTAGTGGGCTACTGTGAGATACAGGAAGCTGGACTACATGGGCCTTTGGCTTGATCCAGCGGGGCTCTTCTTATGTTCTTATGTAGTGGGTGTGGTTCACAGCTGCAGCCTATTAGAACTGAGTTGAATTGGGGACCTTGGGAATAAAGGTGAAAGACTGATTGCAAGGCAGTTGTGGGAGTAGAAGGAGAGTTGAGGGATGGACGGAGGGACAGACAAAAGAGAGGTATATTGCTGGAGATTGCTGTATGGCTGCCTTGCCCCAGGACAACTGAGAACGGAGGACCTGCCACAACAGATAGAGGAGTGGCTGGCTGAAGCAAGTGAAGGAGACCTCTGCAGCCTGAACAAGCGAGCTACCCACTGATGACCTTTACCTGGTGGGGTCCAGCAGTGCTTGTCACAAACTCTGACTTTTTGGGGGGCGGGGGGACAAGAGAAGCTAATTAGCCCAGAGTGGACGTAAGATTTCAAAAGCAAAAAAAAAGAAAAAAAAAAGGATTTGATGGGACAATTGATCATTGCCCCCAACACATCTACTTTAAGGTGCACTAGTAGGTGCTGACAGTATCTTTTATTCCACTGTAGCAAGCAGTGCCAAAGAGGAAAAAAATAGCATGAATGAGTCATGTTTTTATTTCCCCACTTTCAAAGTCACATGAAAAGAGGAAACCTATGAGCTGTTTCTTCCTTTTAAGTATAAAACAGACTCCCATAGACAAGATGTGCTTAACATGAGCATTTTAACCATGTAACTTGCTGTTTTTTTTTCAGCCCCTAAGAACAGTCTTGCTGGATCAGGCCAAGGGCCCATCTAGTCCACCTTCCTGTATCTCACAGTGGCCCACCAGATGCCTCAGGGAGCACACAAGACAGCCAGATACTTACTGTATCTCACTGCTACTCCACCGCATCTAGCATTCTGAGTAGCCTATTACCCTTGCACCAGCCCAAGGAACGTACAGTGTTCAGGTAATGTACAAAGTTGCCAGAATACATATTCATGCAGTAATAGGTACATATCAAGTTGGGTCCCACAATATTATCCGTATTGCAGTAGATTCTTGACACAGGGCAGCAACGTTTATATACGTGATCATGTCTGTCCAATCTATTTGCTTATAGACTGTTCCTATACTTGTGTGAAAATTCTCAAAATAGTAAGCATCAGCATGCAGTGGAATGGCCAATTTAGCAGCAGAGGCAGAGCCAGACCACCCAAGAGACTGGGGGAAGGAACCACATTGGAGCAGTGGGCTGCAGGAGGTAGAAACTAGTGGAGTTGTCCTGCACCCTTTGCCTGTCCTCCATCTGCTGCTTTCTACTCCTGTTCCCTTCTCACTCTCACCTTCTTGGCAAGGAAAGGTGAGCAAGGAAGGATAAGAATGGCAGTAACCCATCTCCTCCAGCACTGCTCCCATGGGCAGTCCTTCACAACAGCAGGACTGGAAGAGAAAATAGCCACTGCAAACTTTTTCACATTGCTCTCTTTCAAGAGAATGAGTGGAATCTGTACACGAATATGGAAAATTTGGATGCATATCCAAGAGCTGTTTCCATTTGGACTGGGCCTAAGAAGAAAATGATTTTTTATTCTTGATACAATATCTTGATACAATATACGTCATGCTACAATATCTCTAATGCAGTGGTATTCAAACTTTTCAGACAGGGACCCACTTTTTGGAATGGCACTAGTGTTGGAACCCAGCAGAAATGATGTCATTAACCTGGAAGTGGTGTTGTGGCAGGAAGTGATAACATGAAGCAGGAAGTGCTGTCATTCTAACAAAATCAAATGACACTCTTGTCCTGAAATGCAAATTGCCATTCTTGGACTGCAGCAATTGTACAACCATGAAACATCCCTGCAAGATGAGGGTAAAATATTAAATAAAAGAACTGAACTAAAAACAATTTTTTTAAAAAAAAAACCTCACTTGAACATTCAAACTGTTAACACTCACAAAAGGAATGTAGCAAGAGTAAGGTCTGCAGCTTCCAAGATGGCTGCTCCCAGCTTTCCGTGAGCCACCCAATATCAGATTGCAACCCACTAAGTGTGTCCCAACCCACAGTTTGAATAGCACCGTTCTAATGAATTCTGAGTTAGTTGTTTTAGTCTGCCATTTTGTTTGAATCCTGCCCTCCCACCCTCCCTTGGTTCAGTCTGAGATGGGCTGGCTGCTTTGTTGAGGTTTGGGTAGGAATTTTTTGTTATCAGTCAAACTGGCCAGGACTGGTAATTTTTTCACCAACCCCAGACTGAAGCGGTTTGGGTTTGTGGGCTAATATTTGGATTTGTGCCTTTGGTCACTTGGGCAGGTGATGTGCGGGCTGGGATAGTCAGGGCATGAGGGAATCTGGTATACAGTTCAAGGTCAGCAAAGGCCTGGGGCAGAGCAGGATCGGTCACATGATGCTTATCCCGGTCGGAGAAGTGGCCTGCGAGTCCCCAGGCTGGCTGGGCCGTGAGCCCCCGTTCGCGTGTCTGCTTGGCCAGCTGCCTCAACCCCTTTGGGTTGAAGAACTCCTTGGGTACATGATCAAGGGAGTTTGGAGCCAGGCTGTCAATCCCATGTAGCCCGGGGGAGGTAGACGGCTAGTGTCGTTTCCCCCAAATTAGTAGCTCGCACGTGGGGTTGGTGAATTTAGATTTTCCCTGCTGCAGGTTTTGTCAGTTTCAATTCCCAAGCCTGTGTCTGGCTTGCTTATTTCAGGGCTGCAAGGGTAATGATATCTGATGAACTGTGGTCAAGATACAATATCTCTAATGAATTCTGAGTTAGGGTTTTTTTTCTTGTATCTTCATCTTATGAACAGTTTTGCCATGTCATTAATCAAATGAGGTATAGCAATTATAGAGGTATGGATTGCCAGGAGTGAATGCTGCCATTTGTTCAAGCTGTCTGTGCACAATAGAGCTCGATGAAAGTCTGCCTATTTGAAGTTCCTTGTGTCATTTCTTATATCGCTGATCTGCCGTTGGTTTCATGAACTAATAAGGAAGTCAATATGTGCCTAGGTAGAAGCATTCTAGAGCTGGTGAAGCTGCTGTTTTCCATCACTCTTAAAATACTTCAGGTTGATTTTCACAGAGCAAATACTGATGCTGCTACAATGTGGACATGGTGACTATTTTATTTGCAGTGCTGAATTCTCAAAGGCAGACTGGGCTTCTGCTCCTCAGATTAAAACTGTCAGGCTACAGCAGTGGTTCTCAAAATTTTTAGACTGGGACCCACTTTTTAGAATTGCACTCATTTCGGGACCCACTGGAAGTTATATCATTAACCTAGAAGTGACATCATGGCAGGAAGTGACATCATCAAGCAGGACATGCTGTCATTATAACATAAAATGACCTCACTTGAAAATTCAAATGGTTAGTACTCACAAATATAGCAAGAGTAAGGTCTGCAGCTTCCCAGCTTTCTGAAACCCACATGACATCAGGTTGCAACCCACCAAGTGGGGCCCGACCCACTACTTGAATAACTCTGGGCTAGAGGGCAGAATGGATTAATGCCCATTTTGTAGCCCTATATTGTGCTGCTTATTGAACATGGCTTCAAAAATGCAGGTACGAAAGCCGCTTTTCCCTTTTCCACTTGCACACACACAATAAATGAACAGAATATTTTTCAGAGTGACTGCCCAGTGAAAACACCAGAGTAACAAGCAAGCTTATATTGCAAATAAGCTAAACAGACTTTCTATTCATAATAGCAAATGCTCAGAAGAGGAGACCTCTGATGGTGCCCAGGGCAGGGCTGTGACAAACTTTCACCAGCTTCCTTTGTCCTACAGGTGGCGCTGTGACATTATGATTCTCTGTGTAATGCTGTCTGAGAGTTGGCTACCATTTTTCATAATTCAGATTGCGCATACAATTTGCAAAAACTTTGCAGCCATTACATTTCCTTTCCCCAAAGCACTTTGTGGTAGTTCCCTCCCTTCCTCCCCACACTCTGTTTTGTGTTTTAATATTTCTTAGTTAGTAACCAAGGCTGAAAGATAGCCAAGTTTTCATGGTGACAACACTGGCCACATATCTTAGAGATTCCACTCAATTCTCCCATATGCTACACAACACTAACTCTCAGTTTAAGAGGCTTCTAATCTTTGAGTACCAACTATATTCAGAAGGTGTTGATTTCTAAAAAAAATCTTTTATCTGAAATCAGGAAGATTGACGTACATAAATATGGAGAACGCCATTCATTTCCTAATTTTATATATCTGTAGAAGATGAAGAAGGTTGTGTGACATAAGATCCTTATTTATCACAGTCCTGAAGCTATGGCACGTATACTTAGGTAGGCAGGTTTTGTGGCAGTTCTGTGTTGCTGCGACATCAGGGCAAGCTCTGCTCAGTGAACCAGGGAATCAGGGCCGGCTCTAGGAATGGTGGGGCCCAATGCAGAGCATTCCCTTGGGCGCCCCCACCCTCCCCGCAGGGCCCCCACTGACTAAGAAAAGCACTTGTGATGCTACACGCAGCACTTGGAAATATTTGGTGGTGACATGATGATGTCACCAACAACTGCTTCCAGGAGGCCCATTTGGGGCAATTTGGAGGCAGGGTCAAGTGGGAGGTCCCGTGGTAAAGCTGCTTTACTCTGCCCACTGACCTACAGCCCATAGAGATCCCAGCTGCAGGTGATCTGCTTACTGTGCTGGTGCGGGGGCCCCCAAAGTGCAGGGCCCAATGTGACGACATGGGTCACATTGGCTTAAGGCCGGCCCTGCAGGGAATTGAATGTGAAATCAACAGAGGGATGACGACTGCCTTTGCGTTTTTCACTGCTGGAATGTAGGAAACCCAGCTGCTTTTAGATGGCAAGAATGAAGAGACAAACCAGATTACACACTAAAAATAATTAAGAGGAGATGGGTGTCATTTAATTATTGGAAGGCATTATTCAAACTCCTGCACAGCAATTGCTGTGCCCTCTAGTCCTTCTGGATGCAAATTGGATTCTTTTTTTATGTGTGTGATCCTGAGTACCAGAAAAAACCAGGGCAAAACACACACACACACACACACACACACACACACACACACACACACACA
>JAJKFI010000007.1:9348140-9366875 GCA_029204185.1 Lerista edwardsae | reverse complement strand
TAGCATCTTCAGGCAGGGCAATAGCTCAAACTCCAGACCACACCTCCTAAATTATACTTTTTGCAATAATTTATAATAATGTCATTGAAAAGGTTTTCTAGGGGAAAAAAACAGAAATTACTTGTGCAGAAACTCTAATATTGGCATTAACAAGGTGTTTTGCCACAGCCATGGCTCCCGCCAGGGGCTTTTGACTCTTTTGGTCAAAAGAAGGAATAATGATGTTCAAGGCTAATTTACACATAAACGACAAGACTTTATTACAAAGCAACTACAAACATTAACAAACATAGAACACAGGAGCACCTCTGAACCCCAGAGGTGTCTTCGGGCACCCATACTTACAATTAGGCATCCCGCCCAGTAATGGGATCTGGGAATTAACTACAGGAACGCTGGGCGGGACTTCAGCAGGACTTATGTGTCATTGGCTGCCTGTCCGTTTGGTCCGCCGCCCGCCCTGGCCTCGGAGGGGTGCCGGCTCACCGGGGGGACGGGGGGGGGCACGCCGGGTGATCAGATGAGCAGCAGTGGGGCGCGCTGCCCAGGAGAAGCCCGTGCGGCCGGCGGGCAGCCGACGGAACAGAACGGGTGGGCTGCCAATCACGCGTAAGTCCCACCCAGCGTTCCTGTAGTTAATTCCCAGATCCCATTACTGATCCTGCCCCAGGCAACACAGCCTCCAGGAGAATCTGGGGGAGTGTTCAGGTGACCCTTCGGACAATGCAGCCTGCTGGCGTTCACAAAGTCTGGGGGCCAAGTAAAGGCCCCAAAGCGAGGCTTTTATTGGCCAAAATGCCAGTTGAATGGCCAGGAGTTAGTTAGCTGGCCAATCCCACACAGACGCTTGTTGTACTATACCCAGCTTCTGATAATTAGCTGTATTTCCACAAGAAGATTTGCAGCGGCTGGGGCTCTTGGTCTGTGTCCAAATTCTCCTGGTTGTTTCCCTGGGAAAAGCTCCACCAGGACTCCCAGAGGCCAGGAGACACCCACATGGTTTTGGGGGCTGGCACCAGCTATTACACAAGGATCATGGTTACCTGGGAGTTGTGCGTTCTGATGTGTCAGTCCTTACTTTACCCCAGTCTGAGATATTTTGAAGCAGGGCTGGCCTAAAGCCAATGTGACCAATGACATACACTGGTTTTTATTCACACAGCTGAATTTTTTAAAATGAAATTTTGTTTGTTTGTAATTGTAATGGTGCACATGTGTATACATACATGCTAAGTATATAAATGTTTACAGTATGTGCATTACTATGGTAAATGAATTCAAGATATAAAACATGTGGTTGTATCCTAAGGTTTTTGTTTGTTTGTTTTTTGCTCCAGAAGAATTGCTTACTGTGGAGCTAGGAAAACTTGGGATATATAGTTCATTGCCTGTACAATCTGCATACAACTTTTAATTCAAGAAATTGATAATAAAATGACTATCAAACACATGAATCACTTATTCATGTTGCTCTGTGCAGAGAATCTGTGGAAATGAAATAACCTCAAAACATCACCTCCACTAAAATACAGTAATATTTAATTGGTTCCTTTAAATCAGCTAATATATGTGATCAATTGGTTAAAAGCAAAGCTGTTAATCCTTTTAAATAGCACTTTAATCAGTTTGCAGCCCCAGACCATCTCCAGCATAATGGCGACATTGAAAGGTTGTGTTAGCAAGATTAAGAAAAACAAGTGCATGCGTGTGTGTGTGTGTGTGTGTGTGTGTGTGTGTGTGTGTGTGTGTGTGTGTGTGTGTGTTAGTATCTAAAGAAGCTATTTTCAACCATTATGTCATGGCACATTGGTGTGCCACGAATGGTACCCAGGTGTGCCACAGGAATTTGGGAGAGAATAATTTATTAGTAGGACCATGCATGGGGATGTAAGGCTTTGCCCCTGATGCGGCGTACCCAGAAGGATAATCCCAGAATGCAGTGGGCTGCAGTTTAGAAGCTGCTGATTTAGGCTATCGCTCATGTGCAATTACACAATTACAAGAAAGCTGAGGTAAATTAGGGAATCCTATATACTCATATATAAGTCTAAAAATTTATGGCTGAACATTGACCTTAACATATGGATTGACTTATACACCAGTCAAACTTCTAACAGCAACTGGGCAGGGGCTGGGCTAAGAAGCTGAAAGCAGGGGGGTAGGGGGGAAAAGGAGCAATTTTACTAACCAGTAATTGTTCTCAGGCATCAACGGACAGCAAGCAAAAAAAAAAAAAAGGAAAAAAAAAAAAACAGTAGCCAAACAAGCGAAGAGGTGAAGGTGCTTATGGGAATTGTAGTCATTATGAGGGCTGCTGCTATGGAAGTGTTGTACTGCATTCCTCAAAGCCTACAACTCCCATAAGCACTTTCATCTCTCTTCCTTCTTGTTTGGAGAATAGCTCCATTTCTGTGCTGCCTCAGAAGAAAGTGAAATGGCTAGGTATTTTGGTTGGCTATCTGTTGCTGTCTCAGAACAATTACTGATAAGTCATTTTCAAATAATATAAGACACACACACCCTACATTTTACCCTCAATTTATCCATGGGTCATAGCAAATTATATGATTTTTGGCTTAAAGCTTGACCTCAGCTTATCCATGAGATTGACTTATACAAGAGTAGAAACAATAGATGAATGGGAAGAACAAATTAATGACAATAATTACTTGGATTCCACTTTGCGATTGGTCATACACCAAGCATAGGGAAGTTCATAGAACTCTAGTCTCTATTCAGGGCTGATATATCTGAGTACCAACAGGGGATTGCTGTCATTTCCATGTCATATTTGTGATATTCTGGAGACACCTGGATGGCTGCTGCTCAGAAAAGGAGGATGGACTCTAGGTCAACCGTTGGATCCAACAAGGTAAATTCTTATGTTCTGAAGTGCCAAAATTGACACAGTTCTGTTATTTGAACTTATAATGCCAGTTTTTTCTGATTTAGATCAAGAAATGCTAGGAACAAGGAGATCCTATCTTTTGTTCTCTCTATCAAAGTCTTGATGTAAATCACCCTCTGTCTGTAAAATTACATCTCTGTGATAAGTGATAGATAAGATACCTTTAATGGCATATATATAGAAATTACAAATACTAAAAAAGATCATGTCTTGCTTAATATGTCACACCAACATTAGCAATAAGAATACAGTTTAAAAAGACGGCGACCTTATTAATTATGACATGGTCATTTGACTCTAAGAGACTTCTCAGTCTTACATGGCCAAGTACTGAGGGGGAAAAACACATAATCTGATCAAAGAGTTGAATCCGAGAATCCACAAAACGCAGGCAGTGGAACAAAGAGTGCTCTAGGGTCTCCACTTCTTTCATAGGACAAGGACATAAACGGTCCGAGAAAGGGATTTTTTTAAATCTACCTCTTAACACCGCTGATGGCAGAGCATTACAGCGCGCTAGAGAAAAAGCTCTTCTTAATTGAGGGTCTTCAAGAATGACTAAATACAAAGGAATTTTCCCAATAGCTGGCGAAATTTGAAGATGTAAAGGTGAGCAACGCCTATTAGCTGTGCTGTATAGCTCTTGCTGTTCTATATCCAAAAATCTCTGTGGATAATAGCAGCTTTGTAAAAAAATTTGGATTTGTCCTATGATGCAGGGAGAAAAGATTAGGACCCCACTGTCTCTTCCAAGTCACAGCCCTCACGTAAATCAGGGTGATTGGGGGCCCTGCAGCTGCTTTTTGAAAAAGAAAAAAGAGCACACAAAATGTTCTGCTGGATCAGGCCCAAGGCTCATTGAACCCTACATCCATTTTTGCATAGTGAGCCACCAACTGCTTCTGGCAAGCCCACAAGCCGAGGAGAAGCCCATTCTTTGCCCCCGTCGCTGCTCCCCTGCAAGTGGTATTCAGAGGCATGTGGCTGCTTCACCTGGATATAGTGCACAGTTATTGTGACTAGTTGCCATTGACAGGCTGCGGCAGAAGTTCCAGTGACCAAACTCGCTCATCACATCGACTTTGGCTCAGCATGTACATGGAAAAGTACTGAGAACAAACAAGTTCATTGTTTCTATGCCTGCACCTTTGGCTTCATATTTGACTGCTGGGAAAGACAATTTCTGCTTTGCTTGCCAGATGCACTTTTTAGCCAAAACAATGAGTTTAGCTCTTTTGTGTATGTATTCTTGCATGAGCCTGTGTTTCAGTATTATGTGTCCAAGTGATAACCAAGGCATTCAAAGCTATAGATAGAAAGTACAGGATAAAAGTTAGATCGGAGAAGTCCTACCTGAAATTGGAACCGGGGAGCAAAAACTGAGGTGGGGGAGGAGGAGAGGAGGCAGGGAGCTTACTAGAGTTGGCAGCAGCCCAGTTTTGCCACTTCCAGGTGGCAATTTTATTTGTAGAATACTAAAAAAAAATGTTGTGCATCTAGGAGCAAAATGGCAGCAAACCGTAAGATTGGCAGCCAACAAGAAATGACTGCTGAGAACAGTGGCGTAGCTAACCCCCACCCCATAGGTAGCTACACCACTAGCCAAGAGAGACCTCTGCTGCTGCTGTCAAGGTTGTAGCTAGGGCATTTTGCACCTGGGGTCCATAAAGTTTTGACACACACAACCCACAAAATTTGTGGCCTCAGCATGCAGGCACACAGGCTATATCTTTGACACCCCTGCATAAGACACTTGTATTTTGGTTTTTATTTTGTTTTTGACTATTTTTGATATAGTCAAAATTCCTTAAAACCACAATTTAAAAAACCGTGTTTGTACAAAAGAAGTTTTCTTTTCAGTTTTTAGTTTTTTGGCCATAATCTTTGCTATAATAGAGATATTAAAAGTAAAGATTTCCCCACGACTGAATGGTCTAGTCATGACCGACTGTAGGGGGCAGTGCTCATCTCCGTTTCAAAGCCTGTAGAGCCGGCGTTTTGTCCGAGGACAAGCTTCCGTGGTCATGTGGCCGGCATGACTCTACGCCGTAGCGCACGGAACGCCGTTACCTTCTCACCGAAGTGGTCCCTATTTATCCACTTGCGTTTAGGTGCTTTCGAACTGCTAGGTTGGCAGGAGCTGGGACAAGCAACGGGAGCTCACTCCCAACCTTCCAGTCGGAAAGCCCAGCAGCAGCGGTTTAACCCGCTGCACCACCATGTCCCATTAAAGATATTACACTCTGGTTTTTCCACTTAATTCCAGGTGAAATTCCACATCCAATAGATACAGCATGATGGTAGTATTCTGTAAATTTGCGATTTTTGAAATTTGGGGTTCAGTGGTGACACTCCCCCTGAGAATGACACCTGAGGCACTGTGTCCCCCACCCCATAGGTAGCTATGCCACTGGCCAAGAGAGACCTCTGCTGCTGCTACAGCCTTTAACTACAGCAAAATAGTTTTCTTTTAAAAATGAACCATGTCACCACTGGCAAACTAGTAATTTCACTCCTAGTCTCATTTTGTTCTGGATAATCTCACACACAACCCATAACCATTGCCAAAATATTCACTGCATGTAAATGGGATGGTGGTTTTTGGAGCACAGCATTTTTGTTCAACCCTTTAAAATTATGAGACTGCTGTTAGGGAAGACTGAAATTCTTGTCATGTGATATCTGGTGGTTCATATGTACGCCAGTGCGCTTCTTGGCAATGCTTCATTGTAAGTAATATAATATGGGAATAAAGGGAAAACATTTAACAAGGAGGATGTGGTGTGGTGAGGCACCGTGCTTAGCGCACTTCCATCTTGTCACTGTCATCATGACTGAAGGTCAGAAATACGAATCATTTGGCAGAAAGTGTCAGAGCACTGTGCCTTTTATTTGCATATTTGATTGGTGTTGTTGTTCAGTCACTAAGTCGTGTCCGACTCTTCACGACCCCATGGACCACAGCACGCCAGGCCTCCCTGTCCTCCACTAGCTTCCGGAGTTTGCCCAATTTCATGCTCATTGCTTCGGTGACACTCTAACCATCTCATCCTCTGCCGCCCCCTTCTCCTTTTGCCTTCCATCTTTCCCAGCATGAGGCTCTTTTCTAAAGAGTCCTCTCTTCTCATGAGGTGGCCAAAGGATTTGAGCTTCAGCTGCAATACTTTTTCTTCCAAGGAGCAATCAAGCTTGACTTCCTGGAGGATTGACCGATTGGACCTCCTTGCAGTCCAGGGGACTCTCAAGAGTCTTCTCCAACACCATAATTCAAAAGCATCTATTCTTCGGCGCTCTGCCTTTCTTATGGTCCAGCTCTCACAGCCATACATTGCTACTGGGAAAACCATCACTTTGACTATGCGAACCTTCGTTGGCAGGGTGATGTCTCGGCTTTTTATTAAGTTGTCTAGGTTCGCCATAGCTTTCCTCCCAAGAAGTAAACGTCTTTTAATTTCATGGCTGCAGTCACCATCTGCAGTGATCTTGGAGCCCAGGAAAATAAAGTCTGTCACTGCTTCCATTTCTTCCCCTTCTATATGTCAGGAAGTGATGGGAGTGGTTGCCATGATCTTAGTTTTTTTGATGTTGAGCTTCAGGCCAATTTTTGCACTTTCCTCTTTCACCCTCATCAGAAGGTTCTTGAGGTCTTACTCACTTTCTGCCATTAGAGTGGTATCATCTGCATATCTGAGGTTGTTGATGTTTCTCCCAGCAATCTTGATTCCAGCTTGTGAATCATCCAGCTCAGCCTTTCTCATGATGTACTCTGCATAGAAGTTAAATAAGCAGAGTGACAGTATACAGCCTTTTTACAGTATACAGCATATTTGATAGAAGCTATCATTTGAACATTTCTCTATGCATTTAAAGATTTTGATTTATTGTGCCACAACGAAAGGTATTGGAGGTAGTGTGTACATGTGGTAGTGTACTCAGCCAATATTTAGTGTGTGTGTTGGTTCTTTTTTCTTCTTGTCCTCTCCCTCAAATTGTTGAAAATTATATTCTGGTGTACTGGCGTAGCTAATGAAAATGTAGCTGGATGCAGAGGACAAAATGATGCCCCAGAAGTGATACTGCAAAAGGAAGTGAGTGACATCACAGTTGTGTTTTCATTTTCTCATTTTTATGGTCATGACTTTTGATAGAATGGAGGTAGTACACTCTGATTTGTGTCATTGTATTCTGCATGGAATTCTGCAGCAAATGGTATATAAACATGACAATATTATTCCTAAAAAACATGATTTTTACATGGTAGTTATATTTTCGTTTTCTGATTTTTTAGCCATAATGTTTGAAAGAGTAAAGATATTACACTCTGGTTGTTTCATTGCATTCTGCACTAAATTCAGCATTGAATGGTATATAACATGATGATATTATTCATACATACCAAGGTTTTCACAATTTTGGCCACTAGTGTCAAGCTCAGCTTGTTGTGCCCCTAAATTTGTTGCCTGGTGCAATTGCACCCCCTTACACTTCTTTAGCTACACCCCTGTCCTGGTACAAAGTGAGGTTATGATGCCACTCAAAGGAAAGACTTGGATGCTATACAATGGTAATTTAACTCTGGATGATAGATGCATGGATACAATAAATGAGATACGGGTTGTGTTCCATGTATGCTGTGTGTCTTTGTCTATATGACTGGCTCAAGGTCACCCAGTGAACTTCAAGGCTGAGCAGGAATTCTGAACTCCCATATCTCATGTCTCTATCATAGTGTTATTCAAACTGTGGGTCGGGACCCACTTGGTGGGTTGCGACCTGATGTCAGGTGGGTCATGGAAAGCTGGAAGCAGCCATCTTGGAAACTGCAGACCTTACTCTTGAGATATTCCTTTTATGAGTGTTAGCAGTTTGAATTTTCAAGTGAGGGTTTTTAAAAATTTTGTTTGTAGTTCAGTGCTTCTACATAATATCTTGTCCGACTCTTGCTTTCTGTGAGGGATGTTTTATGGTTGTACAATTACTGCAGTCTAAGAATGCCAATTTACATTTCAGGAGTGTTATTTTATGTTAGAATGACAACACTTCCTGCTTGATGATTTCTCTTCCTGCCACATCACTTCCAAGTTAATGACATCACTTCTGGTGGGTCCCGGCATGACTGCCATTCTAAAAAGTGGGTCCCAGTGTAAAAGCTTTGAATACCACTGCTGTATCAGATTGGTTTGCACTAGGAGTTGACTGCTTAACCATGTATTTAGTCAACACTTGTTGAATGTTGGTGTAAAACAAAGGCATGCATTTGTTTCAAGATGCTGGTAACAATTTCTGCAAAAGGACTGAATCCACATGAAACAATAGCCAGGAGTTTTGGTTTTGGTTTGGTTTGAAAATTGTAAGAAATGGAATGATGACTTTACATAGATGTGGAGCTCTTATGGGTGGAGCTGATTTTTGTAGAAGGAGCCTGTAACCCCATGGATATGAAGAAAGGACCATTTGCTTCTTTTCCAATTCTTATCTTGTCTTACAGGTTTTGTCTGCAAGGTGCAGTGTTCTTTTTCTCCTTTTCACAGTAGGCAAAACGTTATCTGAATAATGTTAGCCTTTTGACACTTCGCATGAGATTTTTTTTTTAAAAAAAAATCACCAAATATTGTGACTACAAACATTCTTTTTCTGGAACTGGAAGTTGTCTTAACACTGCAGGGGAGATCAATGTGGCATAACTTAATGTTAATGTGTTGTAAGCATCAGGTCTTGGGATTGTCTAGCAGTGTCCCTGAAAGACTGCACTTACTCACCTGCTCAGATACATTTTGATATGCTTCTGCAGTTTATCCTTCCCCATAAATATTTATAGCCAGTCATGCTTCAGCAGTTCAGAAAAATCTCCTTTCATAGCCATCATCTTTGACTTAGCAATGCAAGGGAATTACTTTGCTACAATACTCAAGAAGTTCAATTGCTGCACAAAGAATCTGGAGGTCCCTAATGACATTAGGGACGTGGTGGCGCAGCGGGTTAATTTGCTGTTGCTGGGCTTTCCAACCAGAAGGTTGGGAGTTCAAGACTGCATGACGGAGTGAGCTCCTGTTGCTTGTCCCAGCTCCTGCCAACCTAGCAGTTCAAAAGCACCTAAATGCAAGTGGATAAATAGGGACTACTTCGGTGGGAAGGTAACGGCGTTCCATGCGCTATGGTGTAGAGTCATGCCGGCCAATGACTATGGAAACTGTCCTCGGACAAACACTGGCTCTACAGGCTTTGAAACGGAGATGAGCATCGCCCCCTACAGTCGGTCATGACTAGACCATTCGGTTGAGGGGAAACCTTTACCTTTAATGACATTGTGGTAGCAGGTGTGCCATTACGTGCTGAGGAGGTAGCTGCAACCTGCAAATCAAGACCACAACCTTGCATGCACCTAAAGCATTTCACACGTGCATGGTGGGTGCGCTAATGTTTTGCTACCTAGCAGGTCAAGATGGTGATGTAGCAAACACAGGGCAGAGGGGATGGCCTGCCTTGGGTACTATTCAAAAGGGGGATGCATTTGTCTGCCTCCTTTTCATATGTTGATGGCTTTGCATTCTGACTGTTGTCTCCTTCCCCCTCCATTGGAAGCAAAATTAAACAAATGCCTTGAAAGGAAGAACAATAGGGATTGGAGCCTGGTCGCAAAGCCATTGCAACTACCGGTACCTCCTCTTCATGTTTTGGTGGTTTTGCTATCTTTGGTGGGTTTGAGTTTTGCGGTGGTTTTGGCCTTTGGAAGCTTTTTTAATCAGAGCCTCCAAGTGGGTAGCAACCAGATTGCGGAGCCACTTCTGCCTCCAGGAGAACCCGTGGGAAGAGGAAGCGAAATGAGAGGGTGGGATTGCTTCTCTTGAACAACGGCGAATTGGTGACCTGTGACAAAGAGAAGGCAGAGCTGATAAATGCCTACTTTCATGGATAGGGGACCTTGAAAACACCCACTACATGCAAAGAAGCATGTACATGTGCTTCTGGATCATGGCCTAAATTTAGTCTTCATTTGAAAACTTTGAAGGCAGTATTTAGGAGAGTAGGGGTGCAATCCTAACTTGGAATTAGGCCAGCACAAGGGACTTGTGCCAGCCCAGGAGTTTTGCAAACACACTATAACGTGAATTTGGACCACTCTTGGAGCCAATATCCATTGTCCCTTGTGCTGGCCTAACTCCAGGTTAGGATTGTGCTGTAGAACAGTTAGCATGAAGGGGTCCAGAAGATGGAGACTGCCTTACCAGAAAGACTTAATATGGTGAATTGAACCTCCTCTGTGCTTTTCAGTGCTGAGTTCTATGAAGTGGCAGCAAATCGGTAGACATACAGTCTGAATATATACTGAAATGCAGTGTACATACAGTAACAGCTTAATGATATTTTTATAACTGCATGGATGATTGTTTATCTCACCCAAAAGAGAGAATATGCAATCACTACCAAACCTTATTTGGGAAAGATGCATGTGCCTATACACCAACAGAAAAAATAACAGCGTCGTTCTGAATTGGCTTGTATATAATAATTAAATCCTAAAGCTTGGCTCTACTTGTTTAGTATAGCTTCTGCAGTGTCCTAGATGGTTAAACAAGTTTTAAAAAACCCCTGACATGACAAAGTGGCAGAACTACTAAATGGGAAATGGGTTCATAAACAGAACATTTTTCAAACAATTTGCTTGCCTATTAGAAAATGAAAATTTAAGCGCCGTATGGTAGCTGTTTTTGAATCTTCCTATTTTAGATGGGAATACATCTTTGCCTCTGAATTCTAGTTTTCTCCCCAGTACTAAATTCCTTAACAAGACATCTCAAGCCTTGTAATATAATGCATATGGAGACCGAGGGAGGGAAATGGGAGGGGGAGAACGCGACTTGGGGGAAAGATGTTCTTTGAACTTGATTCCGCAGCCTTTGCCATTTGAATGGTGTCGAAAGTGAAGCTTGACTGCCAGGGGGTCTTGTCACTCAGCAGGTCCGGGGAAGCCGGGGACGAGAAGCTGGCCCAACCTATGAGCCATCTGGGAGCACTTGCTTGTCTTTTGTCAACACATTTGCGCCAGGCTTGGTTTTAATAAGACTCAGAGGCAGTGGTGTTATCCTACCGGTACGCTGGGCGGGACATCCGGGTGATCGGCAGCCCGCCTGTCGCGTTCCACAGTGTTACATCGTTTGCGTAACGTACGCAAGCGGCATAATTGGTTACGCAAACGGCGTAACGCTGCGGTACGCAACGGGCGGGCTGCCGATCACCCGGATGTCCCGTCCAGCGTACCGGTAGGATAACACCACTGCTCAGAGGTGGACCCGCTCCCTTCCAGCAAACAATATAACAGCAGTGATCACAAGATGTGTGTGGTAGTGCAGACTGTTTGTATCGGCAGTGGCTTTGAAGACTTTAATCTGTGGGCTTCCAGAGCAAAGAAATACTGAGACTAGGCATTGTGTCTTGGAAAACAATCCTGCACGCAGAGGCCTGTTGTAAAATTGCTCTTTAAAATGGCAATCTATTGCAACCCATTAGACCAGTGGCTCTCCAACTTTTTAGCACCATGACCCGCTTTTTAGAATGACACTCTGTCCAGGACCCACCAGAAATGCCATCATTGTGATGCCGGAGCCTGCTGCTTTCCTGTGAATGTAGCAATAATATGGGTAATTTCTTAGCTATTCTCCAACAGCAAAGTGAATAGGAAAGTAAAAAAAAAAAAAGCCTATTTACAACCTTGACAAAAACAAAACAACCACACAGCCCTCCCCCTTTCCAGCATCCAATTGTCCCATATTTTCAATATGGATGCTCTATGTACTTTGCAATCCACTTGTGGGTCCAAACCCACAGTTTGGGAACCACTGCACTAGACTACTAGACCAAAAAAGAGAGAGCTAGAAAAAATATTTGTTTATAATTAATAATTAATAATAATCAGGGTCCTGTGCTCCTGAGACTGCTAGAGACCTCACATATAGTATGTGTGTTTAGACATTTGCTAGATTCTCCCTAGAAATGGAGTTTCAAGGATTGTTACCCCAAACCTTTACAGTCATTTCCAAGTACTCAGAAGGCTGATGTAGAGAGCAAGATGTGAAGTTATGGACTTGATCTTTGGCACCCCAATTACTAGAGAAAATTGGACAATGTAACCTTTTAATTTGGGGGGGGCATGAAGATTACCTCACACCACAGGTTATCATTCCAGCCACAAAAGCAGTCTCTCCATCTTTATTTATTTATTTATTTATTTATTTGCGTACCCCATAGTGGCAAAGCACTGGAAAGGGAGGGTGTATTCAGTAGGTTTCATGTTTTAAAAATTAGTCACTTGTGTTTATTACAGTTAAACCCCAACCGCAGTCTGGTTTCTTCCTTGGTGGTGGTGCAATGGTAATAGGCTAGCTCAGAATGCCAGATGCAAGGGAATGGCAGCAAGATGTAAGTATCTGGTTGTCTTGTGTGCTCCTTGAGGCATCTGGTGGGCCAGTGTGAGATACAGAAAGCTGGACTAGATGGACCTTGGCCTGATCCAGTGGGGCTGTTCCTCTGTTCCTCACATGTCTGAAGAGGAGCCTCTGGTTCTGGTGGCTGTCAAAGAGAAATGCTGTGGAGAATCTTGCCTGGCCACCAGTGTCTTTACCTCAGAATTTTTCAGAATGCCAGGTATACAGGAGTGGCAACAGAATGCAGGCAGTCTGTTGTCTTGTGTGCTCCCTGAGGCATCTGGTGGGCTACTGTGAGATACAGGAAGATGGACTAGATGGGCCTTTGGCCTGATCCAGCAGAGCCGGATGTTCTCATGTGCTCCCTGTGGCATCTGGTGGGCCATACAGGAAGCTGGAGTAAATGGGCCTTTGGCCTGATGCAGCAGGGCTGTTCCTATATCTGGATTGTCAGATGCTGGAATTTTCTTCTGCAAATGAGGCAAGTTTGCTCGCAAAGTGTTTTTTTTTTTTTAATATACAGTATATTTCAGAAATCTTCTGTGGCCCATCAAAAATCGGCTCATAACTGATGAATCCTGACCCACAGTTTGGTAAACAATGGGGTGGATTATTGCACATCACTTGCAGACACCAAAGCTTACTGATATATTTGATGTCCAAGTCGTACAAAAGAAAATGCAAATCACAATGCACAGTATAAAATTTTTATTCTGCTACAAAGCACTGTTGTTGTTTTTCTTACTGCAATTGGAAAATATATGCTTAGCAGTAAAATTCAATGACCAGTGCCTGGAGCTACTGAAGACAAATGAAGGAGAGACTTTCTAAAAACAAGCAAAACAAAGCCCTGCTTACGTTTTGAAGCATTATATAGTGTGAGTCAGAATGACATTGAAATGAAAATAACAGCATCTGCTTCAATCTCCTTTCTCGTGAAAGAAATGTAGATGATAACCTCACAAAATTGAGAAATAATAAAGCTAAGGTTTTAAAGCTCATAGACAACAGTACCTTTCTTAGGCTGCATGTTCGTAAACACATCTAGCACAACTGAGGAATGTACACCTCTGTATTGGGGGGATTCATATTTTTGTGACTAGCCTACAGATTCCTTTGAATATATTGCTGTTGTATATCCTTTGAATATATTGACTACAGTCAGCTGATACAGTCAATCCTTGTTATCCACTAGGGGTAGGTTCCCAGAAAACCTAGTGGATACTGAGTTAGCGGATACTGAGGGTGCAATCTGAACCTGGAGTTAGGCCAGCTTAGTTAGGCCAGCAAAGTTTGGCCAGCATAAGGGCCACTGTAAAGAGCATTTGGGTCACGCTCGGAGACAGGGAGGATAGCTCATGTCTGTGTGCTGGCCTGTCTGGCTCCGAGAGTGGTCCAAACATATTTTATGGTGGCCCTTGTGCCGGCCAAACTTTGCTGTCCTAACTAAACCGGCCTAATTCCAGGTTAGGATTGCGCCCTTAGTCTGGCACAGTTAGGCCAGCAAAGTTTGGCTATCACAAGGGTTACCGTAAAGTATGTTTGGGCCCCTCTTGGAGTCAGAGTGGTCAGCACACAGAAGTGCACTATCCTCCCTGACTCTGAGAGTGGTCCAAATACACTTTACAGTGGCCCTTGTGGTGGCCAAACTTTGCTGGCCTAACTGTACCAGCCTAACTCCAGGTTAGGATTGCACCCTGAATCATTGAGCTTGTGGGAAATATAGGGTTAGGTGCAAGGAGTCCCTCTTCACTATATATTGTATGGACATTATGAATCTAAATCTAATGTAATACCGTACTGTATTTTGTTGTATTGCATATATTGTGTAATATTCTATTTTATTCTATTCTGCATTTTATTTTAAGGAGAAAACACACAGACGAGCAGATGAAGGTGCAGTACAGCACATAAAAATGAATTCAAAGGAAGCATTGCTTGGTTTTCCAAGCAAATTTTTTTTACGGTGCATTGCAGGCACCCTACTTGCCATTACAGAATAGCACCAAATTGGTGCCCCACTCCCCAAAAAAACCCATAGAAAATGATCAGATTAAGACAATGTTTTCTCTGCCAGTACAGAGAAAACATTGCTAGGTTTTCCATGCTCCCCAAAGTGAAGCACAACAATGAGAAGCAGCCATAATATAATTGGCTCTCATGTGAAATAGCACAATTAGAGGAGGCATCTCCCAAAAAAAAGACTCTCCAAAAAGATTCTGTAGGACAGAAAAAACCCGGAGAGGTTAAACGGAGCAATGGACACAGTAGCAATCCCCAAGACGACAAAGGAAGCGACTAGTTGCTGTTTAAGATTTGCTATTAGCCGATCAGGGGCCAGGGCTTTGAGTCAGGGTGTGAATGCCCACCTGGGGTCGGTCTTTAGTCTGACGCCCATTCAGCAGCTGCCTTTGCACCATTCTCTGCCTTAGTTTAACTGCTGCCAGTCTCCAGCTTTTCCTCCTCTCTATCTTACTGAAATAAAGTGGGCCTATGTATCATCCACGTGTATACCTGTGATTATTGGAGACAAACTCAGCGGTGTACCTAGAGGGGGATCACAACATTAAGTTTAGCAAGCAGCCTCTCCCCCTCCTCTTCGGAGCCATTCCCAGTGGCTAGAGCAAAACAAAGGCTACCTTGGCTATGAATGAATAAAGGCTACCTTGGATCCTTCAAAGAGGAAGGGGAACAGCTGCTTGCAAAACTTAGTGCTCATTTGATACCATTTCTCAGTTTGAGTATGACATGGTTGCTTTGGAAATATCATGTTTCTCTTTTGTTCTGAATCACATCATGCTGATTACAAAAAAAAAAAAAAAAAAGATCCAAGTCAAACTTATTCATTCATTTAAATTTCATTCATTCATCTATAAAACTGAGTGGGTTTTTTGGGAGGGCTGCGAAAATTTGTAAAATACAATATATGATCTAAAAAGTCTGGGTACCCCTAATTTAGACATTACAGTCCTGAAGATGAATCAGATTGCGCAAAGTGTGATAAGGATGTGAGGCTCCATTTTGGGTCCCTAAAAGAGCTTGCTATGACCTTTATGTTTGACACTATCTGTCACAGCGCTGCAGCAATTAGAAAATCTGTATCTGCCAAGCTAATTTTGTTTTCTTATGCCTAAAGCACACCACACAGGCAATCCTTTTTTTTTTCTTGGTAAGGAAGGTTTGCCTTTCTGCTTTCTCTGGGATAAAGAAGGTGAAGAAAGTGATATGGTTATGACGGCTTTTTAAACATGAGTATTATACAGGAGCCAAGAATCTGTCAAAGCAGTGGACATTTACTGTCGCAAAGAGACTTTTAAAAAGAGTGCCCAGCAAGAGAGGTTAAAGAATAGAGCCCCAGCCAATTTTGAATTGGCTAGTCTCCACTTGTCTGAGGAAGATCGAGTCTCTCTGGAAAACTAATTCCCATGCACAGGCTTTCAAACTTTGGCCTCTGCTTTTTTCTTAATAAATGCTGGACATCTGCCATGCATTGCTTGTTGCTTTGGAGAAAAGGCAGCTTCACTGAATTGTGCACTTGCAAAGGTTTTTTTTTTTTTTCCTTTCCAGTTGTAACATCCAGAGGTTGGCAGGCTACTTTTCAGCCTCAAGTCAGAGTTCACATTAACCCAAGCACCACTTTGGTGCTTATCTAAGTATTTTCTATAGTCAACTTCTTGTTTCCTTCAATCTAGCCTCTTCATGCATTCTGGCTGCCTGAAACCTGCCTGCATATTGCACAAGAAGCTTGCAGGTTTATTATATAGCATCCTCTAAAAGAGAGAAACATTTTGCTATGGTAAGCATCTAAACAATGTTAATGGCATGCAGAGGAGCCATGGAGATAGAGTTTACCTGTATCCACAGTTTCTGTATCTGTGGAGGGCCCCAGAACAAATTCCCCATGGATACAGGGGCACCTATATTTTCTTACAGATTTCAGTATGTCATAGATCTGATGATGATCTCTATGACATGCATCTAAAGTAGCGATTCCCAAACTGTGGGGGTTTGGCCACAATTCTTTGGTTCCCGAAACAGATAACGTAACTTAGGCTATGTGGATCAAAGGTTAAATAACTTGCTACTTGGGAGGAGCACTGCTGCCCAATCACCATTACCTCTGTGGCTATGAAGTGAAATATTTTTAAGGTGGGGTCCTGATGCTAAAAAAAATTGATCTAAAGCAATTCAAAATTTCTGAACTAAACCACTTTTTATGGTTTGAACCAGATCTGAACTGGATAGTTTAAAAATACTTATGAACCTGAGCTGGAATTGCAACCAAACTCAATGTTAAGTGGATCTTTATTATTAGTATTTAGTATTAGTATTATTAGCATTATTAGTATTCACATTATTGTAAGAAATGTATCCCTGCCATTCCCTTTCCCCCGCCATACCAAAACAAAAGGCCAAGATGGCTTACAGAGTTACATACTATAAAACAAAAATACATTAAGAAATCAAGAACAAAAGCATTAAACATTAATTTTAATATTCACACACACACACACACACACACACACACACACACTTAAAATGGGGTAAGACCCAACACAACTTGTTATGCCATTAGAGGGGAACCAGTCGAGCTACAGCACTGTTCCAGAGGCAAAGGAAACATCCACCAATCGTCCAAATGCCAGATGAGATTGGTATGTTTTGAGCCCTCTCCCAAAAGCCATGAGACTGTGGGTAGTTCTTAATTCCTCTGGAAGGGAATTCCATCTTTGTGGTGCCACTATAAAGGCCTGCCCCTGAGCCACTATCCCTTTTACATGGGATGGAGGTGGCAATTGAAGGACAGCCCCTTCAGATTACTTAAGAGCAGGGCTTTTTTTTCTAATGGAATGCACCGGAACAGCGTTCCGCCACATTTTTTGTCCCGGCGGGCGAGGAATCAGGTGGGGGAAGCTGCGTCTTCCCCCCACCTGATTCCCCACCCGCTGGGAGAAACCGCGCACGCCCTTTGTCGGCTTTTCCCTGCTGCCGCTGGCCTCAAAGTGCCAGCAGCAGCTGGGAAAAGCCGGCAGCGAGGGCGGGGAAGCCGCCGCACCTCCACCGAGCCGGGAGGCATGCTTGCATCTCCCGCCCTGGCTATCGGTCGGGCACTTTAAAGTGCCCGACCGGCAAAACAAGGAGGCGGGGTTTGGCTTCTGGACAGACACCACACCCCGCAACGTTGTGACGTCATGACGTCACGACGTTGCATGCGTTCCTGCACCTTTTTCTTTTCTTTTTTTACAAAAAAAGCACTGCTTAAGAGAGTGTACTGGAATGTATGGGAAAGAGCAATTTTTTAGGTAGCTTGGACCCAACTCGCAAAGAGCCATAACAGTCAATACCATCATCTTGCATTGAGACTGGAAATGGATAGGCAGCCAGTGTAGCTGCTGAAGCAACTTCTGGCTCAGATTTACCAGTGGTTTCTCGTTTTTTTCTTACTAGTAGGATGGCTTCAGCATAGAATAACAGAACAGATGCAAAAGCAATGTCATCTTGAGGAGAATTGAATGAGAATCTTCTTGAGAGCAGGGAAGCCGTGGGAAAGGCAAGAACTGAGAAACAGCAAGATTAGTCGATACTGCATGGAGTTTGTTTTACCTTCTTTACAGCCCAATCCTAACTTGGGCTGGAGCAGGCAGGCTGGCCGGCCTGAGTTGCATCCAAATCCAAGTTGGAGGCGGCAGCAGCTTAGCATGGGGATGAACATTCCTTCGCCCTGCGGTAAGCTGCAGGTAGCCTGCAAGGTACAAGTCTGAGCCTCCCACAGCTGCCCGAGTTGTGGCCATGTAGCCTGGGGATGGGGATTTGGATGCAGCCTAATGGCCGTATCCAGGCTCCACCCCTTTTCCCAGAACAACCTTCCCCTGCCCCGTTGTGCCCCCTTCATGCCTTCTCCCCCCCTCAGAGAAGTCCCTGCACTGGCTGGACTCAGCAAGCACAGGGGTGGCTTATCGGCTGCCTCTGCAGGTGCACCTGGGTCAAAGCAAGTGGCTGCATCAGCCCAGCATTTCTTCAGCTGACGCAGACGTACCTTGTGGCACGTTTGCAACAGCCTTGGGCTGACACTTTGGATTGCACCCTTAATTTATATTTGGTTGATAAGAAAATTTACTCTTGGAGAGGAGGAATGGCTAATGTCAACTCTAATGTCAACTCAAAACCTCTTTGTGATTTTTCAAAAAAAAAAATGTGCATGCTTTCTTTAGGTTTATACTTTCTGACAGCAACGTTAGAACTATTAGAAGTGTTATGCTGCTTATATTATGTATATTTGAACCTCCTTTGTCTTATTTCCAATTTATATTAAGTTGTGTTTGGGGGGATTGGCTATTTTGCCACTAGAACACATCAATCAATCAATCAATCAATCAATCAATCAATCAATCAATCAATCAATCA
>JAJKFI010000007.1:9325216-9348130 GCA_029204185.1 Lerista edwardsae | reverse complement strand
TCAATCAATCAATCAATCAATCAATCAATCAATCAATCAATCAATCAGCAATATTTATATACCACTTTTCAGCATAGTTCACAAAAGCATTTTACAGATAAATAAGAATAATTTCTTATTCTTATTATTTATTTATTTATTTAAGAAATTTCTACCCCGCCTTTCCTCTGCCAAGGCAGATGTCCAAGGCGGCTTACAATATTAAAAAGGATAAAAATAAAGTATAACAGTTAACATTAAAAACAATTAAAAACAGTATTAAACAATAAACAATCAAGATTAAAAAACACAAACCATTTAAAAACAATTAAAAAATAAAATAAGACACAAGCCCCGTGGATCATAATAACCAGCCAGCCAACCTGTCAACAATTAAAAGCTAATTAAATTAATTAAAATTATAATATAATATATTATAATAATCTCTACACATCTCTATAATACTGTTTTTAATTGTTTATTATTTGTTAACTGTCCTGGAGACAATAACACTGAAGAATGGGGATAAGAAAATCTAAATGCATAAAGGTGCTCTATTGCTGTCAGTTTAGCAGTTAACCTGTGTTTCAAAATAGAAGAAATGTGAAGTGTTCAAAACCTGTGTGGAAGAAAAAATAACATGAACAGCTGTTGTTATACACCAATATTCTTAAAGGAGCATGAAGGTTAATTAACAGTTTGCTGACGATACAGATGGATATTAATGGTTGAGAGGTTATAGCACAGTGGCTCATGAACCCAGCGTTTTCAGTGAGATTAAATAAAAGGAACAGGAGAAACTGGAGAAATTTGAGAACAGGAGAACAGGAGAAATTTGAATGAGATTAAATCACTTATAATAATATTCCTTTTAAAGTATTTCCCACTACAATTAATTGTTCTTTAACGGTACCTACTTTTTTGAGTGACCATTGGTATAAACCACAGCATGGGTCTGTATACTATGGCTGAAATGTTTTCAGAGTTCAAACTCTACTCCATTTTAAGCTGTAATTTAAGCAAATGTTTCTAGTTGCTAAAATTTATTTGAAGAATTTATGTCCCACCTTTCCCATGCCCATGCAAATGCCCAAGGCAGCTTACGTGGCAAGTTAGTCTAAACCACAATTTTTCAATGAGGATTTTAGAAATGCACGTATTATGTGATTCACTGAATCCTCAGTCCCAGATGTAGCTTTCATAGTGTGGTTGTCTCCTCTGGATGCATACTATCAAGCTTCAGCAGTCAATCATAAATCAAGCCCGGACAGGCCCTCAAGGTTGTACTCCATTCTTTTGCCAGCAGGCTGGCAAACTCCCCTGCAACACTCACTTGTGATGATTAATCTGCTCAGCAGTGACTCCATCCGGCCACAATGGGTACAGCAGCTAAATTTAAATCTAAGCAAATATTTCTGCTGTGACCTTTACAATATGTACATGTGACTGGTGCAAAATTTTATGTATTGGCCTGTGTCATGATAACATTGCTATACAGTACAGGTAGATTATCCCTCATCTGATCATCTGAAATCTGGACTATTCCTAAATCCAGACATCTTTGTCCAAAATTTGAAGAAGAAGAAAAAACATTCTGTAGACAGAAGGTCTTGTGCTCATTCCCACGTGGTGTGTCAAAATGTGAAAAATGTCAAAGAGGCTAGCAGACACCCAAATGGGTAACAGTGAAAATTGCAAGAGGCAGCATTTCTCATTTATGCAATTATTCCAAAATCCAGAAAAATCCAAAATCTGGGCACTTTCCTGTCCCAACAGTCTGGATAAGGGATGCTCAACCTGTGGTTGCTTTTTCAGTCTTGCAAGAAATATAATAATGATGCATTTAGCATATGCTGCTTTTACATTATGATCTTGAAATTGCATTTCCCACTGAAATCTCACCCCCCCCCCAAAAGAACCTGAAATTGCACTCTAGAGACTTGCCTCATCCATTGAGAGTCAAGGTTCAAATACATAAAGGGAAAGGGGTAGGATAAAAAGAGAGCTAGTGATGTATGCTGTAAAATTCTTAAATCATAAGCTAGAGAATAGGTAAGCACTGGAGTTATCTCTCTGGAGAGAAATATGGTGGCAGCAGCAGCCAGCAAGGCATCCCATACATTAGCATGCAGGCTGCATTTGCTGAATCCAGCCAAGAAATATGAATAATGCAGAAAAATGAGGTGATTCAAGGCAGTAGATTAGGCTGTTCATCTTCACCTTATAATTATCTCTCTCTTTTTGACTCTAATAATTTTTTTAGCAAAGGAAGAGAGAGCCATGAATAAATGCAACCAGTACCGCAGAGACCCGTGTCCTGGGAAAACGCAAGTCCAGTTCTCAAATGCTAGCGAATGAACTCTGTGTTTGTGATGAGAAACATAGAAGGGAGTATGTCTGAATCCCAAGCCATTAACACAGTTCCTTTTGAACATCGATTGCTCTCCGTTTACTGGAATAATGAAAGTGAATCTTACAGAAGTTTCAACTTATTTCAGTAAATTAATATTCTGGGCTCAACAGGGAAACACACCTGCCATTCAAGAGGTTAATACTGTAAAAATGAAACAGGAGGAAATTGTGGTGTTGTATTAAGACTGTCAGTTGCAGGTACTTTAACAGTTGTTTGTGTATGTGGGTGTTCATTGGCAATGGGGTTTATTTATTATGTGCCTTCGAGAACGATGGTTCTCAAACTTTTTACAGTAAGACCCACTTTTTAGAATCGCACTTGTGTCAAGACCCCCTGGAAGTGACATCATTGAGAAGGAAATATCGTCATTGTGACTTAATAAAATGTCACTCCTGGAATGCAAATGGGCATTCTTGGACTGCAGCAATTGCACAACCATGAAGCATCCCTGACAGGAAGCAAGATGAGGACAAAGTGTACATGTGAACGTAAATATGTTCAGTGCTTATGTAAAAGCACTGAACTAAAAACAAAATTAACAAATTAAACTCTCACTTGAAAATCCAAACTCTTAACACTCACAAAAGGAATATAGCAAGAGTAAGGTCTGCAGCTTCCACGGTGGTGGCTCCCAGCTTTCCGCGACCCACCTGATGTCAGGTTGTGACCCACCAAGTGGGTCCCAACCCACAGTTTGAGAAACACTGGGCTAGAAGACTGTGCTTGGTTTGTGCTCTGCAACATTCATACAACCTAGGCCAAGCCTACATTATTTGTTGACAAAGGTAGCAAGTTCTTTTTTTTTCAAGCTATCACTCCAAAGAACAACCCCAAAATAAGCGGCCATGGTGGATTCCTGATATAATGTCTGTAGGCCTCATCCCAGCCTGGAGTCTCTATGCAAATTCTGTTTGTGGCTTTCAGCACTCTGTCTATTCTAGGTGGTGGTTGCAATTGTCACTATCTAGGATATAAAGGAGAAGTGAAAGGCTTCAGCAAGAAAAGATGGCCCCAACTCTGTTTTGTTTTTCTGAGGACACTACCTGGTTGCCTCAAATCTGCCAAGCAGCTGGCTACAGAGTGTGTATTTCTTTTCCTACAGAGGAACAAAGGAACTGCATACTGCATCAAAGGCAAAAAGTGGAACCAAGAATAAATGGCTTTAATCAAGCCCAGGGATTGAGCATATATGCTGAAAGATTGAGGGCGCAATCCTAAACTGAGTTAGGCAAGCATAAGCTAAGCCAGCAAAGTTGTTTGGACCAAATATTGGTCCAAATATGTTTGGACCACTCTAGGAGTCAGAGAGGCCAGCAGACAGACGTGAGCCATCCTCCCTGACCCCTCTGAGATGGGGCTGTAAAAATGATCTTGGAAACATGCTTTATGGTGGCCCTTGTGCTGGCCAAACTTTGCTGGTTTAGTTTATGCTGGCCTAACTCCAGTTTAGGGTTGCGCTCTGAATTTTTTCTTTACGGCCAACTCTGTCAGAGAAGAAAACTGCTCTATCTAAGGGTTCATTAGGGGGTTGATGACCCCAACGGGCCTCCATGAGGCATCATTATAATAGTGAACTTCTGTGCTCCTGAGCCCTCTGTGATTGTACAATTGTCTAAATGTAAATCCTATACCAGAGCAGAGGGAGAGTTCATGACTGAATTTGTAGCATGCTCAAGCATCTTGCATCTAGTTCAGTGGTTCCCAAACTGTTCAGCATCAGGCCCCTGTGGTTATAATGGTGATTGGGCAGCAGTGCTCCCTTTGTTGCAAATGGCTTAATCTGCCTTGTCAATTTCGCGACCCACCAAAAATTGGATCATGATCCAGTGGTTGGCCACAGAACCACCGTTTGATCGGGTTACTTGGGGGACATGCTGAAAAACCAGCTAGTTGGAGCCAGAGCAGGCACTGACCTCGCCTGGGGCGGGGTGGTGTCGAAACATGTCATCATCCCCTCCTTGCAGCCTAGCCACGCCCCCTGCTTCTGGAATCGCTCCATTTCGGAAAGTAATGGAGCCAAATGTGGGCAGGAGGCCCCACCTCTGTGCTGCTTTCTTCCCCAGTGAGCCCAGCTCCCTTGAAGGCACTATAGCAGGTGCATCACTGAGACGCCTTTGCAGCTTGTATGGGTTATTGGGAGACAGCTTTTCAGCACTGTCTTTTATCATGTCAGATGGGGCTGTAAAGATGATCTTGGAAACTGTCCTTCCAATGGAATTTGTAGAACAAAGGCAACCAAGATTCCAAGCCACACTGATCCTCAGAATGAAGTTTGAAACAGACAGCTCCAAACCAAAGGAAAAACAAACATATTCAGCCAGTGCGATATCTGCAACGAACCCTTGCTACTCCTGTGAAGATCATCACCCACGGACCTGCTGGTTTCTGAGAGCTCAGGGTAACCTCTGTAAAAAGGAGAGCTGCTTATGGATGATCTGTTGCGGTGAAGAGCAGAGGGAAGGTAGCCACGGAAGAGCATTCACCACTGGAGTTCAAAGAGTGAGTGACTATTAATGGGATTAGACAGATCATGTTCACACCATATCAGCACTCTACAAATGGGTTGGTGGAAGAGCTGGTGCAGACTATAAAGGCTGCATGTAAGTAGGTCATGAAACTGGCAGAAACTTTCATTTGAGAATTTTCTGTTTCCTGGGTTTTGAAGCTGCATTTGCACCAGTGGGACTTGTTGAGTCCATTCAACATAGTCAGGTCTGTCAAAAAGAAGAGGTCCCATGAAATGATACGACTTAACATTCTCTACAGTACCCAAGTCCAGGAGATTCTGTGTATAAGAGCACAATCCTAACCTGGAGTTAGGCCAGCACAAGTTAAGCCAGCCAAGCTTGACCTGCACACAAGACATAGTAAAATATGTTTGGGGCACTCTTGGAGTCAAGGAGACCAACACACAGATGTGCACCATCCTCCCTGACTCTGCGAGTGGTCCAAACGTGCTTTACACTTTGTGCCCGCCAAACTTTGCTGGCCTAACTTGTGCCAGCCTAACTCCAGGTTAGGATTTCCTGAGAAGGCCAAGTGGTTTCTCGTGTTTCTGATATCACAGGCTGCACCACTCTCAGATATGATCCATGGGGAACGCATGGCTACACCACCACCTGCTGTCATGGAGTCAGGAGAATTCCTATAACGCCACTTACAGTAGGTCATCTGAGCTTCCAGAGACCAAGAGAGTACTGAGTGAGGACCATGGTGCTTGAGGGCTAGCTTCTCCTGCAATGAGTCCAGCCTTCATGGATCCAAGTTTTAGGGGTAGATCCCTGAGTCAGCCAAGAGTAATTCTAGGACCTATTCAACCTGTGGACATACCAGGATAACATGACGCTGTCCTATCTGTGTCTCATAGTTCTAAAATAATCCAGAGATGTCCTGTGACATTGAGTTTGTAGCTAGAAAGCCAGGGCCCAATAATCCCACCCTTCTTACTGACTGATGTGGTCAGTCTACCCTGTATCTCTAGTTAGTCTCCCATTGATTTGTTTCTGTTGCCTGGTTTTTTTTTTCTTAATTTAGTGATAAACTTCAGAGGGAAAGATGTGAAAACTTAAGGTTTAAATCTCCTGCCCTGCAGTAGATGGGTGGGTAAGCTGTTTATTAATGTATGTTCCTGAGAGAAGGCTGTTTCTGGTTTGTGCTCTTCATTTTACAGGTCTGGTGTTGGTATGTTCCCACTTGAGCCAGTCCACACAAAGTTTGGTGATGGTTCATTGGCTTCAGTAGATTTGAGCTGAGTATGTAGCAAATGTGGTCAGTACATAGCAAATGAGGCAATCCTGTAATTGCTTCAATCTGAGTCTAGGTCTCAACCAACTCACATAGTATGTTCAGTGTAATGAACTTCCTTCCATTCTAATCCTACCTGTACTCTGAGGTCATCTGGGGGGGCCCTTCTGAGTGTGCCGCCACCAGGAGAGGTGAGGGGGATGGCGGCCAGGAACAGGGTGGCCGCCCGACTTTGGAATACCCTCCCCTTAGAATTAAGAATGGCTCCCTCTTTGGCAACATTCCGGCGGGGGCTGAAGACTTTTTTATTCAAACAAGGCTTTAACTGTTGACAGGCAGGCTGGCATTTTTTACATTCTATTTTTTAAATTGTGGGATCCACGGAGCTTGCTGTTTTTTTTTCAAATTTTAACTGTTTTTAATACTGTTTTTAATATTGTTTTAATTGTACTTATGGTGGTTTGTTGTACTGCCGTTTAATGTTGTAAGCCGCCTTGGGTGCCCTCAGGCAGAAAGGCGGGATAGAAAATGAATGAATGAATGAATGAATGAATGATGTGCTGGCCTCTTACCTTGACTTTCTCCTTGCACCAGCTGAAAGGAATGTGCCATGATTATGAAGAGGGAATTTTGGAAAGCAGTACATGAGATGCTACAAAAGATGTTGAAATTCATTATTCCATTTAGACCCGAACAGTTTCTTTTGAATATTATGCCAATGATTCAAGATAAAGCAATTAAACATGTAATTATACATATTAACACTGCAGCGAGGCTAGCATATGCACAAATGTGGAAATTAGAAGCTGTACCTTCCAAAGAAATGCTAAAGGACAAAATTTTTGAATTGGTAGAAATGGATGTATTAACGGAACATCTGAAAGAAGGAAATGGTGAGAAGATTCAAAGATACTGGAGACCCTTCTATGACTGGATAAAGAACTTGAATTAGAATACAAGACAAAATGGCTGATTAACTTAAGCTATTCTTTTTTGGGATAAAGTTACGGATATTGAAGTATAAGATAAAGATGTTTTAGAATAATTCGATGTAGAAAAATTTATGGAAGCGTAGAAAAGAGTGTTGTAACCCTCACCTACCCCTTATGTAAAATCCCACCCTCTCTCCCTTCCTTACCCACCTTTGACTTATATATAAATGAAGAGGAGAATAGAATGCTGGTCAGCTGATCTAGCTAAGGCCTGGCGCTATAAATGAGTTTTGAGCAGAAAAGAGAAGAGCCTCTTTGTAAGCTCAGGAGCTAGTTATTTTATGTGCCTCTTCCTTTTTATTTGCACTGAATGTATGCTTCTCTACTAATAATTATAATTGCCTTTCTGTAGCTTTCTGTGCCTGGGTTTTATAGTCTTCAATAAATTGTCATGTTTAAATTCACAGTAGTCCTGTGGGTTTTGTATGAAGGAACTGAACACTTCTTACCCCGCCTAGCACTTCTATTTTCCTTCTGGTTTGGGGATTACCCCCAAAGCAAAGAAACTTAAGGTCAGCGAACTTCGGAGTGGGTCAGGACTTCAACATTCAGTGTTACTACTGAATTTGCTTTTGCTTGCATGGTGGTTTGGCAAATTTCATTTAACCTGCAAGGGAAGTAATTGAACAATTAATTTTCCATGCAGCTCAACCATGACCTGCTCAGGCTATGCTTGGCTGGTCATTTGAATTTGCCCCAAGTGTCTGTCGATTGGAAATCTTTGTATAGTGATCAAAATTGATAAAATCATCCCTCCACTCTGGCTTGGGAAGATATATACTTTATTTTGCATAGTGATAGGGTCACATAAGAAGACATCATTGATGCAGACTCTTGGAATACGAAACGTACAGCCCATGTTTACTTACATGACTATGAGCTCAATCCTACCTTATCTAGTCGGTCTAGTAAGGCCGACATAGCAGGCCATATCCAAAGGCCCATTCAGAGGCGGCGGCAGCAACGTGCAGGACAAGGGACGGTTTTCCCCTTGCACCTGTGTAAGTCCCAGTCACCTCTATGGGCCTGCTGGGATCTGCGCCAGCAAAATAGCAGGGAACGTGCACGGGAGCAGCCCAAATCGGGGCCGCCATGACTGGGAACCGGTGTTAGGATATGGCATTACAGCCTTCCTGCATCATAACCGCATCTTAACCGCCATCTCCACCCACTGTGCCGCCCAGTTATGCCCCCGGAACACCTCTGGAACGCCCTAGCAGAGGCCCTGCACTGACCAAGCAACACCGGCGCTTGACTGGCACATGGCCGGCGCTGCCGACGGTTGCGCCAGCGCCTGAGCGCTGCCGCTTGTGCCAGCCGAGCACCATAGTGCAGACGCACTTTATGGCCAGTGCTAAGGGGTGGGGGTTGGGATTGCGCTGCCCATCTCTTTCCCAGTTTTCTGGCAAAGTCCCAAAATGCTTTTTATTTTAGTCAAATAACACTAAGCAGCTTTGTTGTCCTTGGTGCCTAGGCTGTCCCTTCCATGCCGGCCATGATAATAAGCATTTTGTCTTCAGCACATTAAACATTAAAACCCTCTTTGCAGTATGCTTGCTTTTAATTTGCTTTGTTTTGGTAGCAGTCCAAACTGTGTAGATGAAAATCCCCTTGGGACCTGATGTGGAATATAATGTGTTCTGTAGTGTTGGCTGTAAACATGATAATAAATTAGAGGATGAATATTCATTAATTTTCATACCCTTCTCTGCCTTTACTTGTTTACACCTATCTCAATGATAATAGCAGTTTTCTGACTTCAGATTTTCACCCAGTTGTATGGGAGCTATTTGACCTGGGGCTAAAAGGGCTAGAGGTGATGCCTTTGTATAATACCCACTACATAAATTGTAGATCTCTTCCATTTAATTTAGCTTTAATGGATGGTAATGGATTTTTTTTTTTTGCAAACATATGCTCTATAAATTGACAACTCACCTTATCAAAGGGTCAGTCAAGGGTCAGAGCCGTTCAGGAGTTTCAACTGCCTGTGGATTGTCTGCAGCTGCCTGTTGATTGTCTGCAAAGTGTCTGCTGACCAACTTTTATGCTTGCAGAGAAACTCTGCAAGCTTTGCAGCTACGCTTTGTGGAGAGCTGCCCTTTGATCTCCTTTCATTGTTTATATTGGTCAGAGCTGTACAGCTAGCAATGCTGTTAACTCCTTATCTGTTAACTCCCCTTCTGAAGTTGCCATACTGTTGTGTGTTTTAAACGTGTGGGTTTTTTTTCATGCAGTTTGAATCCGTTTCCCCCCACATCAATTCAATGCTATCTGTCTTGTGTCATTATTTTTTTTTTTGGGGGGGGGGGTTATGCTCCTTTTCACAAGCACCATTTACCCTCACTCTTCCTTCACATCAGTGATAGGCTCCTTACCTTCTCAGTGTGGGAAAAACAAGGGAGGGAAAAATCAGACAAAATTATAGTCAGATACCCCAAGTTCCCCCACCCCGACTTATCTGAGAGTCATAGAAAATTCCATTATTTTTGGCTCCAAACTTGCCCTTGTCTTTTCTTTGAGGTCAAAGAAATATCTATGGTAGGTCGAAGTAGGTGCTTCTCCCTGGGCTTTTGATGCCTCTGTTGTAATATGTCAGGCTGCCTGCACTTTGAGCTAAGAGCTCAAATTTTGCTTATGGCTTGGCTGAAGGGTAGGATAAAGTAATGTATTCCCAGCCATTTTTCTTCTTGTTGTTCATTTGTTCTAGATAAGTGTTCCAGACACTTTGTGCATGATTAGCTCATAAATTATTTGACTTCTTAAAAAAAGTAAAAGGACGCATGTGCTTTTTTTCCCCAAGAGCCAATTTGAAACTCAACAAATTGAGGTGCCACTAAGACTAGCCATCCCCACCAGCTACCCATGACTTGTCTTATTGGTGAGCAGTGATGAAAGTTGTTGTGGCAGGCAGCAAGATGCGAGGGAGATTTGTAGGCTTGAATTCAATGCATTCTGAACTGTTTGCTTTAGTCCATTGCTAATCACATCACAGGAAGATGGGGGATGCAGGGGCAAGCCTCTCTTCTTCCTCTCCTACTGCCGTCACTATACCTGAAGCTACTTAACAGATAAGGAAGGTAGATGGGACAGTAATGCAAGCAGCTACCTGGCACACGTTGCTGCCAGGCAGCGAAAAGAGGAGGCTGCAGACTGGAATGGAAAGCATTTGCCACCACTGTGCTGTGCCCAGACGGTTCCCTGAGGCATCTGATGGGTTGCTGTGAGATACCCTTTTGACTGTGCCACCTCCAGGAGAAGTGAGAGGGGCAGCGGCCAGGAAGAGGGCCTTCTCGGTGGTGGCCCCCCAACTTTGGAATACCCTCCCCTTAGAATTGAGAACTGCTCCCTCTTTGTTAGCATTTCGGCAGGGGCTGAAGACCTTTTTATTTCAAAAAGCTTTTAATTGTTGACAGGCTAGCTGGCTGGTTTGTTATATTTTATACCTAATGATCCACAGGGCTTGTTGTTTTTAAATTCTATTGCTTTGTTTTAATTTTGGTTTTACTGTATTTTTTTAATATTGTTTTTAAATTGTTTTTTAATGTTAAATTTTATATTTGCATGTTGTAATGCCGCCTTGGGTGCCTTCGGGCAATAAGGCGGGCAATAAATCCAATTAATAATAATAATAATAATAATAATAATAATAATAATAATAATAATAATAATAATACAGGAAGCTGGACACGATGGGCCTTGGTCTGATCCAGCAAGGCTGTTCCTCTCTTCCTATGTGTACATGTCTAAAGAAAGCTTCTGGTTCTCATGGCTGTCAAAGAGAAATGCTGTGGAGAATCTTGACTAGCCAGCAGTGTGATTACTTCAGAATTTACCTCAGAATGCCAGATACAGGGGAGTGGCAACAAGATGCAGGCATCTTGTTGTCTCATGTGCTCCCTGAGGCACCTGGTGGGCTACTGTAAGATACAGGAAGCTGGACTAGATGGGCCCTTGGCCTGATCCAATAAGGCTTTTCTTATGTTCTTATGTAATTTTTTCTTATGTAAATCTCATATTTCAAATTGTGGTTTGGGGCCATTTTGTGTTCCCCATTCCAGTGCTACTTTTGTGTGTGTGTGTGTGTGTGTGTGTGTGTGTGTGTGTGTGTGTGTGAGAGAGAGAGAGAGAGAGAGAGAGAGAGAGAGAAACCAGAAAATAAGAGGGTCAAGAACTGTATTCATGGGAATGTCTAGTTTGACCCTAAATTACAATATAAATTTAAATATTAAATTGAGTTTTATTATTTCAATACTAATAAGCCCCAGATGCATAGATTTTGCAGAAAGAAATTGCATTAGAATAACACTAGTATCAGTGCTCTAGTAGTATGTAACATTTCAGCACATTTGACAAGTACTGTCATGAGATGAAGTTGAAGACTGTGCAGATTATGACAAAAACAGGCACAAGATCTTTGTGGATTAACTTCCTAATTAGTAACCTGGTGGAAATGATGGTCCCACAGATGCAAAATCAAAATCAGAATGCAAAATGACTCTTTTCTGTGTCACAACAAGACAGACTGCCAGCACTTCACTAACAAGAAAATATTTCAGCATAAGACCATAGTACTCATTTTAAAAATAATAATAATTTGCCCTTCAGAAGCAGTGCTTGTCATACAATCAGAGTTAAAAAAAATAGAAGACATAAAACAAGATAAAACACTAACAACATAAAAGACAGCAATTCATAAAACAATGAAGATAGTTCAGGTTACATGTTGAAATTCCTGGACAAATAAAATATATATTTGCCCAGTTCAAAAAACAATAAAGCAGGTGTCAGGCAAATATCTCTAGGAAATGAATGCCAAAATTGGGGTGTTATGATTGAGAAGGCCTTTTCTGTGACCACCACCCACCTAACTTCTGGTGTTGGGGAGAGTTAGAGGATAGATTCTGATATGAGTGAAATATCTGGATTAGTGCATGTGGGTGGAAGACAGTAGTTCAGATTGTAAAACCATTGCTGAATGTTCACCTCATCTCAAAAGATGCCAAACCTAATGCTAAATAGTTTGTTCTATTTTTTTTTAAATTGTGTTTTTAATGGTGTGTTTAATGATTACCTTTATTGTTGAGTTTTGTACCAAGCTGTCTTCTAATCTATGCCATAACCAGGATGCACAAATATCAGCTATATTAATCCTAGTGCATTCTATTATTCATCTCTTGCTTTTCAAAATGACTTACAGCGGAATCCTGGCATGCTCGTAGCGCCAAAACTATGTCATAGCATCGGCACGACATCAGTAGCGCCAACGCAGGGGCACTGAGCAGTACCCCCGCATTGGCGCTACTGAAACAGGACTGGTGCTGCAGGCAGTGCCAGTCCTGTTGCACCCGCGCCGAGCCTCCCTCATGTCACAAGAACATATATTAAGAGGAGCCCTGCTGGATCAGACCAAAGGCCCATCTAGTTCAGCTTCCTGTATCTCACAGCGGCCCACCAGGTGCCCCAGGGAGGCATGAGACAACAAGATGCCTGCATCCTGTTGCCACTCCCTTGCACCTGGTACTCTGAAGTAGCCTACTACTAACGCAAGGAGGTTGCACAATCCATTATGGCCTGTAGCCCACGATGGACTTTTCTTCCAGAAATCTTCCAGACTTTTCTTCCAGAAATCTGTCCAATCCCCTCTTAAAGGCATCTAGACCAGATCCCATCACCACCTCCTGTGGCAAAGAGTTCCACAGTTTATTTACCCGCTGGGTAAAAACATACTTCCTGTTGGCTGAAGCCGGCCGGCGCAAGGGAGGCTCCATGTCAGGATGGGCACAGAATTGGCGGGTGGAGGGTAGGACTTGGGCAGGCTCCAGATTCGACCATAAGGCACAATACTAAACCTGTCCAGGAGGCCGCATAGCCCCGATTCAGGCCATGCAGTCTCCTCTGCTGTTTAACAGGCACAGATCCTAGGAGTGCATTGGGGAGGGTGGAGCCTCCCCTCCGGTAAGGGTGCAAATGTGCCCTTGCTGCGGGGAGGCTCCAGCCTCCCTGATGCAGCATCGGATATGGCACTGGCCGGCCGGCCTCGCCATTCCGGTGCTGTGTTGGATTGTGCCCTTTGAGACTCTTGGCGTCAAAAAGGCCAGCACACAGACATGCACTATCCTCCCTGACTCCGAGAGTAGTCCAAACACATTTTACGGTGGCCTTTGGTCCAGCCCAATTTTGCTGACCTAACTATGTCTGCCTAACTCCAGGTTAGGACTGGACCCTTAGTCTTTCCAAAGGGCTGCAGCTATATTTTTATTCAGACAGAACTTGTCACTACAAGCCTGCATGGGGCTGTTGTGCAACATTCATCTTCGGATCATATCTCTGATTGTTTTGATTTATTGCATCACTAATATTTTATTGTTATTTGGTATAATAACCATAAGTTGGGTCTAATTTCTTATCACTCCTTGCTCCCTCTGGAGGTATAATAATCTTTGAGAGTGCAATCCTAACCTGGAGTTTGGCCAGCGCAGTTAGGCCAGCAAAGTTGGGTTGGCACAGGGGTCACCATAAAGTATGTTTGGACCACACTCTGAGATAGAGAAGCCAACGCAGAGAGGTGCGCCATCCTCCCTGATTCTGAAAGTGGTCCAAATGCATTTCATGTTGGCCCATGTGCTGGCCAAACTTTGCCGGCCTAACTCCAGGTTAGGATTGCGCTCTCAGTGTGTATTTATGACATTATTACAGTGGCGTCATGCAGCCGGAATGCTGGGCGGGAGGAACGGGTGAGCGGCAGCCCGCCTGTTGCGTACCGCTCTGTTTCGCCGTCTTCCCTGCCCCCGGAGGGAGCAAAGTTGGGTTGGCACGCGGGGGCGGGGAAGACGGCAAAACAGAGCGGTACGCAATGGGCGGGCTGCCGCTCACCCGTTCCTCCCGCCCAGCGTTCCGGCTGCATGACGCCGCTGCATTACTACATCAACAATTTTCACTTGGAGCCTGTTGTGTTCTAGGGTTTAGTCTTAAGAAGCTAAGAGGTTTCTTAGTATAATAAATAACAAGCAGATTGAACAATTGATAAGGAATAACTTCTGGAAAACAATCACAGGCCCACACACATATACATACACTGTAATTATTTTCTAGCTACGTTTTGTTGCAAACTGACAAATGAAAGAGACATTTCCAATTAGCATTTGCAACTGATTACATAGCATCATTTAACGATAAACAGATCTGGGAAAATGAATTATGCTGTCAGTATAGAATATAAATGGTGGCCTTTCGTTTCTGGTAGAGTCAAGAAAAGGGCCTTTATACTCCAAAATGCCATGAAAACACCTATTTAGCATTCCCATTAACTCTTTCGCTGCTGCTTGCAAACCTGAACGCTCTGAATTTGCAAAATCTGAACTATTTGTCATGGCAGAAAATATATTTTCTGCTAGAAGTAAGGCTTTACTGCCAAACGTTTAAAAAGTCTGTTTGGGTGTGTGCTTGAGTGAGTTTGGTGGGTTTATATTTTTATTCTAAGACTTTATATTGCAAAATCTGCTATTTTTATTTTGTGCTATATTTGAATACATTTGAATATAGCTTATATTAACTGCCACATTAGAAATGAAATAAAATGGTGGAAGCTGAAGCTAAGTTTGTATTTTAAAATATAACTTTCAGCCAGGCAAAATAAAATGAATGGGACTTGCCTTGGTATCTGCTCTGAAACGTCATATAAAAACATTTCTGTTATATTAACAGTTATGAAGAAAAATTCATATTAATCCATTTCCCACAGGGTGCATTTTTAGAAATGAGTTTTACGAGCTTCCTTGAACACTTTCATGATTTTAATGTTGGTTATAGAGACACACACAGCATTTCTACATTTTTTTTCCATTGCTATTTAATGTTAAACAAAAAAATGGTGTTTACAATAGTTGAACAGGTTCTTAAATCCAAAGTTTGGTTTTCAGTTATTTACATGTTGAAAGTGTGTACATTCCTGTTGAAAGTAATTAACAATTATGGCATGAAGGTAGCATCTGAGGATGCAATTCCAACCAACTTTCCATCACCATGGTAAGGCCAATGAAGCTCTGAGATAAGGGAACAAACATTCCCTTACCTTAAGGAGGCCTCTGTGACTGCACAATGCTGCATATGTCCAATTGGCACAGTTAAGTTGGTTTGGATTGCATCTTGAGTCTGGATCAAGACCAGGTAGCCTATCTTGAGCTATGTGGAAAATAATCCTCATTTTGCCCCTGGTCATTCTCCGTTCTTTCCCTTATCCTCTCTTCCTGCAATAGGAAATGCAGTTCAGAGTGTAGTATAATATACCTGTTGGGGACCATTCTGGCAGGCATAAATGTTTCTCCGTATGTCCACGGAACAAGTTAGCAGAAAAGAAAAAGGGAGTGCAGTTCCAGATGTGGGAGTATGACTTAGAAAGCAGGGCCATGGGAAATGGTCATGCCTGCTTTTTTCAGAAAAAAAATGAAAATAGATGGACAGGTGGTAAAGCTACCTCATGGTGATTGTGTTTGGCCCGAACATTGCTTGTATTCTACTTTTTTTTTTTTTAAGATTCAATACATTGGTTCATGGAGAAGCAGGCAACAGTTTTAGTATTAGTATTCCATTCATGCACATGGAATACTGTGTGCATACTTTTTGTAAAGTAAGAAAACGGCATCTATGGAATTGAACCATTCCAACTGAGTGAATGATTTCATGCTCCTTGAAAGGTGGAGCTCAGTTATAGTTAACCCTCATTATCTGCTAGGGTTAGAGCCTGGAAATCCTCGTGGATAATGGATTCGCAAATAATGAACCATTGAACCTATGGGATCAATGGGGCTAGTTGCAAGGGGTATCCCATGTGCCATCAGAAGAATCCAGCAGAGACCCTCAGGGAGCCAGCAGAGTAAAGCAGGAAGTGTTAAAAGATCTCTGAATACTGCAGAGATCTCCCAGATGTGGCAGGGATCTTCAGAATGGCACTTGCAACCAGCATGGACCCCTTAAACATGACTGTAGGCTGCCCCTTTAAACTGCAGGCCATTTTAAAGTGGTCAGTGCTGGTCGTAGGTGCCATTTTGAAGGTTCCTGCAGCCTCTGCGTAGTGGATAATGAGAACAGAGCTGCAGATAATGAGGTAATGAGCTATTCTGCCCCTTGCAGATGTGAATTCATAGACACCGAGGCTGCATGTAAAGAGGCTGGCTGTATTCGGGAGAGCACTAAAATGCACAACAAAATTGGTGTAGGAATTCACAGAAATAAGGATGCGAAATAATAGTAGGAATGATAGAGACAATTCATTTTTCCCCCGCTGACATCACCAAATTGCCAAACAAAATTGACTGTGTGCATCTTAAAAAAAAAGAAAAAGAAGTCACGAAAACTCAGCATGTATTGAACAATATTTGTGAACAAGTGCAAACAAATGGCAATATAATTAAAAGTAGCTGGGTGTAATTTATGGCATATCATGCTTCTATTGAAATGGCAATCTTTAAAATGAAAATTTAATATAAAAAAAAATCCAGTGCAACATTACACATCATTTTTTTTAAAGTATTGATTCATGCTGGACATCTTTGATGAAGCTGAGAATTCATACAAAGTCGCCATTGTATTAAGGAGCCCACTTGACAGTTTCACTACTTGTTTGTCTCAAGTTGACTCTTCTCGGATTTTCAAGGCCCTAGCACTGCTATTCGGGATCATGCTCACAAAGCATTGTTGTTACAAAACCTGTTTTATTTATTTTGGGGTATTAACTAATTCAGGGATGAAAGAGGCCGGGTGATCTAGAATACTCCAGACTTAATCCCTCCTCCTTCCTATCTTGAATCTAGCAAAATGTTGCAACATCCAACACACAAATCTCATGAAATTTGGATGCTGCCATCTTGGATTTCACATTCTGGCTGAGCTGGGATGGAGAGGCTGCAGGGGTACCATGATCTTGGTACATTTGGGGATCCAGGAAAAATAGTGGTGTAGCAGACGTTCCATCCCTAGCATCTCCAGGTAACAAAGGGAGAAATTCGTGTCTGAAAGACTGGAGAGGAAATGCCCCTCCATGTTGACAGTTCTGTGCTAGGTGGCCTAGTGGTCAGACTCTGTATAAAGCAGCTTCCTGGGACAACACCTGTTTTCTTTCTTTGCCCTTCTTTTGTCTCATGGGCCTGTAAAGGCAGCCTCTTTCCGAAGAAGTAACTCAAATGAACTGGAACAAGTAATTAAAAATTTATCGTGTTTTTAAGCAGTTAGAGAGGAGCAAAAAAATCTCGACTGCCTCTTCATTTCTTGAATTGGAGGCGATAAACCAAGAACCGTCTAATGAACAATTGTGGATGCTTGTTTGTTCTGGGGACAGAAGGAAATTACCCTGTGGAGAAGAAAACAAAAACTGAAGATCAGCTTTAATATGTCATGAATATTTCACAAGAAACAAAAATAAAACTTCCTTGTTATATCAGTGGATGGATATTTCTCCTCCTTCATGCTCAGCTCTTGCCGTTTCAACAGAAAGAAGAAAATTTCACCCAGGTTATTTACCCTTTCCTTCCCCTTTGCCCCCAGTACAGACAATTTAATCGCGGCAGCTAAGCAGTTAAAATACTGCGCAAATGCAAAAGAATTAATTATCATGTCCATGTCACAACCAGGAGGATGCATAATGGTAATTCTAGTAAGCATGACTGATAAATAAATGAATTGAACTCCTTGCTAGGTTTCCGAAAAGCCGTTCAAATTTTCATATCAGGAAAGATTCAAAAGTGACAGAACAGCAGTACTACAGCAAAAGTGACAGAACTGCAACCTAACACCAAAGTTTAGGTTGGGTCTATTTCAGCGGCATCACAAGGCATCACAGCCTTGCTGTGTACAGAGGGGAAAAATGAAAAAAAGATGTTAAAATTGCTTGGTGAATATATAGCAGTTCATAAGCTAGTATCACATTTGATATATAACTAGCAATTATTGCTATAGTTTAAGACAGTGCTTCCCAAACTCCTACAAGGGAGTTGGGAGCACTGTGTGCGGGCGGAGCAAGTAGAGGGGGAAGGCAGCTGTATGATCGTGCTGCTGCTGATCAGGGAGGAGTTTTTTAAGCTTACCTGGGGGTCTCATAGGTAAGCATACTTTACCTATGATTTTGTGGAGGCTTTCATAGCAAAACTAGAAGCGGTTTTTTTTCTTTATCCCAGCAGTTTGGAGCTTCCAGGAGGGCTGCAGAGGGGGGTCTCAGGCTCTCTAGACCCTCCAGAGAGCCATAGCAATCCCAGGTAAGTTTTTAAAAACCCTCCTGGTCGCCGGCGGCAGCAGCAGCAGGATCATGTAGATCTTGCTGCTGCTGATTTCTGGACCATTGCCCTTTTCCAGTTTCCCTGGTGGGTCATGAACCGTGAGTTTGGGAACCACTGGTTTAAGATACAAGGCTTTGTAGATGATCATGATGAATAACAAGCATTGGTGATGGTGATACTGAAGGTGGTTCAAGTCTATTTTGCTTGTGGGTTTGATTTCACTGTTGATTTTTTTCAGATTTCCAGTTGTAAGACTGTGACTGCTATCCTATTAAGACTTATCTGGAAGTATGCTGCATTGGCTACAAGGGATTTACTTCTGAGTAGGCATGCATAAGATTGGGCTCTGTTTTGAATGTAGAAAAGTACGCCTTTTGTAGCCATGTTTGGGTAATGAGTGAGTTGGGGGTTTTGTTTGGGGGTTTAACCTTTAATCACATTTGTTTTATGTCTGCTTATTGGCTGCTTTTATTATGTCCTCTTCTGTTTTTTAACACTGATTAAATGCTGCTATATATTAATGATTTATGCTGCTCCTTTGTTTGTGGCTTTTATGTGTTGTGGATTATTTGGGCTACACTATGCGCTAATGTTTTTGTCTAGTTAAGTGTTTTTACCCAATAGCTTTATTGTTGTAACTTTTTATTATTGATTTCTTTACTAGTTATATTTATGGTACATTTTAGGCTGCAATCCTATATGCACCCCTGAGAGTAATTCCCATTCAACTCAATGCTGTCTTACTTCTGAATAGATATGCATAGGCTTGAGCTGTATTGTTAGCCACCTTGGAGTATCATTGGGGAAATTGGGGTTAAAAAAATCTTAAATAATGAAAGATTACATTGAAAATGAAATACACTAAGACAGTATAGGTCATATCTATCATTACCATGGCTATGTAGGTGAAGTGATATGAACTATATAAAACAACGTTTGTGGATGAAATATTCCAAGGTACCTTAGAAGTCATTGAACAGACAGATGCACATGTGGGCCAACTACACCTGTTCCTAGATCAGTCTGATCAGGTTCTGGTTACACACAGACTGGTTGCTTCAGGGCTTGGAGTACCATAATTCTCTGTGTGCAGCTGCCTTTGAAGACTGAAGCATTACATTTTGTGGCCACATTCTGCGACTACTGCAGCAAATGCTTTGTTTGTCAGTTTTCAGGTGCCATTCCTTGCTTTGGAGTGTTCGGTTCAAAGTACCGAAAGCATAATCTGCCTACTCACTGAGATAATCTAGTGAAGCCCTGATGCATGTCAGTTTGCTTTCCAAGTTACAGTTCAGTAGTGACATTCAAGAAGTCCTTTACCAGGCAGACTCTTTCCTTTTGGGTGTAATGGACAATGAGCTAGAAAGACAACATGGTACCTTATTTCTGTATATGGTAATGGCTACAAGATTCACAAAAGTAGAAATGCCCCTGTATACCAACAGCGGATGACTGTTTAGTAAGGATGTTAGAGACAGCAGAGATAGCAAACCTGATATGCTTAGTGAGAGAAAAGTCAACGGATTTATTTGAGGCTGAGTGGAGGCCATCTATTAACTCTTTGCAGGGTGTAGATAATAATGAACTATAGACCTGTGGATTTAGAGATTGAGGAGTTCAATTTACAAGAAAGATTAAATTAAATACTAATTAAGAAATTGAAAATATTATTAGTGTCTGTTGTGGAAGTGAATGGAAGTCATTTTAAAGTTTTACATTTATTTCTGTAGTGTTATACTTTACTGTATTTATTAGGTTGTTTTTGGTTAATTTGTGTTGTGTTAATTTGTACTAATTTGTGTTACAATTTGTGTTAATTTCTTGTTATGCAAGAAAAATAATAAAAAGTCTCTCTCTCTCTCTCTCTCTCTGTGTGTGTGTGTGTGTGTGTGTGTGTGTGTGTGTGTGTGTGTGTGTGTGAGCACAATCCTAACCTTGAGTTAGGCCAGCACAGTTAGACCAGAAACATTTGGCTGGCACAAGGGCCATTGTAAAGAACATTTGGATTACTCCAGCGGCGGCATTCAGCCGGTACGCTGGGCGGGAGGAACGGGTGAGCGGCAGCTCGCCCGTAGCTTTCTGCTCTGTTTCGCCGTCTTCCCCGCCCTCGGCCATCATACCGCCCAGCGTACCGGCTGAATGCCGCCGCTGGGTTACTCTCTAAATCAGGGAGGATGGCGCACATCTATGTGCTGGCCTCTCAGATTCCAAGAGTGGTCCAAACATACTTTAAGGTGTTCCTTGTGCTGGCCAAACTTTGCTGGCCTAATTGTACCGGCCTAACTCCAGATTAGGATTGTGCCCTGTGTGTATATAAGTATTTTTGTACTTAGTTTCAATATGTTTTGATTGTTTTTGCTTTTAAAAAATATTTTGTAAGATGTGCTTGGCTTCTCTAAGTGGAAAAATAGGATAAATTGTTCACAAAAATATGTAGCCATGAATTCATCTCCTCATCATTGCAAGTGTTTATTGTTTATGAAACCGAGCAGGCATCTGAATATGGTTAGCTGGGCGGTATGATGGCCGAGGGCGGGGAAGACGGCGAAACAGAGCAGAAAGCTACGGGCGAAACAGGGATAAGCAGCGAGGTGGCTAAGTTTGCAGATGACACAAAACTTTTCTGGGTGGTAAAAACCAGAAAGGATTGTGAAGAGCTCCAGAAGGATCTCTCCAAGTTGGGGGAATGGGCAGCCAAATGGCAGATGCGTTTCAACGTAGACAAATGTAAAGTGATGCACGTTGGGGCAAAAAACCAAAACTTTACCTATAGGCTAATGGGTTCTGAGCTGTCTGTGACAGCTCAGGAGAGAGATCTTGGGGTGCTGGTGGACAATTCAATGAAGGTATCGACCCAGTGTGCGTCAGCAATTAAGAAGGCCAATTCCATGCTTGGGGTCATTAAAAAAGGGGTTGAGAATAAAACAGCCAATATTATCATGCCATTGTACAAATCGATGGTAAGGCCACACCTGGAATATTGTGTCCAGTTCTGGTCGCCGCATCTTAAAAAGGACATAGTGGAGTTGGAAAAGGTGCAGAAGAGAGCGACAAAAATGATTACGGGGCTGGGGCACCTCCCTTATGAAGAAAGACTGCAGCGTTTGGGGCTCTTCAGCCTAGAAAAAAGGCGCCTGAGGGGGGACATGATTGAGACATACAAAATTATGCATGGAAGGGATAGAGTCGATAGAGGGATGTTCTTTTCCCTCTCTCAAAACACCAGGACCAGGGGGCATCCGCTAAAACTGAGGGTTGGGAGAGTTAAAACAGATAAAAAGAAGTACTTTTTTACCCAGCGGGTAGTTAATCTGTGGAACTCCTTGCCACAGGAGGTGGTGATGGCATCTGGTCTTGATGCCTTCAAGAGGGGATTGGACAGATTTCTGGAGGAAAGGTCCATCGTGGGCTATAGGCAATGATGGATTGTGCAACCTCCTTACAAAGGTGGTGGGCTACTGGTACCGGGTGCAAGGGAGTGGCAACAGGATGCAAGCATCTTGTAGTCTCATGCCTTCCTGGGGCACCTGGTGGGCCGCTGTGAGATACAGGAAGCTGGACTAGATGGGCCTTTGGCCTGATCCAGCAGGGCTCTTCTTATGTTCTTATGTTCTTATGGTGTTATATAATACATGGCAGTAAAAGATGGTAAATCCCTGCTAAAAGATGGACGGACAGAACTGATCTAGATGCCTGTTTTTGTAAGTAAAGCACTACAGGTCTACTGTCCTTATCCACAAGGGACCTGTTCCAAGGCCTGCCAAAGATGTGTGAATCCACAGATATACAAATTTGCATCACTTCTGGCAAATCGGAAGTGGTTTCCGCTGGTATCCTCAGAGTAGCTGTGGAACTGATAAGCCAGTGTGGGAACATGTGAGAAGACCAGCTGGCTAAAGAACGGAGTAGAACGGAGGACCTGTCCAGGCTGGACTTACAATTGCCTGCTGAAGCTCGACGGCATGTAGCCAAAAGAGAGAACCACACTGTAAAGGCTGCATCTGGGACTGAGGAGTGGGTGAATCACAGAATGCTGTATATTTGTGAAAACCCCATTGAAAAAGGGTAGTTTAGTCTAGCTTGTTCATGTAAGCCACCTTGGACATTTGCATTAACATGGAAAAGGCTTCAAGTAAACGTAATAATAATAATAATAATAATAATAATAATAGTAATAATAATAATAATAATAATAATAATAATAAATAGATAAATTTCAGCCGCTTCTCTGGTTGGAGCAGGAAAGCTGTTTATCAGCCAGCAAGAAGACAAATGGGTGGCCAGAAAGAAGGACTAAATCCAGAAAGATCCATCTGTATGTGTGTAGTTCTTGAAAGATAGAACGTTTCTGTAAAAATTGTAAAAATCTTCGGGTTTCTGAATAAAAGTCTGCCTATGTAAACCGCCTTGAGTTATAGTCATTAGAGAAATCTGCTGACTTAAGAAAGGTGGTATATAAATCCAAGTATTATTATTATTATTATTATTATTATTATTATTATTATTATTATTATTA